>JARHVA010002437.1:2380000-2570911 GCA_037957365.1 Torreya grandis | reverse complement strand
TTCTTCAAAAGGATCCTCACTTCCATGAAAATTCCTATGAGCCCACTTCAGAAGAAACTTCTTATACCACTCCCCAGATCTTTCAGCATGATGACGAGTCTCTAAGTTGGACCAAAGAGGATGATGAAGCAGCTAAAAACTTTGCAGAGGAGTGCGTTTAATTCATGGCTAGTCAAGAGGATTTCAACAGTACAGAGGAGGAGGAGATCACCATAGACTCTCCTTTTGATGAGAAAGAGGATAATTCGCAAGATTTTTCTTTAACTTCTGATGAGGAGGAGATCATTTCTGATTTTTTCCTCACTCTGCAAGAGGATATGGAGGAACATGGACACTCCCTCGACCAAGTCATTGAGATAGGAGGCACTGAGCTAGTTTCAGATGAAGAAGAAAGCCTTGAGATTCAAATGAGTATGCAGAAGAGATGCCAGCCTTTTAATTCATCCTTGCAAGAGGATGAAGTCATCAAAGAGCATGATGATGAAATAAAGCTGGAATCTGAAGAAGATGTGCTGAAAGATAATGGATATCAAAAGGCATAGCATGAAGAACCAATAGCCCATGATTTCTAGATGACACCCAATAACATGAAGAACCAATATTCGATGGGCATTCAAGGACAAGAAGAGTTCATAGGTGTCAAATACATGTTTTGCTTAGACTCGTTTGAGTGTAGGTAGACCTGTGTGGCTGGTGCAGAGAACATTCCATCAACGACATATATGTTGCAATCACTGGTTTGGCCATGCAAGTTGGCTTGTCATAAAGAGGATGTGGGAACGTTCATTTTTGATCCCAGAGGAAAATAAGGATTTGTAATTAATGTAGTTAGGTAGTTTCCATTCCCACATTGCTTTGTTTTGGTTTTTTTTTGCTTTCTCACTTTTCCTTTAAAATAAGCATTTAAACGCAGAGTCGGCGTCTTTGAAATTCTTTAATTCTTTATTTCTAGTTTCAATAAATGCTTCCCCAAATCTTTCAAAATCTCCAAGGTACCTTACACCGCATAATGTGTCTGCCTCACTATTTCTCAAAGATTGAGTAGGATTTGCTAACGGTCGCCTTAATTTAATGATATTTGGGACTTGATAGGCCCATAAAAATCCCTTAGCAAATTTTAAAGTTTACAAACTCTCAAGCATTCCTGTAAAAATATCTTGCTCATTGTGATTGTGGCACCTAGTGAAATTTGTTGCAACAAGCATTTTTTTATCTTGTGAAAGGTTCATACCAGGTTATTATACAAGAGATTTAGAGATGGTGGGAACATCAAAAACACCCAGGAAGAGAAGAAGGGTGCAGTCCCAATTGGACCCAGAAGAGGAAGAACAGCCTTCACATCACCCAGTGTAGAGCACTGTAACTTTTCCTCAGGTAGGAGTTACTTCCCCTCCTCCCTCTCAATCTATGCCTCCACCCAGCCAAATGACACCTCCCACCACTGCTGTCATTCATATTTCACAATTCACTTCATCCTTGATGCCTCAAGCCTTAATGTTACCCTATTTCTCCCCCTCTGTTCCCAGAAAAGTGTCCCTTCAACTCACCCCTATCCAACCAATGGCTCTCCAATACAGCCTACCGCAAGTATTTCCCTTTGTAGGGGGATATATTGCATCCCCTTCCACTTTCTAGACATAGGCTAATGCCTCAAGGAAGGCAAGAGAAGCTTGATTGGAGAAGAAAAGGAGTAAAGTGAATAAAGCACCGACGGTGCCACATTTGAGGTCACAAATAGACCCCATTCAACAGCAGCTGATGGTGACCCATTTATCGCCCAACATTGCCAAGCCAAGTGAACAAATGTGGCCGAAAGACTACACCATGAATGCAGTGGCCATTGACATGTCCCTGTTCAGGCCTCAAGACAGAGTCAAGCTCATGACCAAATCCACTTCTGTAGTCACAAAAGATTATTTGAAGATATCAAGGAGACTGCAAAAGATGGAGGCTGACCTAGCCACAGAAAAGGCAAACTGCAATAGTTTGGCTAAACAAATAAACCAGAAGGACAATGAGATAGCTAGTCTGTAGAAACAGTTGCAAGATATTGTTTCCCTCCAGACTCAATGGGCAATTCAGGCCCAAAATAATTCTTTGAAAGCAGAGCTTGAACTTGCCAAGGATGCAACAATAACTCTAAGATGGGAAAATGCAACATTGCAGGGAAGAGTCGAAGGACTCCAACTGTAGGTTACCCAATCATAGCAAAGGTTTCTAGAAGAATAGAACAAGGGTGCAGCTTTTTAAGCCTAGCTCCGGGTAGAGCAGCAGCAGACCACACAACTAGCAATTGAGCTGGCCAATAGGCCAAGAGGCATCAGAATGGTGCAGTTGGTGAAGGAACTCTACAAGTTAGCATGGGAGAGAATTTCTTTGTAGATTCTCCAGCTTAGGCCACTTTTCACCTTCCTACGCCACGCACAGCAACTGTGTGAGATGGTCGAGAATCCAGTACAGAGCACTCTGGCCACGATCTCTTAGAGAGTCACAGACTCTCATTCTTTACTGGAGAAGCTCTATATCTCAAGGGATGCAACATTGGTAGCTGCAGGGATTCCTGATAGAATGGCCACCACAAAACGGGTTAACAAGGAGCTTAGTCGTAATGCCGTAGCCACCAATTATAGAAGTTGTCTCGATGTCATCAAAGAAGGCATCAGTGAAATGAGGCAACACATTGAAGATCTGGTATGATTGGGACTTCCTTCCCCATTTTTGGATGTGAGGATGGTGCTGATGGTGGACCAAATCCAACCATTGATGCTAGCCAGGCAAAGGGATCAAACAATTTTTCAAATCTTGCGAGATGATTCTCCAACCTCTGAGGTTGAAACTGTTCTAATTCCTATTTTCTTGCTAGAATCCAAGCTAAAAGCTATTGCCTAGGTCCTACAAACCTTCTCACACAAAGATATCATTAGCTTGGATTTGGCTTTTGATGAGTTGCAGAACAAGCAAGAATTATTCGACCATGAGTGGTATATCTTCCAGATAGCTCTTTTGAAGCTATAGATTTTGAAATTTTGATCGAGTAGGAGTCGGGTTCTTTTCTAGCAAGCTCAAAAGCCCTGATGGTCACCAATAACTATAGAGTAATTTCCTACTCTACGTCGTATTTAATTATTTTTTATTTGAGCACTGCAATTTTGGTTCTTCGAGTGAAGCGACAGAATTTTGAAGCAAAGGGTTGGTTCATTTTGACCAAGTGTTGAGATGTAGCGGAAGCTGTCAAGTGTCGCCCTCTGAGTAGGTCTTTTTCCCCTTCTTGTTTCCTTCATCTCATTTTTTCCTGAGTATTAGTTCAAGTGGATGCTACCAAGTGTCACTTTTCAGGAGACAAAGCTGACAGTTGGCATCCCCCGAGTTGCCTTTTTGTAACCTTTGAGAACCACAGATCATGTCACATACCCAATAGCAGTTAAGTAGAATGCACCACATGTCAGCATTCATGTCTCATATCAGCATCCGCACTTCATTCAAGGACTTTCACCATAAGGCAGCAGAGAAGATGGAAAGTGCCAAGTGGCAGTTGCGAAGGCCCTAAAAGACATTTTTGGAGTAAAATCGCAAGCCACCATGTGTCGGCATTTAGGAAGCCATGAGTCCAATGCTTTCCATTCAATGCACAAAGGCATTGTTTTATTTTGCTTATGCACCACAAAGTAGCGGATGTTGCCAAGTGTCACTCTCTGGGTCCCCCTCTACTCCATCCATAGAAGAAGTGGAAGATGCCACTTATCTTCCTCGAAGCCACGAAAGTCTCCACATGTCAACACTTGAGAGAATCATCACCAAGCTCTATTAACAAATATGAAATGGTGGTGGCTCTCAGGTGTTACTTCAAAAGTCTATGAAAGCTGCCAAATGTTGCCATCTGTAAGAGTCTGATATATGCCCCTAATGATACTACGGCACAGCCAAAGGGGAGCATAAAGAGCTACGTGTCTTCAATGAATCAGGTGAAAGGCACCAAGTGTCATTTTCTGGTGTCTTCTAGGTGATCAAGGGGATTTTTTAAAAATTGACTAAGTGTCCTCTCCTATTTCAAACATAGCATAGTGTTCCGTGTATCGGTTGCCAAAAGCAAAATGGAGGGAAAATCGGCTAGATTTAATTCGAGTAGATGAAACAGTTCATCAGGTAGATTTTTGGAGCCACCCATAGCATTGAAGGTGCCATCTATTTGTCCCCTATGAGCAAAGGATGGAGAATATTGTGTGGGAAAGAAAGTGTAGGGAGACATTCGAGGCTATAAAAGAAGAAGAACTGTAAAATATAAAAAAGGGGGAATTCTCATAGTTTTAGACTTTCAGAGTTTTTGACCAATAATATCATTTTCTTTTGTTACATTTCCCTGAGTTGAAAGGTTTATATGACTGTGTGTGTTTCTGCATCTTTTGTATGACTAGAAGATTCAATAAGAAAATTGAACACTATGCCCTTGCTGATGTTATCTGTGTCATTTGCAAAGTAGTCTATGCTGTAGATTTTCTAGTGTTGTGATTGGAAATATTATTTGCTTCTGTCCCATTTTATGGAGTCTGAAGTTCTACATAATTGTGCATGACTTTTGCACCTCTAATGTGATTGGAAGATTCTATTAAGAAGATTGAACAATATGCCTTTGTTGACAATTCCTATATCTCAACAAAAACTCCCCTGTTGTGAGCCTCTATTTCTGTTATTCCAATCTTTTACATTGATCATGCACTTGTCTGCTCTTAAATGTAATAGAATCACATAATAGTTTCACTATGCTCAGGTTAGGATTAACATTACTCTCAGGTGCATCGCCATAGTTAGGTTTCAATTCCTGCATTTTGTGTTTTTGTTTAGTCTCCTATCCCTTTTCCCCAACACCCAATACAAAAGAAGAGACCAGCTTCTTTAAAATCTAGAGGTTGTTTTCAAGCCGTATTGTCCCACAACTTGAAACTTCCCATTGTTGTTGATTAATATCTAGCACAATTTTAAGACATCAACAAAAACCACTTGCATACATATGGAATAGAGCAAGCAAGGATATCTCATGACTATTTGGTGTGATCAAGACATGGTGTTATGGGACTAAGCATAAATATGGATGATAATATGGCCTTGAGACCTATTTTAAACCATATTATAACTACATGATACCTCTATAAGAAACTAACATTGTACAAAAAAGAACTTTGACTAAGACTACACATGGTGTCACCTTCCTTTCAACATGGACTAGATTTCCCATCAAAACACCACAAAACATGAAAATAAATATGGAGACCATCTAATAAGGTAACCAAAATCCTTTTGAGTCAACATTACCAATTGGTTCATACGGACTTGACCAAAATGGAGAAAAACCTATAGGGTACATGAAATAACAAGCAGAAAAACATAATCAGCTTGCAAAGGATGATTCATAAATAAAAGTTGATAGATAATTGCAATATTGTTATGGAAATGAATATCTCTAAGTTTAATTTCACCTCCCAAAATTATTTTCCCAAAAACCTCTTGAGTTGTCCATACCAAGTACAAACCTTATGGTCACTTTTGTATGTCTATAAATGTAAAGAAGGATCAGAATGGTTTTGGCTTAAAAATGGCATTTATAGAGCATGTAAAGAATTGATATGAGTTTTAGGCAGATTAAGAGATCTTCCATCACCTTCCCCCATGTGTCACACTTTCCCATGAGCTGTACAAGTGCCAAATGCTCTATTTTTTAGTTGGTTTCTTGGGTTTCAGTTAAACAACCTACAAGATTATGATGTAACTAACATCCTTGATAGGTAAAATGGCCTCTTTGATGTCTTAATGGAAAAAATGACACTGGTCTACCTTGGGAACCATGCCACTTTCATTTATGACCCTTAAAATCCCACTAAATGACTCAAAATGATAAATAAACCTATATGATTAAGACCAAGGCTAGGGTGACATTAAATGGCATCAAATAACTTATTATACACCCCATGAAAAGATATTAGACCCCCTAAAACATATAAAAGTCAATTTTTTACCTGTAGGGACATGAATTTAACCTATAGGGTCAAATTTGGTCAACAAATTGATGATTCATAGGGGAAATATGCCTGCTATGCTAACTAGACCAATAGCTTTATCAGTCCATTAGGCTTAGGAGTCATCTAAAGTATAATACAAATAAGGAGACCTTTGACCATTGACTATAATGTTTGATCAAGATAAGACCAATTACTACCTCAACCACATAAAGCAAAAGACACACACAAAGAAAAATCAAACACACATGTGCTTCATGAGCACTTATGGGACACACACACCAAACTAAACAAACTAACTCAAACACTAACTAACCTAAGATGATAAATTCTTATTGGATCAAAGGGGAAGTCTAAAACCTTCCTTGATTCATGACGTGAAGGATTTAGTGAGACATGTAACCTTTTGTCCTTTAGCATTGATGCCTCTAACTTTTTCATGATGTTTGCCAAATTGATTGGCATGATGTTCATTGAGAACCAAGCAGATCAAAATAGATTGGCTATGGAAATTAATTCTTCTTGTGTCCAAATAGCCTCAACCTTCTCATATTTATCCTTAATCATAACCACCTTCTTGATTTCCATAGTGTTCTCACTAAGATTGGGTTTCTTCTCAGCTATAAGTTCTTCTAGCTCATCAAGGAGCTTTGCATACTCTACTCAATCTTGGTCATTGTCCACCATGGAATACTCTTTCTTCACCTTGTCATGTATTTGTCCCTCAACTTGGCAAATCTCTTCAAGCTCTTGAAATAACTTCATTTGTAGTTACCAATCCTCTTTATCCTATTTATCATCTAGAACTGCTACCTCTTCAATATTCTCTTTTTGAGGTATGAGATCATCAATCTGGTGTTCTTTAAGTTCCAATTCATTTGATTGTGATTCAATATTAGGCTGAGGTATTGGTTCATCATTAAGAACAACATCTTACAAATTGATCTCAAGAGATTCTTTTAGGACTGCCAACTCTTTGGGGATGACTTGAAATTATTTTCCATCCTTAATAGCACATTCGTCTTCATGTTGGAGGTGATCATCTATAATTTTTTAATTAGGTGTAGATTCTTCCTCAAGGGTTGAAATATATTCCATTTCCTTTTCCTTGTTGGTGATGCCAAGATTAGGCATCTTGAAATCATGTGACCTAGCCCAATGAGGCTACCAAGGAGGTATGCTTTCTTCAAGCAAGAGTTCTCTTTTTTTATCAAATAGCTACTCCTATTTAGTTTCCCATACCATAGGTCCATCAAGGCAAATGGTGATGGGGTAAAGACAAGATTAAATGGTTAGTGGAGATGGAACATAGAACTCAAACTCAGATTGAGAGTGAAAAGTAGTGGATTGTTTTGGAAGATCTTGAGAAAGGGGAGGCAGACCTTGGGCTAAAATAGCTTGGTTTTCTTCCTTCCATTATAAAATCACTTCATTTTAATCTTATTGTGTTTTATCATTCTCTTTAGGAAGGCTATATGGGGTGTGTTTAAGCATAGGATCTTCTTTTGGGTCTAAACCTTCCATCACACCTTGACTTAGTAGTTTCATCCTTGACTCTAACTCTTTAATTTGATTGGCTAGGTTCTCTTGGGAAATGCTCTCTTAAATTTGATATGCATCATCATGAGGATGAGTAGTACAAGGGGATTCATATGGATGATAAGAGATTTCTTGAGGAAATGTGGGAAGGGATTGCATAGGATTAAGTTCTTCCACAACTTCACACTCTTTATCAAGGCCTTTATCCTCTTTCTTTCCTTATGAATCTACTATCTGATTATAGATTAGGATTTTAGGATTTTGGGTCTCCAATTTAGGTAGTGATGTAACTTTAGGAGTGGATGAAGTGCTCAAGAAACTTGGAGTCTCCTTAGGCTTGGATTCTACACCTTGTCTCCAACTTGGAATCTCATATCTAGAGGTCTTTTATTGAGGTGGGGATGGAATGGGAGAAGGAAATGAGGGCTTAGATTCCACTTATTTTTTTGATGACATATAATAATTCATATTCATATTATCCAACTCAATTTGGCTATCAATATTAACTTCAAAAACAAGGTTTCTCTTTTTCAACTCTCTCTCTTCCAACTAATGGGGAAAAGGATGACTTTGGTAAGCTTGATTAGTCTCATGAATAGGGGTTAAATAAGACTAATATAAATCTTGGGGAGGTGGATATTAAGGTTTATAGGTTTTCTGAGGTTGTGTCTCATGAATTTTTAGCTTATCCTCTAAGGATGCAATCAAGCCACTCACATATAACATCTCATTTATAATCCTTTATCAATTGGCTCTCTCAATAGGTGCCCACTCTCTTTTGACCATCTCTAATGCATCTCTCACATTATGAATAATATTAATAGGAACCTATTTACCATATCTATTTTATGTGTTAAGAACTAACATACACCTCTTATATCTGAAAAGTGTTTGCTTGAAGGTGGAAATGGATTGACTTGAGAAGTGGCTAGGTTGATTAGGAGGAGCAAGACATTTAGAAGGCTAGTTATAGGATTGATACACTTCATGAATGGTTTGATACACTTCATCAATGGGATGATACACTTCATGTTGGAGCTAGTACACTTCATGACAGGGCTGATTAAGAACTTGTTCTTGTTGATAGGGAATGGCACAAGATTGAAATGTCTCACCAACTTATGTAAAATAAAATTAAACATGAATGTCAGCCATGGAAATTCATTAAGAATCATTAACATAAGGAATGATCATCAAAAAATTTCAAAAGGAATACTTGGGCTGCTTAACCAAATTATGTAACTTCAATGTCGTTATTGATGCCTGGATAGATGCCTCCAAAGGCTGATTGTTGAAAGACAACACCATAAATATTTTGACTTCTTATACCAAGAGTCCCATTGGGCATGCCAAAAACTATTTTAACTTGTATTTTCACCATTTAATTATATTCCTAAAATCTCTTCATCTAAGTGTCACAATGGAAACACCTCTAGGCTTATGGGTAGCCTAAGGATGAGGCGAATCTCTAGATAGGGATAGATCCCTTGATGTACCAATTTGAATCACAACTACACCTAAAAAAAAAATTTGGAGGGGGAGGGAAAGAGATAACTAAAAAAAATATATCGTAATGGGGTTGATACACCAAATAATATTATGAATTTCAACCATTTTCATGTTACACATGAAATCAAGGGTCAAACTGAACATACACTTCTCCAATTTGCATCTTCTCACACCAATGTTACATTATGAGGTTATGAAAGAATGTTTAGGATAGAAGGACTAGAAAAGAGGCCTTGAATGTAACTATTGAATGGAATAACTCACTCAATCTTTAACACTTCCTAGAACACTTTGCATGCCCTATAAGAAGAAGCTTTCTAACTCCAAATAGGATGCAAGAATGAGACAACATGTTAAGGAATCTATAGTCTTCACTAAGCAAGATCAAAAAATAAAGTATAAAACATAATGAATATTAATTAATAGATAAAAATAAGTATTCTTATTTATCAAATTTTATACAATTGAGTAGGGATTCACCATACTCAGGTCGAGCATAAGTTACAATGGCCAAAACGGCTAGTTCTTATAGAACTTGAAAGAAAGAGGAGAAGAGAGAATTCCAAGGGTAACAAAGATACTTTTTAAGATAATAAAATTAGTTACTTGTGCATGAGAAGAGGGTGTGGGATGAACCATGTAAGGTTATGAAGCACAAGTGTCCATCTAAGTCATAAAACTCATGAAAAGTGGCATGAAACTCCTCATTCTGGCTCATAAAATTGCCTTCATGATTTGGACCTATTTAAACATCTCAAAAATAATTATGGATATGTATTATGATTTGAATTAATGGGAAGGGTTTTAGGCATTCCTCTCCATGAATTATTTTTAGGCTTGGTCATCCATAATCATCTGGGAATGAGCCATCATCATCTACAATCTAAAAATCTCTTCTTTCATGCACCCTACACACTTGGCTTCCAAAAAGGCATAATTTTTCCATTAAAATATATGTGAGGGAGTGAATGACAAGTTTAAATACCCTCCATGGCCTTATAATAATTAGGGACACTTTAAAATCAGCTCACTTGAAGTTTTCCACTCTTCTCACTAGCTTGTCCACTATGCCAATTTTGACCGGCTAAAATGAGAGATATTTTTGAGGAACTTAGGAGTTGTTTTGAGGCATGAAATTAATGTGTGGAGTTATCAAAATTCTCAATATTTTTCCCAAAGTTGGTTTCATCTTGAAACCTACACAATTCATAAAACAATTGAAAAAAACCTTGTTTTTCACCCCATCCTTACAATTTCATACAGTCTAATAGGATGGAGAGGAGATTGAGAGAGTCATATGCAAGTTCCAATCATCATCCTAGTCAAAATGTTCCATTAGAGCAGCTATACAACTTCATTTCCTTAAACTAGTTCCTGGCAAGGGTTTAGGTTTATTTTGACCTCTTAAGGTTCATTCATAAAGATGGGATGTTGAAATTGCCAGAAAATTCCAAAAATGCATAGTTTAATACCCTCATAAACATACCTAAACTTCTTGTTGTCTCCAAATATTTCACCCTAGAAGATGGTTATTCAGGACTCCTCTAGATTTGGGTAATGTTAGGATATTTACAGGCTTGTGGGTGTGCCTATAAGTGGAAATGAACCTCTAGGTTGAAAGGGATAGATCCTTATATTTGCTTCTTGTGTAATAAAACTAATTAACAAGTTTTTATGAGTGAAAAGAGTCAAAAGTTTACATAAATGAAAATCCTAGTCTAAAATGGTGATACACCAAGAATTTGTATCCACATGTATGCCCTATACTTATGCATAATACAATAGAATATAGTCTATAACTCAATCTATAGAAGATCCCAACATAAGTATTTAAATGTAGAGACAAAGTGAATGAGATCACACAAGGTAAATAACTAGAAAAGACAACCTTTATAGTCCAAAAAAGGGTTACACATGTGTAAAATCTCACACAGCTAGAATGCACTCTACATGACCTATTGGATCAATTTTTTGCTCAAAATAATGAAGGACAGAGAATAGAGGGATAAAAAATCACTTTTTGTCACTCTAAATCTCTTGCATGCCTAGGCAAATGTCTATAACTTAGAAAGAAAATAGACTTATTCTACTTTTCTCAAAGGCAAGAAAATGGCAAAACATTCCAATAAGGCTTTGTCATACTATCTATGGATGATAAAAGAAGATCCCAAGGGTCATATTTATAGGAAAAGAGGGAGAGAAGAGAGATCTCTTAGGTTCCAAAATAGAAGCCTCCAAAATGGTTTGTAATCACCATCCTAGTGAAATTGATTCTAGTTGTTCTCTCATTCAGTTGGAGTTTATCTTTCTCTTTGATTCACCCTCTTGAAATGACCAAGATCATTGTAAAATCAATGGTGAGATGACCATCCATAATAAATGGCTCAAATCACTGATGAAAACCTTATATTCCTCCTAAAATCTCTCATGTTTTTCACTATAGACCCATTCGAGCCTTTTGAATGGCTTTACTTATAAACCTATACGTCAAACATGTTGGGAAACCTAATTTATACTATCTTTTCCATTTTCAGTTATTTAATTGATTATACATATAAAATTCATAAGCAAAGCTTGTTTGGAAACCTAATTTACACTATAGAGTCATTTGGGTTTTCCAAGTGACTTTACTTCTTACTTGCTCCTTTAGGTTCTTCGATTACTTCTACTTATAAAAGTCATAAGCAAAGCTTGTTGGGAAACTTGATTTACATTATAGAGTTATTCAAGTTTTCCATGTGACTTTAATTCTTACTTATTCCTTAACAACTAGTTGGCCACCCTAAATTTGACATCCTATGGCATGTCATGTCTTTGAATCCCAATAGTTAGTTGGCCACCCTAAAATTGACATCTTGTGGTACGTCATCTTTGCACTCCAACAACTAGTGGGTTGTATTAAAATTGATGTCCTACAACACGTCATGGGTATTTATTATTTTGGGAAATTTTTCCAAAGTAATTCTTTTGGAAAATTTGTCTGAAAGAATTATTTTAGAGATTTTGCCTGAAAGGCAACGACTAGTTCCTTCGAGAACTTTTTGTGAAGGACATTTGGGAAAGTGTCCTTTGGAAAAGTTTTGAAGGATACTTGGGGAAGGCATAAGGTCCCTTCAAAAAATTCCAAAGGTAATTTCCAAAGGAAATGGCCCTTCAAAACTTTTTTGAAGGATATTTCCAAAGGAAATGGCCCTTCAGAACTTTTTCGAAGGGCATTTCCAAAGATAAAGTGCCCTTCAAAAAAGTTTGAAAGGACACTTGGGAACAAAAGTGCCCTTCAAAAATTTTCTGAAGGGTCGCTTGGACAATAAAGTGCCCTTTGGAAAAGTCTAAAGGGACACTTGGGAAGAAAAGTGCCCTTCAAAACTTTTCTGAAGGGTCACTTGGACAACAAAGTGCCCTTCAGAAAAGTTCTAAGGGACACTTGGGCTAAAAATTTCCCTTCAAAACTTTTTCAAAGGGTCACTTGGAAGAAAAGTGCCCTTCAAAACTTTTCCAAAGGGTCACTTGGACAACAAAGTGCCCTTCAAAAAAGTCTAAAGGGACACTTGGGCTAAAAAGTGCCCTTCAAATTTTTTCTAAAGGGTCACTTGGAAGAAAACTACCCTTCGAAAAAGTTTGAAGGGACACTTGGGAAGAAGATGAGGTAATAAAGGCCCTTCAAAAACCTCTTGAAGGGCACTTTTGGGACAAAACAAAGCTCGATAGGCTAAGGCAAAGAAGGCAAAGGAAAAAAACAAAAAATAAGGGAGAAGAGCCTGAACTAGGAGAGGCCGAAGGGAAAAGACAAGTAACAAGGCAAGAGACCAAACATAAAAACAAGCAAGGGAGAAACAAAAAGAGCCAAAGGGAAAACATAAACTGGTCATGTAGAAAATGGTCAACATTCTAGTGATTTCCAAGGGAGACATGCTTGCTATGTCATAAGACCAGTCACCTAAATCCTTCCATTTTGTCTACCCATAAAGCTATCTTTATCTTGTTATGCCATGTTCTTTGATTGGTTTCCAATTTCCTCTTGATGATCTTGATGAGGTTATTGTTGGTAGACTCAACCAATCCATTATATTGAGGGTAGTAGTTGGATGAGGTACTCAAATAAACTCCACTCTTTGCTGCCCAATCAAAAGTTTTAGCACTTATGAAAGCAAGTGCATTATCTGAGATGATGAAATGAGGAGCTCCAAACCTTGTTATAATGCTATCATAAAATTCTAAGATGGAATTTTCATTTGCTTATTTCAAATCAACAGCCTCTACCCATCTTGTGAAGTAGTCTGTAGTAGTTAATATACATTTGTGTCCAACACTTGATGGAGGGTTGATCATGCCAATGAAGTCAAGGCCCCATTACATGAAATGCTGGTCTACTTGGATAGGATTCAATGGAAGGGAAGCAATATTTTTTTTTGAACAAATAAAGTACATTGAGGACAAACCTTAGACTAATGATAATAGTTCTTAAAAAGACTAGGCCAATAGTAACCAACTCTTATTATTTTTGCAGCTATTGTTCTAAGATAGAAGTGACCACCATCTACACTACATTTTTATAGTAGCATATCAAATTTGTCATTGTTAATGTATCTTAGAAACACATTTCTCACATATTTCTTAAAGATAATACCATCCACAAGACAATAAGGAATAGCCTACATCCTAAAATACCTTCTTTGAGATTTATACAAGCCATTGGGATACTCACCATTTTGAAGAAAACCAATGATATATTGTGTCTAAATTTGATTATGCATTTGATCAGCTGACTAGTCTTGAACTTGATTCACCAAGGCTTGATCTTTTGCCTCTTGAAATTTAGATGCTAAGTGCTCACATAAACCTCTTCCTCTTACTAGGTTGGTTACCTTGATGTCAATGTCATATTCCATTACCTTCATGATCCATCTAGCTCTCTTCTCATTGAGGTTCCTGCTTAGGAGAAACTCCTTGGTTCTAGGATGGGAGACCATGACATGGATCTTATTATTGGAAACCATATACTTGAATTTTTTCAAGCCTCTAATGATGGTTAAAGATTGCTTCTCAACAAAATAATGTCTCACTTCGTAGTCTTCTAAGCCTTTGTTGAATAAAGTAATTGGTTACTCAACATCCTCATCATTATTTTGCATAATCATGGCTAAGATTGTGTCGAGGTTAGCAAAAGTATAAAGAATGAAATACTTATCAAAATTTGGATTTAAGAGAGTGGGAGATGCTATAATTACTTGCTTGATTTCCTCAAAGCTGCCTTTCCCTTCCTTTTTCCAAGTAAAAACTTGGTTATTTTTTAGCATGGCTATCATAGGCTTTACCACATTTGCAAAGTTTGGGATAAACCTCTTTACAAAGTATATTTTTCCCAATATTTTTTTCATCCCTTTCTTGTGTTGAGGAAAAAACAAGCCTAGAATATTTTCAATCCTTTTAGGGTCAATAGATAAGCCTTATTTTAAAACAACATGACCTAAAAGATTGCCTTTATGGATAGTGAAGATGTACTTCTTTGGATTGAGGGATATGTTGTACTCTCTACACTTCTCAAACACTTGCCTTAGATGTCCCATATGATCAACATCATCCTTTGAAAAAATAGTTTTATCATCAAGGTAAACAAGCAAAATTTTATTGATCAAACCTTTGAAATCCATGTCCATTGCCCCTTAAAATGTAGCTCTAGCATTGGATAAATCAAATGACATATTATTATAGGCAAAGGTCCCCCACTTGGTGGAAAAGGATATCTTGAATTTATCCCCTTCATTTACCAATATTTTATAATAACTTGAATAACAATCAAGAAGTGATAAATGTTGAGAACCTGAAACAACTTGCAAAATTTGTTCCATGCAAGGGAGTGGGTAATGATCCTTGAGAGATACTTTGTTTAGATCACAAAAATCCACACAAAGTCTGATTTATCTATTCTTCTTTCAAAATGGCACAAGGTTGGCTACCCAAGTTGAGTGATTTATAGGAAAGATAATCCTAGACTCAATCAATTTGGTCAACTCTTTCTTCATGAGTTCTTATACCTTAGGGTTGATAGGCCTTTGATTTTGTCTTACTGATTTAGCTCCATGCTCTAACTCAATGGAGTGATGAGCTAGACTTGGGTCGAATCCCTTCAAGTCCTTGTATTCCCAGGCAAAAATGTCATGAAACTCTTTGCATAATGTAATAAAATCTTGCCTTTTTGATTGAGAACAAGCCTTACCAATCTTCAAAAGTTTGTCCTTGAAAATCAAAACTCTCTCATAGTTCTCCTCTTTTTTTGACATGATCATTATTTGGTTTTTATTTTGATCATCCTCATTGAAGACACTCTCTAAGGTAATAAACCCCTTGGGTATTTTATTTGTCTTCAGCTATATAATCTATTCTTCATAATGATCATGTAACTTCTTTTGATTTTTTGAAGAGAAGCCTGCCTCATTTTGAAAGAAGTGTGCAATGTGTTCATAACTTTCAAACACTTTCCATGACACTTCATTATCTAGAATGGAAGGTCTCACAATTATCTTGATATGGGATTGATCAGTTTCTTGTTCAACATCAATAGTTGAGTCAAAAATGTGCTCTTATTGCAGCCAATCTATTAACGTGCTTGTTCAATTCTCTTGGTATGGGTTAGATGTTAAAGGCATCAAAATTATTAAGTTGATCCCATACCCTATGCTTATAGGACTTGAGCAAAGGGTTCTTGGTTTTAGCTTGACTTCTCACTTGATGAATGACCAGCTCACTATCTCCATAGACTTTCAAAGGCTTGATTCCTCTCTTCTTTGCCCATTGGAGACCATGAACTAAGCCTTCATATTCTACCACGTTGCAAGTGTAACTGAAGTAAAACATATAAAAAGAGTATTAATGATTATTTGATGGGGAAACCAACATGACACAAGCTTTATGCCTACTTTTCTCCTTGAACCATCAAAGAACATTTCCCAGATGCCATCAAGCTCATGATCTTCATTAGTGAGTGAAGGAATTGGGACGTTCTCCTCATGCATGCAGTAAACTCCCAAATTAGTTTTTTCAATTAAAGTATAAGGATCAAGTCCATGTGTTTTAGTGCTATAATTGTCAAGATAGAGGTCAAAAACACCTTCAAGAGGAGAAGATGTTTCATTATTTAGGACTATTTCTTCTTTTTTGCTGATTAGATAGTTTTGATTTGTCATTGTCTCCAAGTATGGCTCAATGTGGAACCTTGCTAAGGGCTTAGTCCTTATGGTTACCTTGGCTCCATACCTTGTCTTGAAAGCTAGAAAGGAGCATTCAGTAGAAAGGTATCCTCTTATCTTAGATGTAAAGTCCCTAGACAAGCATATAGCAAAGTGTGCTGGAAGGTCCACCACCATAATATCTTACATGATAGGGAAGCTTGGGCATGTAAAAACACTTTCTAACCTTTAACCAATCCTACCATCTTAGTTGGATTTCCATCTAGATGTAACACACCTATACTATGTGGCTCATAGTTCAAACCCAACTTATCAACCACTACTTTAGGCATAATAGTAGTGCTTGTTCCACTATCCACAATACAATTGTGGACCAACTTATCTCCCACAATGAGTATGAGGTAGAAGGGTGGAAGATTTTTAGCTTTAGTGGAAGGATCCAAAACATGATTTGGAGAATTTGTGAGAGTCACACTATGATGATTTTAATATTGAGGAGCCACCTGCATGCTTGTTAACTACTCTTGTAGAAGCTCCTTTTGACCAAGTATATGTAAAACCTCCCAAAGGGATATGCTTGTCTTAGTGCTCTTTAATGAGTCCATGATATTTATAGATGGAGTATTGACCTTCTCCTACATTTTTTATGGTAATAAAAGATCTGTATCCTATTATGTTGCAATCTTTGTAGCTACATTTACATTCTATATCTATTGAGGAACATGGCTTGTAGAAGGTGTCATACTTTGATTGGCATTTTTTGGCCTTGGAGAGGCATCAATTAAAACTATGCATGGCTCCTAGACCTCTCCCAATGCTATTTTTTTGGCCCTTGTATTGATTGCAATTGACATGCCCTGAGTTACCACAAAATCATCCTTTTCTTGAAAATTCATCATTCCCACACTTGGGTTGCTACCTTCTCCATAACTATCCCTTTGGCTGGGACATGCTTCTTCTACTATCATGTAAGGAGTAGCTTCCTCATGTGTAGTTAAATCATAGATATTTCATCCATCATCATATGTAAATTGACTTTGAGGCTGCCCCCATTGGTCCACATGATCTTTTCCTTCCACTATATTTGCATGAACTAGAACAATAGCATTTACAGGAGGAGTAGAATTTAGATTATATGCATTGGGCTGCCTATTGTAACCTTATTGATTTTGTCCTCTCCCTTGATAATTGTATTGGGATGGAGCTCTATATCCTTATTAAGGATAATATTGTACATTAGGAGGAGAACTTACCTAATATTGAGCTTGCTTGAGCTGAGCTCTCAATGATCTAATTTCTTCATCCTTATCCACAATATTATCCACCTTCATGGGAAAGGATCTTAGCTTCACATTGGCATTGGGAACTTGAGACATTATTGAAGATTCAACCAAATTATGGGATAGAAAAGGAATGAAAACTCTTGGAGGGAGTCTTATAGCTTGAATCAAGCTATTATCAACCTCAATTACTAGCTCATAAGCACCTAGATGAGTGAATCCTCCCATTGACTACAACATAATAATAGAAACATCAGTACCAATCCCTTTGAGGTATGTTGAGAACACAAATATAGGAGAAGGTCTCATGATTGGTGGTAGCCCATACCATGTTCTTTGAAATTTCTTATTGAAATCTTTTATGGATTCATTTAGACCTCTTCTTATTACACTTAGCTGATGTATTAGGGAAGAATGATGACTCTTATTTTTGAATCTTGCCACCAATAGGTCTCCAAAACCATCCCAACTTGTAATGAAACCCACCTCCAATGTTCCATACTAGTCAAGTGCTTTTCCTTTTAAAGACATATAAAGTAGCCTAATGGCTATGTTGGCCCTAGTAACATTATGGAAACTGCAAAAATTAGAGATGTCTCTAATATGTTCATATGGGGTAATAGGACCCTCTCCATTGAAACTAGGAAGATTCTTGGTAGTATTTGGAGATATGGGGTCATATGCAGGAAGCTCTATTGGGTTTTGGGTATTAAAAGCAAGGAAGGGTTGACATCTATCTATCTCTCCCCTTTCCCCCATTTCTCTTCTTCCTCTATGATCCTCTATTTCTTCTTCTTCTTCAACTTCCTCCTCTCTTTGAACTTCTTCAACCTCTTTTGCTTCTTCCTCAAAACCTCCTTGCCAAGGATTTAATAGGGATGAGTGGTTTAGGGTGTTGTTCTTTAGGAAAAGCTTCAACTGAAGGGGCTTGGTCAGAAAATCTTAAGGACCTTATGAGTACCATGTAGGATAATGTATAAAACTTGGTCTAAAACCAAGGATTCACACCCTTTTGGAGTCACCAAATTATAGGTTAGGGGTATTTCTATAATTAGGCCTATCAAGACCAACATTTTCCTTGACTTATCAACAATTTAGGTCCCATCAAGTATGCTATAACTATTGTTTCCAAATCTTGCACCCTAGAAGATGGTTGTTTAGGCCTCCTCTAGATTTAGGCAATGTTGGGACATTTTCAAGCTTATGGGTGTGCCTATAAGTGGAAATAAACCTCTAGGTTGAAAGGGCTAGCTCCCTGTATGAGCTTCTTGTGTAATAAAACTGATTAACTAGTTTGTATGAGTGGAAAGAGTTAGAAGTTTGCATAAATTAAAATCCTAGTCTAAAATGGTGATATTATCCACATTTATGCCCTATACTTATGCACAATATAATAGAATATAGTCTATAAATCAAGATCTAGAAGATCCCAACATAAGTATTTCAATGTAGAGACAAAATGAATGAGATCACACAAGCTAAATAACTAGAAAAGACAACCTGTATAGTCCAAAAAAGGGTTACACATGTGAACAATATCACATATGTATAATGCACTCCACATGACTTGTTAGATCAACTCTTTGCTCAAAAGCATGAAGGATAGAGAATAGAAGGATAAAACATTAATTGTTATCACTCTATTTATCTTGCATGCCCAGGTAAATGTCTATAAGTTAGAAATAAAATAGACTTATGCTTCTTTGCTCAAAGGCAATAAAATGGCAAAACATTCTAGCAGGGCTTCATCGTACTATCTATGGATGATAAAATAAGATCCCAAGGGTCTTATTTATAGTAAAATAGGGAGAGAAGAGAGATCTCTTGGGCACCAAAATAGAAGCCTCCAAAATGGTTTGCAATTACCATCTTGGTGAAACTGATTCCAGTTGTTCTCTCATTCAGTTGATGTTTGTGATTCTCTTTGATTCACCCTCTTGAAATGACCAAGATCATTACAAAATAAATGGTGAGATGACCCTCCATAATAAATGGCTCAAATCATTACTTTAAACCTTATATTCCCCCTAAAATCTCCCATGTTTTTCACTACAGACCCATTCAAGCCTTTTAAATGGATTTACTTATAAACTTATAAGTCAAGCAGGTTGGGAAACTTAATTTGCACTATCTTTGCCCTTTTGGGTTCTTTGATTGCTTCTAATTATAAAAATAATAAGAAAATCTTGTTAGGAAACTCAATTTGTACTACAGAGTCATTCAAGTTTTCCAAGTGACTTTACTTCTTACTTGTTCCTTCAAGTTCTTCAATTGCTTCTACTTATAAAAGTCATAAGCAAAGCTTGTTGGGAAACCCAATTTTCACTGTAGATTCATTTGTATTTTCCAAGTGACTTTACTTCTTACTTGATCCTTAACAGCTAGTTAACCCCCCAAATTTGATGTCCTCCAGCATGTCATGTCTTTGAATCTCAACGGCTAGTGGGCCACCCTAAATTTAATGTCCTGTGACATGTCATCTTTACACTCTAATGGCTAATGGGCTATATTAAGCTTGACATCCTATGGTACATCATGGGGATCCATTGGTTTGAGTTTATTATTTCAAGAAATTTTCTTGAAGTAATTCCTTTAGATAATTTATTTGAAGGAATTATTTGGAGGATTTTTCCTAAAAGGCAATGGCTAGTTCCTTCGGGAACTTTTCTTGAAGGACACTTAGGGAAGCAACAAGTCCCTTTAAAAAAAATCGAAGGGCATTTCCAAAGGAAATGTCCCTTTAGAACTTTTTCAAAGGGCATTTTCAAAGGAAATGGCCATTTAGAACTTTTTTGAAGGGCATTTCCAAAGATAAAGTGCCATTCAAAAAAGTTCAAAGGGATACTTGGGAATAAAAGTGCCCTTTGGAACTTTTCTGAAGGGTCACTTGGACGACAAAGTGCCCTTTAGAAAATTCTAAAGGGACGCTTGAGCTAAAAGTGCCCTTCAGAACTTTTTTGAAGGGTCAATTAGAAGAAAGTGCCCTTCAAATTTTTTTTAAAGGGTCACTTGGATAATAAAGTGCCCTTCATAAAAATCTGAAGGGACACTTAGGCTAAAAAGTTCCCTTTGAAACTTTTTAGCCTAAGTGTCACTTGGATAATAAAGTTCCCATCATAAAAATATGAAGGGACACTTAGGCTAAAAAGTGCCCTTTGAAATTTTTTATGAAGGGTCACTTGGAAGAAAAGTACCATTCAAAAAAGTCTAAAGGGATACTTGGGAAGAAGGCAAGGCAATAAAGGCCCTTTAGAAGCCTTCTGAAGGGCACTTTTGGGGAAAAACAAAACCTGGCAGGCTAAGGCAAATAAGGCAAAGGGAAAGAATAAAGAACAAGGGACAAGAGCCCAAACTAGGAGAGGCCGAAGGGAAAAGACAAGTAACAAGGAAAGAGACCAAATAAAAAAATTATCAAGGGAGAAACAAAAAGAGCCATATGGAAAACACAAACTGGTCATGCAAAAAATGGTCAACACTTCTTAGATTCCCATGCATAGCATCAAAATAGGTGTGAGTATTTTAAACTCTCTTATCGAGCTCTTTTAATTCCAATAGGCCTGATTTGTCCTAAATTCTAAAAAATTGCTTCCTTTATTCCTTATCTACAAGATTAAGGTTTTAACACATCTTTATCCATCCTATAAACATTTTCCAATTGAAATTCATTTCTAAGGCTAAAAGTGTGAATGACCTCCTCTTTGGACACTGGCCTAATCCTTGTTTAATGAGCCTGACTAAAACCCTTGTGTTCTAGGCAATATAATCAGATTATTTTCACTCCATAAGCTTTAAAACATCCATAATGGTCCCAAAAAAATGATTTAACAAGTTATAATTATTATATCAAGGAATAAGTAATAATGACTCTCTTTTTGGCTTTTAGGCCTAAACCTGTCTAACAAACCTATCTACAACCCTTGTAGGTTTGGACTACTCTGTTTAGTTTCATCTCTCTAATATTGGTTTTAATTATTTTAATAGATGTCCCTTATATTTCTATACCTTTTTATATTGGTTCCTTATCTTTTGGTTTACTCTTCTTACCCATTCTTCCAAATCTGCCAGTTTAAGCCTAAGGGAAAGTACCCTTTGTTTGAGAAAAATAGAGGGTACTTCCCCTCTTTCATCATTAAAAATAAATATTGGATAATATTCCTAAATTTTCAAACATGTTATATACCAAATATTTTCCCTTGGTTAGGTCATGAGGTCCCTAAACTCTTTCATGCTTTAAGGCAAACTATATAGAAGTTAGACTGCACATGGTTTCAAGGTATGGGTTGTGCAATGTTTGTTTAGAGCTCCTTTATTTTATCGATTGACCACTATGAGAGTATCATGAGATTATTATTACCATAATAATATCACTCTAATCTCATTTATTCATTCACCCCCACTATACCTTTCTATACATCTTACTCAGTCAAAATAGAGTTTTAACTATTGATTGAGTTTTGCTTATTTAGAACTCCTGTAGGTGTACTTTGCAATAGTTAGATCCTAACCTGATTCTATAAAATAATTTTTAGGACCTCCCAAGACAAGTTTTCACTTAAATTTATAAATTTGTCTCATTTTCATGCCATATTCACACCAAAAACATTGCCTTCCCAACTCACTATTTGTCACAGTCACCTACAATGGTTGTAGGTGCTCATAGGGTGATAAGGGGTCTATATAGGTTTGTTTCATCATGTTAAGGTCTTATTAAGTTTATATTTTTCTTAACTGAAGTGTTCACCTACTTTTTTTATCATTCCAACCTCTTTTTATCCCTTCACATGCACCCTAAGCTCATAAACTAAGTCCTCCCTGCCTTTTGATTGAGAAACCCTACCTTTCCTATTCCTATAGGTACTTATATATGTAATTAAGTTTGGTCATGATGTTTTAATACCTTAAATGAATATTTAAATACACTTAGTATTTTTATATACCTTTATTTACCTTTGATGTCCCAAGACACCATCTAAACATGAAGTTGAGGTCACTATTTCATAGCCTGTTGTAGGTGCCTATTTCTCTATGTGTGGACACCTGTAGGTGTCCATAGGGATTTGAAACCATGAAAAAACATAATAAAAATGTTATTAATTACACTTTTTGTCATTAAATCCATGTTACCATTCTAACCATAAGGGAATTCATTGTTTGAAATTTAGGATATCATTAGTCACTCAAGCCTCCAAATCCTGTAGAGATGAATGTTGGGATTCAGTGCTTTTAAAGGGAACTTTGAGGCCCTAAACAACCTATTTCCATTCACCTTATAACATAAATTACTATAAAAAGGTTTTTTCTATGCTAAAAACTATAAAACTCACCTATTTTTATGCTTTATAAATGTTTTCAAACATGTTATAGGGTGCCTACAAGAACCCCTTGGATCTCTGTTTTACATCTTTAAGAAAAAGATTCCTATATATAGTCACTTGAACTTAAAACATGTCTAAAATATCTACTTGTTAATTCAAAATATTATTTGAGTGTTCCCTAATCACAATTAATGCTATAACTCCAAATTTTAATTCATCATGTTCCAATTTCCCCACATGACACCTTAGTTGACTATCAAGGACCCCCTATTGGTGGTTGTTTCTGTGTATATAGATAGTAAGATGCAAATTTGGATAGTGTGTATTATAACTTGTTTTAAATTTTTTTTATATCCATTTCAAACCTCTAAATTCAATCTTTAAAAATCTTAAGAGATTAATACATATCCTAACTCTTCACTTTTAGCATGATGTCAGCACAGCTCCTATAGGTGTGCATTGGGCTATTATATATGTAGGGCATGGAATGAAGTAAAAACATGTTAATTAATGGCTTAAAAACAAATAAAATCCATTTTAAACCTTAAAATACATTATTTACACCAATAACATCTTGAAACAAGTCCCAATACTTTTCTTTCAACATGAAAACCACTTTCATACATATGGAATAGAGCATGCATGTGTATCTCGTGACTGTTTGGTGTGATCAAGACATGGTGTTATGGGAATAAACATGGATATATATGATAATATTTCCTTTATACCTATTATACATCATATTCCAACTACATTATACCTCTATATTAAACTAACATTATGCAGACAAGAAGAAATTTGATTGAGACTGCACATGGTGGCACCTTCGTTTCAACATGGAATAACTTGCCCATAAAAACACCATGAAAAATGAAAATAAGTATACAAAACATATGAAAAGGTATCCAACATGATTTTAATTCAACATCACCAACTGGTTCATATGGAATTGACCAAAATGGAACAACACCGATAGGGTACATGAAATAACAAGCAGAAAAACATAGTCATCTTGTAAAGGATGATTCATAAAGCACAGTTGATGAATCCTTAAACTATTTATATGTAAATTAAGGTCTATAAGTTTAATATAACCTCCCAAAATCATTTTCCCTGAAACCTCTTGAGCTATTTATATCAAGCACAAACTTGATGGTCACTTTTATATGTCTAAAAATGTAAAGAAGGAGAAGAATGGTTTTGGATTATAAATGGAACTTACAGAGCATGTAAATTATTGATATGAGTTTTAGGAAGATTAATATATGTTCCATCACCTTCTCCCATGTGACACACTTCTCCATGATTTGTACAAGTGCTAAATGCTTTCTTTTTTAGTTGGTTTCTTGGGTTTCAGTTAAACAACCTACAAGATTCTGATGTAGCTAACATCCCTGATTGGTAAACTAGCCTCTTTGATGTTTTAAGGTAAAAATGGATACCTATGCACCTTTGGAACCATTCCACTTGTATTGATGACCCTTAAAAGCCTACTAAATGACTCAAAATGACAAATAAACCTATATGACTAAGACCAAGGCTAGGATGACATTAAATGACATAAAATAAATTATTATACATCCCATGACAAGATATTAGGCCCCATAAAACATATAAAAGTCAATTTTTTAACTATAGGGACACTAATTTGACCTACAGGGTCAACTTTTGTCAGCACTAATATCCACCTTTGATTTGATTTCTTCTACACTTGAAGATGGACTTACCTTAAATTATCTCTTTCCCCTTTACAATCTTACAAACTTTCACACACAAGTAATGCATCCAAAACAACCTTTTGAATCACTCTTCACTTATTATCACATACATAATTAGAAAAACCTACAACAACTCCATCACAACATTAGAAACATGAAATGTAGGTCATGCACACAATCATAAATCTGATCTACTCTTTAATCCATCCACTAAACACATTGACTCAGTCAGCCTCTAGGGCTTACTCACTTAATATGCCTCTTCTAGGCTTATTAAGTTTGATGATGTATGTGTTCACCTTCATCAGCTTGATCAAATAAACATGATTGATCCTCTTTTCTCTCTAATGGTCCTCACTAACCTATACCTTCTCTTTCAAAGGTTATCTCCTTTTGTCAATATCACATCTGCTCAACTCTTCTCTCTCAAGTCTCAAAACCATCACCTTTGCTTTCACTCTTTATAGAGACTTCATAAATATCATCTTCTTGGTTGACCATAAGACTTGCCTTAACCCTTAATAATTCTATCACATTAAGACATAACTCAAATCCATTCTCATAGGTTAGCCATATCATCCATAGATCACACCTAAGTAGTTACACCTTTCAATTAGGCCTTAATAGCCCTTATAGGTCTCATGGAGACCTTTTACCCATTTATCACTTCATCAATCAAAAAAATAACACAAGATCACTTTAAAATACATAGGTCCACTCCATATGAACTCTAAGACATCTTTAAAATAATAAATTTTCCAAACCACTCTTCTGCTAAAGCACAATTTGCTCAAATAATAGTCTTGTTCACAGTAACAATATGAACAAACAAACAATCAACTTATAAGCAATTATTCACATTAAAGATGGATTGGTCAAACTTCCAAAATCCATATATATAGTCTTCATGGAGTCTACAAAATTTTCCAATAGTTATTTCATCTTGAAACATTAAGACACTATCAAGAATAACTCAAATATCATTCTTGGATCACTTACAAACCATGGTCAAACACATAGTCAACTTTGGAGATAAGTAAATTTGAATATGTGAATATTCAAACCTTCCAACTACTATTTACAGTTGCATATTGGTTTCCTTTACAATTTTTCCTTCTACACCACCAATAAATTCTACATATATCAAAAGTTATATCTCAAAAACTACATACTAGTTTTCCTTCATTAATTTGAATATTCAAATTCCAATGGTCACTATTCAAACACTAAACATCAGACACTTTGTCATCATCTCATGCTCCCTAACAACTTTGGAAAAATATGCAACATTGATGTCCTCAGAAGTATCCTAGTCTTTACCTTGCAATACTCACCATTGGTCTTAGATCCCCACTTCCACGATCATGCCACATGATAGCTCTACATGCCTTTTATGCACATTGACTATTTGACTCAATGTGCTCTAGTGATTTATGTTGGGGATCAACCAACAATGTTGATTACACTTATGAAAGCAATTAAATGTGGAATTAACCAGAATGATAAGTAACTAGAATCAAAAATAGCAAAGAACAAGAGATACAAGAAACCACCCTAAAAAATTGTATTAAACTCTTTACAGAAGGAATACAATTGAAGAAACTTCTTTTCTTCCACACCTCTCTCAGATGTACAGATATCTCTCTAGATCTCTTTCCCTCAAGAGCTCTCTCTCTCTCAATTACAATCAACTCCAACAACCTGGAATGATTCACATATACAATTTTGTACTGTTCAACATTCTACAATACACTACAATAAGCTAAGAATATCTATCCTATTATATAATAATTAGGAAACATGAGCATGCATTTAAAACCAATAGTTATGCCTCTTAAACAAGGGCTCGAAAATAGTCTTACTAATAATAGAGATGCAGACTTAAGACTATCACTTAATCCCATCATGCAAACACTCAGTTCTATCCACGAAAATAGTTTTCTGGACGCATAGGTAACCGATGTCAGTTCCTATCTATTTTCCTGTGACCAACGTCGGCCAATTCCTGCCGACGTCGGCATCTCTTGAACTACTCTTGATCGACGTCGATCACTCCTGACCGACGTTGGTGACTGTGTAAACCTGTAACTTTTGTAATGCACTCCTTTGGTGAAGCTTTTAGCTCCACACCTTAACAATCTCCCACTTGGAGATAAACAGCTACACCAGTAGCTGTACAGCAACATCTTCTAGCTCCTCCATCTTCAACTCAATCATGAAGACCAACAGAAGTTGAATGAAGATTCAACTTCTCCTTTGTAACTGGCTTGGTTAACATATCAGCAGGGTTCTTATCTGTATGGATCTTCTCCAGCTTCAACTCACCATCCTCCAATACCTGTCTTATGAAGTGGTACCTAAGCTATATATGCTTTGTTCTTGAATGAAAGGCTGAATTCTTAGCCAAATGAATTTCAATCTGACTATCACTGTATAATCTACAACTCTCTTGCTCCCTTCCAAGCTCTTCCATGAACCGTGTCATCCATATCATATATTTGCTAGCCTCTGTGACTACAATATACTCTGCTTCTGTAGTTGACAAGGCAACAACCTTCTGCAACTTTGATATCCAGCTAACCGCCATTCCACCAATAGTGAAAACATATCCTGTAGTACTCCTCCTGCCATCCAAATCACCTACCATATCTGAATCTACATAACCATGTAGAGAAGTATCTAAACCTCCATAGCACAAATGCCTACTGCTGGTTCCTCTCAGATATCTAAGGATCCACTGAACTGCTTTCCAGTGTTCCTTCCCTGGATTGGCCATATACTTACTTACAACTCCCACTGCTTGGGCAATATCTGGTCTAGTACAAACCATTGCATACATTAAACTCCCTACTATGGAAGAATATGGAACTCTACTCATGTACTCTACCTCATCATGTGAATTAGGACATTATTCTTTACTCAACTTAAAATGTCCAGCCAAAGGTGTGCTTACCAATTTTGCATCCTGCTTATTGAACCATTTCAACACCTTGTTCACATAATCCTCTTGAGACAAAATCAACCTATGATTTTTCCTGTCTCTCTTAATTCTCATGCCAAGGATTTTCTTTGCTGCTCCCAAATCCTTCATGGCAAATGTGTGAGATAAGTTCACCTTAAGCTTAGAGATATCCTGCATGTGTGATCCTAAAACCAGCATATCATCTACATACAACAACAAAATAATATAGCTACCATTATCCAATCTCTTAAAATACACACAATGGTCAGATTGACACCTATTGTAGCCATGCTCAGTCATAAACCTGTCAAATCTCAAATACCACTGTCTAGGAGCTTGCTTGAGGCCATACAAGCTTTTCTTCAATCTGCACACTAACTTCTCCTTACCTTTGACCTCAAACCCTTCCAGTTGTTCCATATATATTTCCTCATCCAAATCTCCATGAAGAAACGTTGTCTTAACATCAAGCTGCTCAAGATGCAAATCCTCAATAGCAACTAAAGACAATACAGTCTGTATAGAAGTCATTCTAACAATAGGAGAAAAAATCTCACCAAAATCAATACCTAGTTTTTGTACAAATCTTTTCACTACCAACCTGACCTTATATCTCATCTGTCCATTCTCACCTTCCTTCAATCTGTAGGTCCATCTATTCTTTAGTGTCTTCTTTCCTGCTGGCAACTCAACCAAATCCCATGTTTGGTTCTCTTTCAAGGACTCCATTTCCTCAACCATGCCATGCTCCCACTGATTCTTAGATTCTACCTGTATTGCTTCTTCAAAACTCTCTAGTTCTCCACCATTAGTTAGCAATAAATAGAATAATGAAGGGGAATATTGAATTGGAGGTTTGCTTACCCTTTCTGACCTCCTGATGGGCATTTGAGACTCATTCACAACACGTTGTCTACCCAAATTCTCTGACAGTGACCGACCTCGGTCACTTCTAGGCCTGTAACTAGCTGACATCAGTTCTACCTGACTGACATCGGTTCCTGTCCTACCGACGTCAGTCACTGTCTGACCGACATCGGTTTCTACTCTGCCAATGTTGGTTCCTTCCTAGCTGACATCAGTCTCTGTGTTTTTCTATCTGTGATTAAATTTTCCTGTGAGCTCATTTTGGACCATCACCTCGTCTAATTCTCCATTGCTCTGCCCAGATTGATTCAGCTTCTTCAACTGATCACTATACATCACTTTTTCATTGAAAATAATATCACAGCTCCTAATTATCTTGTTAGTTCCTAGATTTCAAAACCTAAATCCGAAATCATCAGAGCCATAGCCAATAAATGTGCACCTTAAAGACTTAGCATCCAACTTCTTTCTATTTTCCTTATCAACGTGCACAAAGGCTTCACAACATAAAACTTTGAGAAATGAGAGATCTAAATTTTTACCTGTCCATGCCTCTTCTAGAATTCCACCATCTAGAGATGTAGAGGGTCCTCTGTTAATCAGGTACACTGTAGTATTAACAGCTTCTACCCAAAACTCTAAGGGTAAACTAGCATGCAATCTCATACACCTTGCACACTCCATTATTGTTCTGTTCATCCTTTCAGCAACTCCATTTTGCTGAGGTGTCCTTGGAACCATCCTTTGCCTGTAGATTCCATGCATATAACAATACCAATTGAACTTATAGCTGCAAAACTCACCACCATTGTTAGATCTCAGGCACTTCAATCTCCTGCCTGTTTCATTCTCAACCATAGCTTTCCAAATCTTAAAAGTCTCAAATACATCATATTTCTTCTTAATACAATAGACCCATACCTTTCTTGTAGCATCATCTATGAATGAAACATAGTACTGTGATCCTTCAATAGAAGCAACCTGAGCCGATCCCCACACGTCTGTTTGAACAAGCTGCAACTTATGCTTCTTCTTTATTGACCCAGTCTTGAGAAAACTCACTCTCTTCTGTTTCCCAAAAACACAGTGCTCAAAAAAATATAGATATATGCTTTTCAAATCTAAAAGCTTACCTTTTGACTTAAGAATGGACATTCCCTTCTCACTCATGTGGCCAAGCCTTGAGTGCCACAACTTTGCATCCACATCTGAAGTAGATAATATAGAAGGAGAATTGTTAGTAACATAATTACATAAATAGAGAGTACCTACTCTCTTATCTCTGGCCATTACAAGTGCACCCTTGGTTACCTTCCAAAATTCAGCTGTGAGAGTTACTGTACAACCCTCATCCCCTAACTTTTCTGCAAAAATTAAATTTCTCTTCAAGCTAGGAACATGCATAACATCTCTCAACACCCATGTGTTGCCATTTTGCATTTTCAGCTGCACTTTTCCTTTGCCAACAATTTTACAAGGCTCATCATCCCCTAAATACACTATTCCAAAATCTCCATGGACATAGTCACTAGAATGTTTTCTATTGGGGGTAGCATGAAAAGATGCACCAGAATCTAAAACCCAAGATTCTATATTATTATGCAAAGAGAATATTAAAGCATCTTGTGCAATACCTGCAACTTTTGCTTCTTCTTTTCCTTCGTGCTGATTGTCCTCCTTAGGCTTTGACTAGCAATCTCTGCTTATGTGCCCTATCTTTCCACAATTCCAGCATTGTGGCTTCCTACCATTTCTAGATTTGGATCTACCTCTCACCTTTGACTTAGACCTTGATCTCCCTTTCTTGCTCTTCTCTATTTACCTTCCCCTACTCTCAAAACTAAAAGCATTCCCTGATGTTTTCTCTGTGCTTTTCTTATGAATTTCCTCATTCAAGATTACACTAAAAACATCCTCTACTTTTAAAATATTTAAAGCAGATGCAGTATTACTAACTGCCATTACTAAGCTATGCTAGCTTTCAGGCAAAGAACATAATATTAAAAGAGCTTTAATTTCATCATCAAACACTATTTTGACTGAACTTAATTGATTTACAATTCCATGGAAATCATTTAGATGATTAGATACAGATCCACCTTCTTACATATGCAAATTAAATAACTGCTTCATAAGATATACCTTATTAGAAGCTGAGGGTTTTTCATACAAATTTGCTAAAGTAGTCATCAACTCTACTGTTGTTTTTGCATGTGATAAATTAGATATCACAGTAGATGCCAGAATCAGTCTTATAGACCCCAGAGCCTTTCTATCAAGAACTTCCCATTCTTCATCATCCATGTCTGTGGGCTTCTTTGCAATCCCACCTAACGGTAAGTATAGATCTTTCTGATACAGATAGTCCTCTATCTGCATTCTCCAATGTTGATAATTTTTTCCATTAAACTTCTCCATTCTTAGTTTACTTTCTTCTGCCATTGCTTCTCCCACTCAAACAGAAATCCCTACAGAAACCCCTGTGAGTACCCTGTAATCAATACACACTAACCAGATCTGAAACACCTGTTAGTCAACCTGAGCTCAGATACCACTTGTTGGGGATCAACCAACAATGTTGATTACACTTATGAAAGCAATTAAATGCGGAATTAACTAGAATGATAAGTAACTAGAATCAGAAATAACAAAGAACAAGAAATACAAGAAACCACCCTGAAAACTTGTATTAAACTCTTTACAGAAGGAATACAATTGAAGAAACTTCTTTTCTTCCACACCTCTCTCAGATGTACAAATCTCTCTCTAGATCTCTTTCCCTCAAGAGCTCTCTCTCAATTACAATCAACTCCAACAACCTGGAATGATTCACATATACAATTTTGTATTATTCAACATTCTACAATACACTACAATAAGCTAAGAAGATCTATCCTATTATATAATAATTAGGAAACATGAGCATGCATTTACAACCAATAGTTATGCCTCTTAAACAAGGGATCTAAAATAGTCTTACTAATAATAGAGATGCAGACTTAAGACTATCACTTAATCCCATCATGCAAACACTCAGTTCTATCCACGAAAATAGTTTTCTGGACGCACAGGTAACCGACGTCGGTTCCTACCTGCTTGTCTGTGACCGACGTCAGCCGATTCCTACTGACGCCGGCATCTCCTGAACTTCTCCTGACTGACGTCGATCGCTCCTGACCGACGTCGGTGACTGTGTAAACCTACAACTTCTGCAATGCGCTCCTTTGGTGAAGCTTTTAGCTCCACACCTTAACAATTTCCATCTGTAATAACACTCGTATGCCATTGATCTTCTATCAAATCATTAAGATTGAGACACATATTGTTAGTGCGTGCAATCTCAAGAACCTTTGACAAATTGACTTCATGTGTGTCATTGGATCACTACTGACAAGATCACATGCTTCATTAGATCATTATCTAGTCATATAAAACACTCATCATTAGATTTGTGATCCGATTAAATTCTCATTGTAGATCTTCGATAATGTAGATTTGGTTAAGTATGAGAACCACTATAACTTTTTGGGAAGGCCAAATTTACACCTTAATAAATTTTGTTACATTTAACCTCATGACTTGAAATGTAAACCACATGATCTTCTCACATAGGTGAATCTATCCATATATCAATCTTCTCTTGAAATCTTCACATGTGTAAAATATGATGTCATAAAACTGCTTACTCAGCCTTATTTGTCAAGATGACTACTTAAGCTTAGACATTCATATGATTGTTTTGATGAATTCCATAAGCACCCCACGCACTAAGAACATGCCATAGGGTGTCTAAAACATGAACACACCATTAATAACATCCACCATCTACCTATCCAAGTCAAACACTAAATAACTATGTAAGAACATTGAAGCATATTGAATCACACTTTGTCATTGTCATTCGAACACACATGATGCCTCATAAACATTCTTGGCCACCTTAGAGACATCATTTCCAAATTTCCAACAATCTCCCCCTTTGTCATTGATGTCAACACCAATACAAAGCTTCAACTCAAACTTTGTTTCTCTCTTCAAGCACTTCCTCCCCCTTTGACATAATGACAAAGTAGGGTCATCTTCTAATATTAAGGACCTAAAAAGACTTAAAGGACCAATAATAGGAAAGGACCACCTTTGAGAGATGATACATACTACCCATAACATTTTTCATACCTCTTCTTACCTTGATCTTCTCAAATATGCTCCATGACTATACTCTTCTTTGATCATACAAAGCTCTATGAACATAAAACTTATAAGAGCAACATAAACTGCTTGAACTTTCCTTGAAAACATTAAGAGATACTCCCCCTTACATTATGCACATCTATTCAAGCCTCTCAAACTATCTGAGTTAGCTCCACCTAACTCCATGCTCTATCTAAAAAGTCATCTTCAACAAGTTTTCATAACCAATTCTATTTTGACATCTGGAAACCCCCATACTCTACCTACAAACCTTTAGGACCAAAATACCTAAATACACCTTGATCACACATACTTTCTTCTCCACAAGAAATATGTCTCCTAAGAAGCATATGTAGAGACATCCTAACCCACAATGTCCTAGAACAATGTAAAACTAGGAATTGCCCAAAACTCCTCATATTCATTCTCCTTTTTGTACGTCTTGTAGCTATAAAATTGATTATACTTATTTTTATTCTTAGGCTTAAGAGAAACAAATTTCTCATATAATACAACATTATCCTTCAATTCTAATCTTGAATTCATAATACATGGAGACAAAAAATATTTATAACATACCTCATCACTAGACATCGACAAATGATGTGATTCACATGAAACTTGTTTAACAATAATAAGATGTTCACTTAGGTATATACACACCTCAAGACTATCCTCAACTAACATCTTGGTATTCTCCTTGAACTTGTTCTCTTCATTCACAACATGAGCAAACAATGAGAGATCTTGGCATTCTTCAATCTTTATAGCATTCTCCACCATAACAAATAGACCACTTGGACTTGTAGACTCATCATGACTCATAATTTATAATTTTGGTTTCCATGAGTTAAATATCCCTATTCCTTTCACTCTAGGAGTCTAATTAAACTTGTTTTGACTTGATAACCTTTGCTTGCAGAACCTAGCAATGTGACCAATCTTGTCAAAGTTGTAGAAAACTACTCCTTTTGAAGGAAACTCAACTTGCCTTACTTTATTTTGATAATGTTTTGTAAAATTTCCCATATCATAATAGTTAAAGCATTCAACCTCGCTTACACCACTTGACTAATAATTCCACTTATTCTTAGCAAGTCTTCTACACTCTCTAGCCATATGACCAAATTTATTGCAAGTGTAACAATAACAATTAAATTTGTCATACCTCATGGCATTTGGTTGTTTGATCTAATTCATCTTCATTCTACCAGCATCTCTCATCCATGATTGATTGTTGACCCTCAAGTCTAATTATCTTTGTTCACATTAGTCTTCACCTTGTCTTGAGTTACATTCTTTTCTTCTTCTTTGTAACCAAGTCTAGTTCTATCACTAGCATGCTTTTGACTATTTAGAATGTTGTCTAGATCACTTGAACTCTTTTCAAACATCAAAAATGACTTCATCTTACTATATGTCTTTTCTAACTCAACTTTTAATGACTCATTTTCGATCACATAACTTGAATACTCATCTTCTTTAGCTTTCAGGCTTGTAGACAAGATTTCTAATTGACAACTAAGATGATTGACTATATCTTCATGCTCCTTAGTGTCTTCATTCATTCTTTCCTCAAAAACATTGAATTTATCTTCATAGTCCTTGATTTGAGACTTCATCTTCTTGTTAATCATCTTCTCAATCTTTAGTTCTTCACAAGCATTCCTTAATTCAGTCTCATAGTCCTCATTATCTTATTTATTATATGTATCACTCCAAGTAGACTCTTTTTGATATGATAAATTTACTTCATCAATCATGTAGATGACTTCATATTCACTATCAAACTCAAAATCACTATCTTGACTCTCATCTGATGAGATGCAATCTTTATTGGCATAGAGACTCTTCTTGTTCTTGAAGGACTTCTTGTTATCAAAATTTCTAAATCTTTTCTTCTTCTTATCAGGCCTGAATGTCTTTTTGAATTCATCTTGAATTTTACCTTGCTCTTAATCATCATTCTTCTATTCTTATGAGGGGACTTATTAACAAAGTGTCTTGCTTCTCCACAATTGAAAATTTTGAAGGGTAGCTTACCCTTATACTTCCTTGTGTTTGTTTTTAATTTACTTGTAAACAAAGCTATTAGTTCATCATTAGATATATCATCATACTTGACTTCCTTACCTTGATTTATTTTATTATCTGACTTCATTTCTATCTTGAATGTTTCTTCCTTGTTTGGTAGTTTATCATCATTTACTCTCATCTCATAGGCAATAAGTATGCCATGCAATTCATCCATCTTCATCTGAGTAAAATCATGACTTTTTTCTATAGTAGACACTTTATAATCAAAATTTAGGGAGAGAGACCTTAATACCTTTTGTACTATAGTACCTTATTCAATTTTCTCTCTAAAACCTCTAATAATGTTTAAAATCTCATCAACTCTCTCCAAAAAGGATGCCACAAATTCTTCTTCCTTCATCTTGAGACTCTAAAATTATCTTCAGTGAGTTTGCAACTTGGCCAACTTTACCTTTGAATCCCCTTCGTAAATTATTTACAATTTGTCCCACATATCTTTGGCAAATTTATAATGAATTACCTTGGTGTTCTTAGTCTCTAAAAGACCACAGGTGATGCCATTCATTTCCTTAGACATGATCTCACATAACTTCTTATCAAATGCACTAGTTGTGAGGGTATGGGGGCTAAATATCCATCCACAACAAATTACCAAATGTAAAACCCTATTTACATGATGTAGGTATTCATCATTTTACTCCAAAAAACATAATTAGACCCATTAAACATTGGTTATTGCTTTGTAGATAAACCCTGCATTGCTGACTTTCCATATTGTACCTTGGATCACCTTTAAGTGGTTAAAATTGTAACGAAAGTCTTTATCTAATATAAATTATTAAATGTATAATCATAGAGAGAGGGGGGTTAATAAATGATGATAGATAATCCAAACATCAATTCCAATTCTTCCAAACCCTTAAACAAATAACATTGTCATTCATGAAGCATACACATCATTTACAATAATGAACAAGAAGGATAAACAAGATCACACACATAACACAAGATCTACATCAAAAACCCTCTTAGGGAATAAAACCCACTAAAACCTGAAAAATGGACTATAGTCCTATAATGGCAAGATCCAAATTTAGACCAACACGAAATGATCAAGGAACACCATCCCTAAATTTAGTGAGACACCTATCCCATAAAGAGAAACCAACCTCCTAGGCAACCAAGCACCTACTTAGCTACCTTGATATGATATTGACCTCTGATATGATGTCTTATACACCTAATGATGGAATTCTCTTACTTATTCTCTTTCCCCTTTACACTCCTACAAACTTTTACACACAAAAAATACATCTAAAATACCCTTTTGGATCACTCTTCACTTATTAGCACATACACAATTAGAAAAACCTAAAATAAATCCATCACAACATCAAAAACATGACATGTAGGTCATACACACAATCCTCAACCTTCTCTACTCTTCCATCCATCCACCAAGAACACTCACTCAGTCAACCTCAAGGGCTTACTCACTCAATATACATCTTCTAGGATTATTAAGTCTAATGACCTATGTGTTCACCTTCATCACCTTGATTAGATAAACATGATTGATCCTATTTTCTCTTTTATGGTCCTCATTGACCTATACCTTCTCTTTCAAAGGTTCTCTCCTTTTGTTAATATCACATCTACTCCACTCTTCTCTCTCAAGTCTCAAAACCATCACCTTTTCTTTCACTCTTTATAGAGTCATCATGAATATTATCTTCTTGGTCAACCATAAGACTTACCTTAACCCTTAATAATTCTATCATGATAAAACATAACTCAAATCCATTCTCATAGTTTGGAGATAGCATCCATGGGTCACACTTAAGTAGTTACACCTTTCAATTAGGCCTTAGTATCCCTTATAGGTCTCATGGATACATATTACCCCTTTATCACTTCATCAATCAAAAAAAGAACACAATATAACTTTCAAATACATGTGTCCACTCAATATGACCTCTAAGACATATTCAAAATAATACATCCACCAAAACACTCTTTTGCTAAAACACAATTTGCTCAAACACTAGTCTTGTTCATAGTAACACCATGAACAAACAAATAGTCAATTTCTAAGAAATTTTTAAAAATGAAGATGGATTTTTCAAACCTATAAATTTCATACAAATATTCTTCATGGAGTGTACAACACTCACCAATAGTTAGTTCATCTTGAAATATCAATACACTATCAAGAAAAACTCAAATATACTTCTTAGATCACTTACAGACCATGATCAAACACACATTCAACTTTGGAGATCAATAAATTTATATTTATGAACTTTCAAACCTTTCAACTATTATTTCTAGATGCACCTTTGAGTCCTTTATAATTTTGCCTTTTACACCATCATGAAATTTTGCATATATCAAAAGTTATAGCTCAAACACTACATAATGGTTTTCCTTCACTATTTAAACACTAAACATCAGACATTTTTCATCATCTCATGCTCCCTATAAACTTTGGACAAATACACACCATTTATTTCCTCAAAATTATCCTAGTCTTTACCTTACAATGCTTACCATTGATCTTAGATCCTCACTTCCATGATTGTGCCACTTGGTAGTTCTATGTGCCTTCTGTGTATATTAACTATTTGACTCAATGCACTCTGTTGATCTCCATCTATATGAACATTCATGTGTCATTCATCTTCTATCAAATCATTAAGATTGAGACACATGTTGCTATTATGCATAATCTTAGGAACCATTGACAAATTGACTTCATGTGTACTATTGGATCGCTACTGACAAGATCACATGCTATATTAGATCATTATATGGTTAGATTAAATTCTTGATTTTATATCTATGATCTAATTAAATGTTCACTATATATATTTTATTATGCAAATTTGGATAAATATGGGAACTACTATAATCTGCTTGCAAGGCCAAATTTACACCTTAATAACTTTTGCTACGTTCAACCTCATGACCTAAAACTTGAACCACACAATATTCTCACATAGGTGAATCTATCCATATATCAATATTCTCTTAAAATATTCACATGTGTGAAATATTATGTCATAAAACTACTTACTCAACCTCATTTATAAAGATGACTACCTGAGCTTAGACATTCATATGACTATTCTGATGAATTCCATTCACTTCCATAAGCACTCCAAGCACTCATAACACCCCATAGGGTCTCTACAACATTACCCACCATTAATAACATCCACCATCTTATTATCCAAGTCAAACACTAAAAAATTATGTAATAACATTGAAACACACTTTATCATTATCATTCTAGCACACATGACACCTCATCAACATTCTTGGCCACCTTAGAGACATCATTAACAACTCTCTAACAATAACAGCTTCATTAGCTGGTTTGGTATAATACATGGTTTTGGTACCCACTTGATATAACAAATTTACTCGAGACCTTATTAGTGATCACATAGATGGTGACTTAAACTCTCCTATATGGAACTATGTAACTTGTCACTTTGTTATCATAGGTCTAGATAAAGGTTGTTATGGTTTTTATAACTACCAAAGTGGTTTTGTATCTAGATGGAAAATTTTAAACTCTCTAGTTTTTAGTGCATTATTATTAGGCTTTATGTCAACCTTAAACTAGATTTATTCAAATATATGATGATAATATTATTCCCTTAGTGTGCCTTCAACTGAGTACAAACTATGTTGATGATCATTTGACCATCATATGCCCACTTTTTTCTAAATAACATAGGATAATGTATTCCATTGATCTTCATATCAATGACTTTGAATTCACCTTGCAAACTTAGATTAGTAACTTGTTTTAACATCCTCTAGTCATCAAATAGGTTATACCATTATGTAGTCTATGAAACTCAATATAACTAGGCTATAAATGAGAGCAGGTCATCCAATGGCTTCTCATGTCAACTAAGGGATTATATTTCCTATACTTACAAAGTCAAATACAACATTTCTAACTTCATGCCCTACCAATTTGATATCCACTTAGGATTCAATATCCCATGGTTTATTTTCTTTACATACAATACCATATTATCGATGCACTTCTGACCTCTTTGTGTATAGGCTAATATATTATGCAAAAAATTTATGATGCTCTATGATATATCTTCATTACATAGATTACTTATCTTAGAAATTTATGTAGTTCTTTCAAATCAGTAACTAATCCATTTTGTTGCATAATGCACACAATCTGTCCATAAATCTATGTGTAAATTAATACAACACCACCTTCAAATACAATTTGATGTTTTATATTCTAAAATAATTGTATTTCTTGATACATAAAACCCTTTTCCATAGTAGGGTATAGATATTTATCCTACTGTACCTTTCAATTTTTTTGATATTGTGGCATATCTAAATATGGAAATCCTTGTTTTATGTGTTGATGTAGGGTTATAGATTACATGAATGCAAGATCCTTTGTGTGTGAATTCACCATATTTACATTTGGTACTAATTTTTATTTTCTCTAATTTTATATCACACAACAATCTTCTATGTGATGTGGTCGTGGAACTCTCCAATATGCACGTTAGACATGTATTTGTTAATTGGTTGAAAAATTCAATGCAAAGTGATTATATTATCCATAAATATAACATATAATTGGTTGATGGTCATGTTTATATTCTAGTTTGAGATTAAATCCTTGGTATCTGCCTCAGTACCCACCTCTATATCCCCCTTTTCTCTACCAAAAACCCTAATCTTATTGTTCCTGACCATCATATCCTCCTTGTGACTATGGGGAACCCCAACCCTATTATTGGTGGCCATAATATCCTCCATATGATATTTGAGGCGAATATTTGGCCCATATTCATTTTTTTATTAGGGTGATGTAGTGTTTCATAGTTGTTTATTTAGGATCATAGAGGAATCCATCATGTTTAGTAGTACTAGGATTGTGGTGTCCAACCTGCTCAGCCTTGAGGCTGATACTGAGGTGAGTTTGTCAGCAATATAATAACAACTTAAGACACAATTATCATCTCTACAGATATTCTTAAAACACCTAGTTTTATATATGGAATTTATTGATTCGCTATTGTGAATAAATTATTGATGTCTTCCTTCAATTCTTGGAGTGCTCAATAATCTTTATCATCATTATTGTGAAAATTGTAGAAATTATATTACATATTTTGAGGTTTTTAGATGTATTATTATAGGATATGACATTTTTTTAGTCACATAATTCTATTTTAAATCTTAGGTAGTCATTCCTATGGTACCCCTCTTTTTCACACTCTATGCACTAGAGGCCTAGTTTAGGCATGTTACTTTCATGCAAATCATCCCTCTTGTGAAATAATAGGTATCTTGTGATCAGTTTTTTTAGTAGGTTGTGGATTATCCCCTATTGAGCATTATTTTTTTTGTCGAGAAAGAGTTTTCATTGATGTAATTAATACAAAATTATGTTATCATTGATGTTTAGATGCATGATGTATGGGGTATGAGCTTATGTTCCTGATATGAAGACTCGACATAGAACATAGTGAGCTACAAAGATCCTTAGTTAAGCTCTAAAGATGCTCTATTGAGCTATGAAGATGCTCTGTTAAAGCTAAAAAGATATATTAGGTAGTTATGAAGACATTTCAATGAAGCTTTAAAGACCTATCTAGCTATGCTCTAAATATGCCTAGCTATACTCTACATATTAATATATCCTATTGAAAGATATCTACTGTACATATATAGATTTTCCCTCATTAATATATCTTATTTTAGACATTATTATTCATAGTAATAGTCTAAAATGATCCAATAACCTCTCTATTTAGATATAATTTGAAGGCAACCTAATGATTCTTCTAAGGTTGATGTCAAGTTTCAGGTAAAGGTAATCATGTTTTGAAGTACTAGTCTTTAAACACAAGGTATCTTCCAAAGCATAGTCATACCATGAGAATGTACATGGTGAGCATGAATCAGTATGTGTAGAGGTGTGATATTTTCTAAGGATCATGAAATTCATGTGATCAAGGTGTATAATCATCAATGAGTGTTTCAATGTTAGTTGTAAAGATATAAGTGCTTTAGAAGTCTAGTCATGACATTGATCATTGTATGAAGAAACCTTGTGAGGAGGTATGATTTTGGTGGCTTGGTGAGATGAATGAAAATAGGCATATTATATTTTATGAGGTTTTTTAGCATGATTATAAGGCTTTGAATCACTCAAGTGAGTCTCAAGGTAATCATACATGGGTAAGACTTACAGTCCTAGTATGCAACTAGACCTCCTATAAACTATGCTTGGACTAATGAAGCAACATGAGCTATTCATAAGACATATAAAGAATAATTTATAGTGTTTGAGTATAAGATAGTTTTTTTGAGTTTTTATAATAGGTTTTAATATCTTGGATAGTGGTTATAAGGTTATCTTCAAGACCTATTATGACTTGCAGGTCAAAGGCTTAAAGAACAAAGAGAGAGATGGTGGCCAGATGGGGTATCAAGATTAGTTTCCAAGGGAAGTATGGATATATGAGTGTTTTCATATTCATTTAATGTTGTTATATGTGTGTTTAACAAGCATGAGGATAATTTTTTTAAAGGTTAAGGCAAGAAAAAGTGTTTTAAGGTCTACCAAGTGCACAAAATAGAGGGTTCTCAACCAAAGAAGGAATTTTAAGTGTTCATTAGCATGACCAACCTCTGAATGAGGAATTAATTTATTCATGGCATATATTTAAGGTTCATAGTTCAAATTTACAAGCATTTTTTTTTTGGAATGAAGAACTAAGCTTTATGAATGATCATTAAGACTAGAAGATGGTTTAAATCCTCAAAGAACCCTAATTGTAACGCGCTATGAAATAAGTTGATAAAAATAAATATAATGGTTTTATATGGATATTTTAGTGGTTATAAGTTTTATTAAACTCTCTCAAGCATCTCTAGGTGTGATTTTTTTTTCAGGAGAATGAGTGGACCCTACAAGAAAGGCCTTGTTTCTCATAGATTTGATGTTGAAGGTAGAGTTGATCAATTAAAATTTATTAAATGAATTAAGGTTGAATATTGATAAATGTATTAGATATAAATTGTGGTTTTTTATTAGGTTCTATCCCTCAATTATTCTAAATATGTCATACAAGTTGACCATTTGCTAATAAAACTAGTGGTGTAGATAGTGAGAAAACCAGGTAGAAGTGAGAAGTTGATTAGGGATGTGTTATCATGTATTATGGATGAATAAAATTGAATGAAGATGTTTTTAAATACATATAATACATGTTAATTTTGTATATAATTTTATTAGGTCATTGAATATGATGAAAATATTTTTCATAAGTTAACCTATCTAGTACAGATGAGACAAAGAAGGTGCAAGTTCATGAGATTGGTATGCAAGACAAATATTTCCATTTGATAATGTTATAATTTTATATAAATATTATATGATCTCATAATATCCTATAAAATAATTTTAAGTATATAAAAATTTTCATACAAATGTTGAAGGTCATTATCACCATGACTGTGTTTGAAGGTAAACTAGCAAATTTAGGTAACCAAGTTGCAGTGATGAGTTAGAGGCCCTTTTCCATAAGCTAAAGAATTAAATTCATATGATATTTATTTTTAATACTTGAATTATCTATTAATTTTTTTCATAATCTTGTCATTTAGTGTAAAAAATTGAAACATTAAAGCCAAAATGGCATGTCTGGCTGAATAAAGATTGTGAGAGAGAAGATCAACAGATTGGTCTACAATACCAATAGTTACCATTAATACTTATGATATTTTTTATGGAGGTTGATATTATGAGAGTAGTTATTTCTTTTTTGACTGGTCCTTATAACCCTTCACTCCATCATTTGACATGACCATCACTTCTATAATAAACTCCTCAGTGACCAATATTATAATATCATTTTCATGTATTTTAATACCTTGAATGTTTTCCTTTATGTATCATAAGTTCATATTTCTTTGACTGAGTTTTGAAGCTAGTTGGAAGTTTTGAGTGGGCTACTTGCATAGAAGGGTTTGAGTCCTTTTTCCATGAGTTATTAAGTTGAAATCACATGTTTATGATACTAATATCATATTTTTTTTAATTTATGATTTATTTCCATACTTGTTTGTAAAAATTATGTTTTTACTTCAGTTTTTCAAGATGGAATTTCTAAGTATGCACAAGCCTAATATGAACAATAGTAATGGTGTGCTCCAAGTAGTGGTTTGAGATAAAAAGTGTTATTAATCCTATATATTATTATAATGGGTCTATTTTAATGGCATATAATGTTTTCCTTCCATATTAAGTTTTTGAATGTGTTTAAGTTAAGATCAAAGTGTAATGTGTGCTAAGTAGGCCTAATGGGATTAGGTCTTCATGAGACCTAAAGGAGAGATAAGGCATAATTAAAATAGGTCAGCCCTAAAAGGAATAAAATCACATTTTATCCATGTATATTATATTTATTAAGATATATTCCATGTTTTACCTAATAATATAATAATATTTGGCCAACTAAGAAGGATACGATCAAGTGACTTGTATAAATACTAGTTAATTTTAGGCCTATTATGTGTGGTGTGTGTAAGTGAATAAGATAACACATTGGTGACTATAAAAATGTCTTATATAAATTTATATTAGAATATAATATTAGTGATTAATCTTTGATAGAGGTTCTACATATGAGGATCAAGTTTATATGACCTAATCAAGTCAAGAAGAGGGTTGGTTCAACAAACAAGGCTAGAGGCCAGTTTGAGAGGGATATAAGTGTGTGAAGAGTAAAGGAAGAATATAATCATATATTGTATGAAAAAGAAGTTATTATAAAGGTGATCAAGTTTTTTCAAGTATATGAGTTGGTGTTGAGTCATATAAGAGGTTGGGTGCTAAGTAGGCCTAATGGGATTAGGTCTTCATGAGACCTAAAGGAGAGATGAGACCTAATTAAAATAGGTAAGCCCTAAAAGGACTCAAATAAAATTTTATCCATGTCTATGATATGTCTTAATATCCATTCCATGGCTGACCTAAGAATATAAGAATATTTGGCCAACTAAGAAGGATATGATCAAGTGACTTGTATAAATACTAGTTAATTTTAGGCCTATTATGTGTGGTGTGTGTAAGTGAATAAGATAACACATTGGTGAATATAATAAGATATTATATAAAATTATAAGAGCATATAGGATTAGTGATTAATATTTGATAGAGCTTTTGCATATGAGGATCAAGTTTATATGACCTAATCAAGTCAAAAAGAGGGTTGGTTCAATGAAGAAGGATAAAGGCCAGTTTGAGAGGGATATAAGTGTGTAAAGATTCAAGGAAGAATATAATCATCTATTATATGAAATAAAAGGTATTCTAAAGGTAATAAATTTTTTTCAAGTGGCTGAGTTAGTGCTGAGTCATATAGGGGTTTGGTGCCTCCTTGCAAGTTGGTGCTTGTTAAAGCCTAATTGAGTTGGTGCTTAGCTAGTTGGGGTTGGTGCTCCATGTGAATTGGGTGATTCACTAAAATTTGGTGTTTGTCTTATAGTATTTTATTCTATTTTCATAATTAGTTGGTTTTCTTCCCCTTGAGGGTTTTCCTCTCAAATAATTAGTTTGTGTGTTATGCTCTTCTCTCATGTTCGTGACTCTTAATGTGTTTTTATTTTACTATATTATATTGATAGTTCATGAATGACAAGGTAAAGTTGTATAAACATTTTAATACTAATTCACACCCCACTCTTAGTCATTATGTTTCCAATAATTGGTATCAAAGCTTGGTCCTTTGTGACAAGTCTAATAACTTGAAGGTGATCCTAAAAAATACAAGATATCTTGTGATCAACATGGAGAAGACAACATGTATGATGAATAAGTATACTATGATAGTGAAAAAATAAAATTTTAATTATATATTTAAGCTAAACTCATAAGATCCATTGATGATTTGAAGTATCAAAATAATATTATTAATGATCTCAATAATCAGTTAGAAGATGTCAACACAAGGTTCAAGTAAAAGTAATTTGAGTATGACCAGTTGAAGGTTGAGCATGTGAAGTTAATAAATAAAATGATCAAATTTGAGAGAGATCATGAGAAGTCAGAACAAGTTAAGAATGTCAACATGAAAAATTTAATCAGGAAACCCAATTCAATGAAGGATAAGTAATCTTAGAACCTTGGTAAACACATGAATGTTGTTTGTTATAGCTATCATAATGCATGACACATTTAAATATTCTTTTATAATAAAATTAGAAGGCTTAAAATACTCAAAAATACATATGAATCTCATAGAATGCTCAAAAGTATCAAACATTGGTATGGAATACAAATCAAGTTAAGATGAATCATATTAAGCTCAAGAGGTAAGATAGATTGTTTGCTAAGGAGGAATAGAAGACCAAAGAGGATTCTATGTTATCTCATATTGCCTTTCACATTTAAGATGAAGGAATGAAATGGTATATAGATAGTGGTTTCTCAAGCCACATGATAGGATATAGAAATAATTTCATCTCATTAAAGAGGAATGTTGTAGGAATAATGAGATTTGGATACAACATAATTCCTAATATAGTTAGCAAGGGTGTCTTTAGATTGGATAATAGAAAGACCAAGACCCTAAATGTGTTGTATGTGTAAGGTTTGAAACATAACCTACTCATTCTAAGTAAAATATGTAATTAAAAACACACACTATCCTTTCATGATAGAGGGTGTGAGATATGGAGATCAAAATTAGGAAGACTAAGTGTCAATGCCAAGATAACTGAGAACAACCTATATGTATTAAATGATATCAATAAGGAGAGATGTTTCATGAGAAAGATAGATGAAATTTGGATATGGTACGTAAGGCAACGTCACATAATATTTAACAATATAGTCTTAATTATAACTAAGATTCTATGAATAACATGCCTAAGATCATCAAACCTATAAACATACTTTGAAAGGCATGTCAACATGGTAAGAAGACTAGAAGAAGGTTCAAGTCCAAGAATTATTCTAACACAAAAACCTTGGAGTTAATCCAAACTAATATTTATTTACCTATAATAATTCAAAGCATTCAAGGATATAGCTACTTCATGTTACTCATTGATGATTGCACAAGAATGACTTGGGTTACATTCCAAAAAAATAAATTAGAAGCTCTAGCAAAGTTTAAGGCATTCAAGGCCCTTGTTGAGAATGAGAATAATATGAAGATCAAGTGCCCAAGATATGATATAGGAGGAGAGTTTTGTTCCAATTAGTTTTATTATTTCTATGAGGCTCATGGAATAAGGAGATAATTCTCAATAGCTAAGACACTTTAGCAAAATTGGGTTATGGAAAGGAAGAACAGGACAGTCCAAGAGATGGCCAGAACTATGCTGGATGAATATATATTATCTAATGGATATTAGAGAGAGGAATTAAGAATTATTGTCTACATTTTGAATAGAGGATAGATAAGGACTAATGGAAACAAGGCTCCTTATGAACTATGAAAGGGTAGACCTATAAATGTAGAACACTTAGAGTGTTTGGGAGCAAATGTTTCATCAAAAGATATGATGAATACTTGGGTAAGTCTGAATCTAGATCTGATGAAGGCATATTCTTATGATACTCATCAATTATATCAACCTATATATTTTATAACAAGAGACTAAAAAAATATAATGTAAAGTACCAATGTGAAGATTGATGAGATAAGGAAATATCACTCACAATAAAATAATACTTTACTTTAGATTAATTTGACTTCAAGAGTGATGAGGAGACTATAGAGGTTGATGAGGAAGAGGATGAAGTCAAAGAGATATATGACTCAAAATTACCTTCAATACATATTCAAATAGATCATCCTAAATCTCAAATCATTGGCAACAAGAATATATGTATACAAATAAGAAGAAGACTAGTAATAATCTAAATCAGGATAATGTTACTCTGTTATCCAAGATTAAACCTAAGAGTCCTATAGAAGAAAGCAAAGACAAATTTTGGATATATGAAATTAATTAAGAGTTAATTAAATATATAATAATGAAACATGGTAATTATCTCCTAGGCCTAAAAAAAAAAATGTCATTAGCACAAAGTGGGTGTTCAGAAACAAGTTGAATGAAGATGGATAAATCACTAGGAACAAGGCCAGATTGGTATGCAAGGAAATGGAAATGCACAAGTTGAAAGGGTAGAATTTGAGGAGACATTTAAACCATTAAAAATATTGGAGGCCATCAAATTATTTCCAAATTATGTAGGATTTGAAGGATTCAAGGTATATCAGATGGATGTCAAATATGCCTTTTTGAATGGGAATCTAAAAGAAGAAGTGTACCTTGAGAAACTTGAAGGGTTATCACTATCATATGATAAATACTATGTTTTTAGATTGAAAAATTATCTCTATGGTCTAAATAAATCTCCTAAAGCTTGGTATGCTATGTTGGATAAGTATTTGTTAGATCAAGGATTCAAAACAAGAGTTGCATAAAGTAATCTATACATCAAGATATAAGATGACCACCAGCTGATAGTAGTTGACTATGTGGATAACATCATATTTTCTAGAAACTATTATAACATGAGAAAGGTCTTTACAAAAGTGATGAATAAGTAATTTGAGATGTCCATGCTAGGAGAACTATCATTCTTTCTTGGGTTGAAAATCACTCAATTTAAAAAAGGTATATTCATGTCACAAACCAAGTACATAAGAGAGATGTTGAAGAAGTTTTAGATGGAGGATTTCAAGGTAGTTAATACACCCATGATCACAAAATTTAAGATAAGAAAGGAATATGAGTCTTTAAAGGTCAATTATATATCATATAGGTTAATGATTCTAAGTTTGTTGTATACCACTACATCTAGACCTGACATCATGCAAGCATTAGTTCTTATGGGAAGGTTTCAAGTAGATATAAATAAGATTCATCTAAAATTAGTCAAAAGAATACTCAGTTATCTTAAGGGGAATATGGAGTATTTATTTTGGTATCCAAGAAGTAAGGAGTTAAATTTTATATCCTACATAAATGTAGATTAAGAAAGAAGTATAGATTATAAGAAGATTACCATTGGAGGAGTCTTATTCCTAAGTTTATGCCTATTTTCATGGATAGGCAAGAAGAAACTGTCAGTAGCCTTATCCACTTCTGAGGCTAAGTAAATTTCAATAGCTTCGTGTTACACTCAGGTCCTATGGATGAGGTAGAACCTAAAAGACTACAAGATGGAGTATGATGGCCCTAGCCCTATCTACTATGATAATACAAGTGTTATAAGTATCTCAAATAACCCTGTCATGCAATCAAGGACAAAACATATTCCCATTAGGTATCATTTTATAAGAGATCAATTAAGTGAACAAAGTGTCAAACTTGAATATGTTTTTACATAGGATCAGATTGAAAACATCCTGACTAAACCACTTCTAAAGGTAACTTATAAACACCTAAGATAGGAATTGGGTATAATTATTGCACCTATAAATCATTGAAAAATTAAATTACTGAGGGGAATCTAATCATGCTCAATAGATCCAATAATAGGTGAGTTTTTCCAAGAAGGTATACAAGGAGATAAGGGAACATGATTATTTTATGTCTCATAAACTCATAGTTTTGTATATTGAGTATTTTGGTTACTAAGAGTGCAATCCAAAGAATTAAAGACACATCTTTTTTATTTTTTTTAAAGGGGGAGAAAGACTGGTATGGGGAGATAAGGATATTAGTGTTCAGTATGGTTTTCCATCAATGACAAAGGAGGAGATTGTTGAGCATTATTTTTGTTGTTGAGAAAGTATTATCATTGATGTCATTTATGTCAAAGTATGTTGTCATTAATGTCTTGATGGATCTGTTGAAGAATCATGATGTGTGTTGTATGATCTTGTATGCCTAATGTGAAGACTCAACATAAAATAAAGTGAGCTACAAAGATCCTTAGTCGAGCTCTAAAGATTTGCATAAATATCTCCAAAGATGATCTATAAAGCTACAAAGATGTTCTATTGAATATCCAAAGATCTATGAAACTCTGAAGACACTCTGATGAATCTTGGAAGACCTAGCTAGCCATGCTCCAAAGATACCTAGCTTACTATGCAGATTAATATATTAAATCCAAAGATATCTATTATACATATATAGATTTTCCCTCTTTAAGAAATATTCTTTTAGGCATTACTATTCATATTAATAGTCTAAAATGATTTGATAAGGTCTCTACATTAATAGAGAATTTTAAGGCAACCTAATGATTCTTATGAGGTTGATGTATGTTTTAGGTCAAGGTAAGCATGTTTTGAAGTAAAAAACTTTAAATACAAGGTGTCTTAAGAAGCATAGTCATATCATGAACATGTGTATGGTGATCATGAAGCCTTATCTATAGAGGTATGATATTATCTAAGGACCATGAAATTCATGTGAGTAATGTGTATAATCATCAAGGATTTTTTCAAGGTCAGTTGTAAAGTTTCAAGTGCTTGAGAAGTCTAGTCATGACATTGGTCACTACATGAATAAACCTTATGAGAAGGTATGATCTCAATGGCCTAGTGAGATGAATGAATAAAGGCATAAGAGGCTATATGAGGTTTTTTTATCATGCTTATGAGGCTTTGGATCACTTAATCAAGTCTTAGGGTAAACATACATGGGTAAGACTTATAGACCTAGTATGCAACTAGACCTCCTCTAAACTCTACTTGAGCTAATGAGCAACACGAACTATTGATAAGACATATAAACAATACTTGATAGTGTTTGATCATGAGAGAGGTTTTCTAAGTTTTTACAAGAGGTGTTGAGAGCTTGGATAGTGTTTATAAGGTCAGCTTCAAGACCTATTATGACTTGTAGGTCAAAGGCTTAAAAAACAACAAGAGAGTTTATGGCTAGATGGGGTATCAGGATCAGATTCTAAATCAATTATGGACAAATGAGTGTTTTCATAGGTATATTTTTCTAGGTGTGTTTACCAAGTCTGAGGTCAAAAAATTTCAAGGTTAAGGCAAGAAGAAGTGTTTTGAGGTCTATCGAGTATATAGAATGAAGGGTTCTCAACCCGAGAAGGACTTTCAAGTGTTCATTAGCATGTAAAACCTCTACATGAGGACCTAATTTATTCATGGTAGATAATTAAATGTCCTATTTTAAATTTAAAAGCATTGGTTTCTATAATGAGGGCTAATCTTTATGAATGATCACTAATACTAGAAGATGGTTCGAATCCTCAATGAACCCTAATAGTAACCCAATATGAAATAAGTTCATCAAAATCACTCAAATTTTTTTGATATGTATATTTAAGTGATTTTAGGTTGTATTAAACTCTCTCAATCATCTTTATATGTTATTTTTTTGTTAGGAGAGAGTGAATCCTACAAGAAAGGCCTTGTTTCTTGGAGATTTGATGTAGCAAGTAGAGTTGACCAAGTCAAAGTTGATAAATTAATGAAGGTTAAATTTTGAGACTTTTATTATATTTCCATGATGGTTTATTATTGGGTTATATCCCTCAAGTGTTCTATAATAGGCATACAAATTGATTAGTCACTAATAGATCTAGTGGTGCAGATAATGAGAAAACTAGGCAAAAGTGAGAAGTTAGTTAGGGATGTGTTATTATGGATTAGGGATGAATAAAATTTAATTAAGGTGTTTTTAAATATCTTTAATACATGTTCATGTTGGATTTAAGTTTTGGAAGTCAGTGGATATGATGAAAATATTGCGCATAAGTTGACTTGTCTAGTACAGATGAGACAGTGAAGGTGAGAGTTCATGAGATTAGTTTGCAAGACCAATATTTCCATTTGATCATGTTATATTTGTATCTAAATATTGTATAATTTTATATTAATATTATCTAAAATCATTTTAATTATATTAAAATGGTCATATATGTGTTGAAGGTCATTATCACCATGACTGTGTTTGAAGGTAAACTGGCAAATCTAGTTAAGCAAGTTGAAGTGATGAGTTAGAAGCCCTTTTCCCTATGATAAATCATTAAATTAATATCATGTTATTTTTAAATTGAATTATATATTAATTATTTTTACAATCTTAGAATTCAATGTAAAATTTTGAAACATTAAAGCCAAAATGGCTTCTCTAGCTGAGTAAAGACTGTGAGAGAGAAGATCAACAAATTGGTCTACAAAACCAATAATTGCCATTAATGATTATGATATTTCATATGTATGTTTCTATTAGGATGTTTAATATTGTTTTAATGCATTTAAATTACTTGAATTTTCTCCATTAGGTAATAGAATTTCATGTTTCCTTGGCTGTGTTTTGAAGCTAGTTTGTAGTATTGAGTGGGTTACTTGTAGAGAAGGGTTTGAGTCTTTTTTTTTAGATTTATGAAGATTAAATAACATTTTGATGATATTAAGATCATAAATCTTATGTATTTATTATGTTTTTCCATGTTTTTTTTGTAAAAATTATGTTTTTACTTCAGTTGTTCAAGATGGACTTTTTGAGTATGCACATGCCTAATATGAATAGTACTAATGGTGTGTTCCAAGTAGTGGTTTGAGATAAAAAGTGTTATGAAACATAGATAATATTATTAGGGGTATATTTTAATTTAATATTATTTTTTCCTATCATATGAAGATTTTGAAGGTGTTCTAAGGAAGATCAAAGAGTAATGGTTTTAAGTAGGACTAATGGGATTAGGTCTTCATGAGACCTAAAGGAGAGATAAGGCCTAATTGAAATAGGTCAAACCTAAAGGAAATCCAAGCATTTTTTATCCATTTCTATGATATTTATTAATATCCATTCCATATTTGACTTAATAATATAATAATGTTTGGTTGACTAAGAAGGATATGATCAAGTGACTTGTATAAATACTAGGTAATTTTAGGCCTATTGTGTGTGGTGTGTGTAAGTGAATAAGATAACACACTGGTGACTACAATAACATACTATATATCATAATAAGATAATATATGATCAATGATTAATATTTGATAGAGGTTATGCATATGAAGATCAAGTTCATATGACATAACCAATTCAAGAAGAGGGTTGGTTGAGTGAATAAGGCTAAAGGCCAGTTTGAGAGGGATAGATGTGTGTGAAGATCCAAGGAAGAATTTCATCATATATTATATGAGAAACAAGGTATTATGAAATTTATCAAGTTTTTTTAGGTGGCTAAGTTGGTTTTGAGTCATCTATGGGGTTGGTGCCTCCTTGTAAGTTGGTGCTTGCTAAAGCCTAGTTGAGTTGGTGCTTAGCTAGTTGGGGTTGGTGTTCCATGTGAAGTGGGTGATTCAATAAAATTTGGTGTTTTTTTATATAAATTTATTCCATTTTCATCATCAATGGGTTTTATTCCCAATTATGGTTTCCCACTCAAATATGTGTAATGTGTGTTATGCTCTTCTCTCATGCTCATGGCTCTTAATGTGTTGCTAGTTTACTATATTATTTTGATTATTCATGAATGATAAGGTAAAGTTGTAAAAAAATTTGAAGACTAATTCATCCCCCCTCTCCTTATTCATTATGTTTCCAACATCCCCATAATCCTCTATCTATTCTACTTGGATCCCAACTACCCTAGCATCCACCTTGTTAGTGAACTGAATTTGAGAAATGGAAAACTTTATATGAGATCACATGCCTTCAAAAAACCATGCAGCCTTGTTAGTATCCTAAACAAAAGATATAATCAATTCATCACATCAAATAACCTAAATTCATATCCCCATAATAATTCACCTAATTTTTGGTGAATGTCTTTCAAGTCTTGGATTGTCTGACTCACACATTTATTCATTTTAAATTATCCTATTAGCTAATATTTTACTTCTTGAAAGCCTAATTTGGCACCATCCCTTTTATACATGAACTATATATATTTTCTTGTTAAGACTCTTAGGATCTCACATTTATTTTCATCCTCCATATTTACACCTGTAACCTACCATTTTATCTCATAGATTATCAAGTATTTTTTTGGGTCAATAGATCCAACTTACAATCTTAAGGTAACAAAAACTCCCATAGTAAGATCCATGTTTCATGTGATCGTAACTAAAACCACTTTTTAAGATTTTTCACAAGCTTATACAAAGATTTATATCATACAAACCAACATAAAGACAAATACACATAAGCAATATTTGAACATAGGGAACATGAATAATTTCTCAATATATTGTTCTATTTCATTACATATATATAGGCTAGTGTTTTTCCTATAATCTGGAAAGCCTAACATAGCTCCATTAACTACTCACTAATAATACATGATTTTTTATAACAACCCATTTTATATTCAAGTTACATATGTGGGTTATTTATAACAACCTCACTTACAAAATAATATTATATTATCATTGATAATATAATTACACACATTATTAATAATATGAATACTAGTAATTTCTAATATTCACCCCTTAGTTTGAACATTAACTAATTCATAATATTCACCCCTTTAATGTGAACATGGGAATAAAATCACATCCTCAAAAGAATGAATCACCTCCTGAAATCATTGCTTTGACCAAGTACAACTTCATAATTTATATATTTACCCTCATGAAGGAATAACTATAATCCAAATCATGTAGGATTAATCTCTTCCTCTTTGGGTTCCTATGGGACATTATCTTCCACCTTGGGTTCCTAAACTCAGAATTTTTAAGATTTATAGCCTTATAACTAACTGTAAAACCATATACACTGAGTTTGCCTCAAAATTATCTCTTGATCCCCAAAAGTGAGTTTTCTATAAAACATGAATCTTTGCCAAATTTAAGAAAATGAGTTTATTTAGAAAAATAACAACATACTACAAAATAAGAACACTAAAAATGAAACACACTGTATCATAAAGGAAAAGACACTACTAAACATCATGTCACAACATCATTACATGGTCTTGTCGCTTGTGACTAATGAGATGACAATATATGTCCTCCAACCTCCATTGCCTCCATCCTCCAAAAAATGTTGTTTCTACTTATCTAAATAAAACTAAAATCTTAAATATTTAAACATTATGTTTATTTTTATCATTTCCAAAATAATGTGAAATGTCTATGGATGGGATTAGTCCTACATAATTTGGCTCATAGTTATTCCTTCATGAGGGTAAAGAGATAACTATTGTTCTAGTTTTTACACACACATAAAACATAAAAGATGTAGCCTCTAACATTTTGGGATATATGTGAAGGTTAAATTCACTTTGGGGAATGAGTTACATGTATTGGTTCTTACTAAGACCAGTGGTAGAATAATGGTTAGCTATGCAACTGTTAATCGAGTCTGTTTGGATATAGATATTCATCCTAGCTTTACCTTAATAGAATGGGGTGATGATGGACCTACTCTAAAGTGGATTGGACTAAAATAAACTAAAAATAGAGGGTAAGGTATGGTAGAAAATTGGATCTACAAATAGAGAGTAAGGTAGGGAAGAAATCAAGATCTACAAATAGACAGTATGAAATTTTTCTAACCAACTTTAATACAAGGACAAATGCCAAAGAACTAATGCTTGTAGATTGATACTTTAGCACACAGAAGTAATAAATATAGTGAAAAGGTCTAAGGGATACGATGACATTAACTCTAAGTTATTAACTAAATGTTGTTTGTTATCAAGACTATTTTAACATATCTTAATTTCAAGATTATAACTAATACCAAAGAGCACCTTTGACTATCTATGGCTTAGTCTAGGAAGTTGAACCAAATGGCATTTATACACAAGTTCTAATGAGTAAATTACCTATTTTATTAACAAAAAAATATATCTATCAACCTAAATTATAGTTGCACATTATAATTGATAAAACATTAATAATTTAATATAAATTACTTGAAACTACTATTGCATATAGCAAGAAAGACTAAGCTACTAGTTTGATCAAAAGTCTAAACACTATAACATAGAAATGAAAGAGATAATCATACAAAAAATACTTGCAAAACAAATTGAAGGACTTTTTTACCTATATTGAAATGTAAAAAATTATCCTTCATTTTAAATTCAAGTGAAACATGTATATATAGTCTTGGGATGGGGGCACCTCATCACTCAAGGTGTTCTCAAAGTTTACATCTATTTTATAAAATATCTCTCAAAGACATACACATGGAACACTTGGAGAAGGATGCTACCAAAAAATAAAAATTATTACAACAAAGATTTGATACCACTTACTAACATCATTCCTCTTATGATTAATCAATTACATTGGTGGACAATTTTATGTTATTGGTTGTTTCCATTAAAGTTATTATAATGGTGGGTCTAACTGTTGAAGATGTTTATGTAGTCAAGACAGCTAGTGGGAGTGAACTAGCCTAAAAACCATACTTAATATATTGAATTTATGATTACAAAGCATGGATCACCTAAAAATCATTCTCTATCATCCTAAAGTCTAACAAGGGTCTCTTAAAGAGCTAGGGGAACTTTTCCATTAGTTTTTTATGTCCCTTCAATGCAATCCCAATATCCACATAAAAAGTCTATGCACTAATGACCTTGATTTTAGAAAAAATTATCAATTGTGTTAGGTCATCATGGGTCTTATATATTTTTCCCTTGTCCTCTACTCTAAAATTATTTGCATCCATCCAAAGGAGGTCTTCAAAGATAGTTTTTCAGACCAATTCTCCATTCTATTTAAACACACCAACAACTCTCATTTCAGCCAAAATGGTGATGGATTTCCCCTCATAACTAGTGAGTTATCATAATAAATGTTGTATCTCTTCATGTTACTCAATCAATCTATCTCTCTTAGAGAACACATAGGTTTGGGCCCATGCAGCCTCTAGGGTAGTTATCAAATTTAGGTAACTATACACCTCATCCTTGGTTACTCAGCCCAAAAAATAATGCTTAGCCTCCATATTCTTCATTTCCTATACAAGGGAGAAGACATCCCCCCATTTAGACTAGTATTCCATCTTTGTATCTCTTATTAATTGGAGGAAATCATATAGCTTCTAGGTTGCTCCCTACACACTACTTATGAGGTCCCTTGGAGGCTAAATGGTGCTTCTTTCCTATAAATCCTTGATAGATTGATCATATCCCCAAAATATATTATTTATTAATCCCCCTATAGAGTCTAAAAATGTATAAGGATCTTCCCTATGACCACCCAAGTTAGAGGGGAGAGATATTCATTTTTTAGTTAATTGGAACACATCTTCTCTTTATTCCAACTCCATTTGATGTCCTTTAGCCATTAGAGTTATTCTCTTTATATTTTTCATAGTCTTAGTTTCCTTATTAAATTTAAACTTGACTATGGGATACTCCATAATGACCAAGTGCTTATTTCTTTCCTCTACTTATTGCATCTTCTAGATCCACTCAGGTATATTCAAGGTAACTAGTTGTTGTGAAGGTTCTGACTAACCTATGGGAGTGGAAAGGGAGACTACCCAAGTGGGTGCATGGGCTTAGGAAAATATATTCCTAGCTAAGGGAAAGGATGAATTAATCTTCTCCATCTAATGACCTTCTTAGGATCCATTGTATCAAGTATTATCCTTCCCTTCTTCAACCCCTTTGTTGATGTAATGGTTATAGACTTTGCTTGGGCTACCTCGCTAATTAGAAGGTCCAATTGGGTAGAGGACTAAGAAAGAGTGAATGGGAAATAAAATATGGTGGAGGATAATATATTCTGAAATTGATCATGTTTATTAAGTCTAGAGGAGTGAGGGCTAGAGGTAACAAAGAATGAATAGGTAGGAGGGGTATTGATCAATTTTTTTAAATAATCAATTATGGATGTATGGGTTAATGGATCCGATGGTTTTGGATCATTTTTTATTTTGATTTTGATTTTGATTTTTCAAATTTGAAATTTTTTTGATGTCCCATCTATGATCTATGATACTAGGTAGATTTTAACAATCAACCTTGAGTGTTTTATTACCTTTTATTTGACACTTGTCAACTTTTTGCTCCTCCCAAAAGCATTGTCTTAAGGTTACCAGACCTTTATATAGTTTCATTGACAAGTGGTGAAATTTTGATCCCTCACTAACTTCTAGTTATTCTTTTGCCTTGTCCCATGCTCATTACTATTTTTGGTCCTTAGTATGGTGACACTTAGAAAAATCCCATGATCTCACTCTCCCTAGGGGTATCTTACTACCTTTCATATTTGCATAGGCTCTAGGTAAATGGTATGATGGCACTTGGAAATGTCTTGATGTTTTTCTTCCTAATAATTTTCATACACTTCATTTTACTATGTATACTCTAGATGATGAGTGGGATGATAACACATGTCATCATCCTAGTGTTCTTATTTCCTAGAATACTTAGAAACTTTTGGAATGTTTTGAATGTAGTGGGTCAATGAGATTGGGACATGTGGATGGTTATCACTACTCCACTTTCCCAAAACTTTCATATAATTAAACTTTGATCCTGACAGTCTTTGAGTGAATGAGATTATAACACTTGGTAATATCTCAGTTTCCCACTTACCTAAAAGACTTAGAAACTTTTGAAGTGTTTAAGTAGACACGAGATAATGGGTTGTCACTGCATCGCACTAATTTCTCTAAAGATAAAAGTATAAAACTTTGACAAGTTAAAAAAAGGAATATGAATATTTAGAATGATTAAGTTTGCATAAAATATCCAACATAAAATATTTTTGAGGAACTTGCATGCTGCATAGGAATGTCAAACAAAAAAGATGAACATAGGAATGTCAATCACCAAATTGAAGAACATGTACACTTAATAAACTTTTTAAAACCATTAATAAGTTAGCCTAAGTAGAATAAATAATGAAAACCTAGACAACCAAGGAAATGACAAATATTATTAGCATTAAGGCATTTTTTCTTAATAGAAAATGTAGGCATAATAATGCTCAGTAAGTTCTCTCACTGTTAAGCACATGATAAACATTAATAAGTGAGTCACCCACCATAGTTGGTTTTTTTTAGTTTGAAATGAGCCCTTAATCAATTTTTTTTTGAGAGTGGGGTATGTTGGACATAATAAATGGCTATTTATAGGGGGAATACTCTATAGTATTCAAGAACCCATAATTTTTGGTTAACAATTACAAAGTGACCACCAATCATGTCCTCGAATGATAATCAAATCAGATATATGAAAGAAACCCCCAAAACTTAATGTAATATAATAGCCTTACCCATACCTTGGATCTATGTGTGAAGGAGTGATTTTTGTTTTGATATTTTTTTAGCAAAGAATGAGAATAAAATATAGGTTTCATAATGGTTTCTTTCAATTATAAACAAAAATATCAGGGAGATCAAGCATTGATCTACTTCCATCTAGATGTTTATAGTTTAAATAGAGATAACTTTGGTTCTCCCTACTTTTATCCCTTTATAAAAGAATATGATACATGATACATTGATCTTATTTCGTCATGTGAGTCTTGATCACCTTTATATTTATTTTTAGGTTTATTTTATCACTCTTTGGGATGCATTTATCCCTTTCCCTTTTTTTGGGGATACAAAAGGAAGAGAGGGTAGGGAACCATAGTGAGCTAGTGTAGGTATAAAATAAAAAAATTCAGTTTACTAGAATGTCCCTATCGATAGCTTATTTATCAATGATTATTATCTAAAAACAAATATTAGAGTAGGAGGTGTTTTTGGATCCAAGCTATGGGAAACCTTTATGAATTTTCATGCAACACTGAGAGTCACTTTTACATACTTGCTGAAAGTATCTAACTATGATATAACCATGGTTCATTTCTTATTACATACCATAATTTTGGAAATCTCAATAAAAATGGTGTAAAATTTACAAATCAACCAGTTTGTGTATTCTATTCTAGGATCCTTGGCTTCACTCACCCCTCCTTTTAGGACATGATATCTCGATTTTAGTGGTTAGGTTCAAGTATGTGAAAGAAGCATAAAAGATTGGATATCATTTTGATCATTCAAAATGGAGATAATAAATCTATTTTAAAATAAGTGATAGCTATTCTATAAAATAGGGAGCTAAACTAAGGAAACAAAATGTAGAAAATAGGAAAGGCTAAGTATAAATCAATAACATCTACTCTAAAGAAAGCCAAAAATAGAAAATAATAGAACCATCTATGAAAGTAGTAAAACCTAATTTAAATTTTACCTCTACCATGGAACCTTTATTGAGAAATTTCCTAAGTGGGGGTAGCTTTGAAGTAGTGCTTCAAATACTACCCATTGAATTGGAAGGCTAGATCCTTACCTTTAAATTCTCTTATATGGAAAGCATTATTGTCTAATATTTTAGACACTTGATATGGTTCAATCTGCAAGGGATTAAACTTGTCATTCTATCCCTTATTCTCATGGAATTTATACCATAGAAGAACTAGATGTGAAAATATAAAGGCTTTAACTTTGTATCTTTTATCAAACCACCTTTTAACACTATCTTGGTGTGTTTTGAAGCTTTGTAGTGATTCAGTTCTTGAATCTTCTAGTTGGATTATTTCCAAAAATATTAATTGAACCTTTAGATCCTATACCATATACTCTTATATAAATTGATAGATTATGATCTTGAGATAAATGGGAAAAATAGGTTTCCACCCATATACTAATAAAAAGGGTGAGGTCTTGAGGGCCCACTTATGTCTTGTCCTATCTACCCATAATGGATATTTCAATAGTAGATGCCATTCTCTTGGTTTATCCTGGATAGACTTCGATGTAGAAGCATCAAGAAAATTATAAAATTGTTAGTGTTCAAGGTTAAAATACATGCTAAGATGTCTAATGAAGGTCCTAAAGGTCTTAGGAAACCATGAGATATCTTATAATTTGAATTGGAGGTTTTCCCTCTAAAAGTGTGATTTAAATTTTCAAATAGAATGAACAAGTAAAAAGTGGTCCTAAGAGAGTCTAATGAGAGAATAAATTGCTTAAATATGGTAAATAATTTATGTAAATAGGAATGGAAGTCCAAAAGGTATAATTTTTAAAGTTATATTTCATTCATTGGTTATGTAACCTTTACCCATACATTGGGTTCAAGAAAGGAGACCTTTTCCCTTATAACTAATCAAGAAACCAATGTTAAATTTGGTTGTATAGGAAGTTATATGGAATTAGAGAGAGCATATAAGAAATGTGAGAGATGAAATAGGTCTCCATGAAGATAGAGGAATATCAGAGAAGAGAAAGAACATACAAACCCTCTCAAGAAGCTAATAGAGCCTTGGAATGGACATTTTTTGTTGTTATGAAAGTTCCAAGTTGAATAATAAAGAAATTATTTTTGTCTTAATATCATTGACATGGTTTTTAATTAATTTTGAACTATGTGTTTCCTTTGGTATGCATATGAGATCATGTTTTTATTATTTTTTGTAAACTTACAAGGATTGCCCCAAGGACTATGGTCACAGTCTCAAGAGAGAAGGATATTAGAGCGTTTCTATTTGCAACTTGGAATAATTAATATTATAATAATTAAATATGATTATATTTATTTAATTTTTTTAATATATGGGATAATAATATATAATATAAGTGAAACTCATAATGTAAGAATATTGAATCCAAGAATCTTTGTAGGCACTACTATAGTCAAGAAAGGAGGTAAACATTGGTGTATTAGACTTAGATTCTCAATATGTTGAGACAATAATAGATAGGTGAATTTAGGTATAAGTTTATTAGTTTATATCTATGTTTAATCCATGAAAGTAATAGACTCTAATGAATAGGACATGAGTGAATCACTCTTTTGTTATTACAGACAAAATTATATTTGCACAGTTATAGACAAGAAGAAAAGGTCTAACACAAGTAGTATGAGTGTGGAGTGTGTTGAATGAAATTTTGATTATAAATAGGTTAAATATATGATATTTGTTTTTGGATAATGTTTCCACATTTTTGGAATGTTCATAATGCTGAGAGAGCCCTGTGTATGCAGTCTAAACCTTGTGTATAGGGTATTGACTAATAGAGTCAAAGTATGGAAGGAATAATGAAGAATAATTAGATAATTATTGATATGGTACATGGATAATAAAATAATGATAATGTATCTTATATTTTTATGAGTTTATTAGATGAAAATCTAGTCACCACACCTAACACAGTTACCCTTAGCTTTACTCTATTTACACAGTCAGCTAACCCAAAAAGTGTTTGTCTAACCATTAGAAGTGGATTGAATTTATAAAAGATGAGTTATATCATGTATGAATGTAATTTAACATAAATTAAGGTTTATATAATAGGTATAATGTGTGTAAAGGTATAATTATTGTCTAACACCTTACACAGTCAGGCAAAGTTAACATAGTCCACTGTATCTTGTGGTTTATAAGTATTTAGGGATGATACAAGTTATAAAACCTATTAGAGGTATTGAATGAGATAAAAATATTCTTAATTAAGGTAATTTTGTCCCTTGATACTTTATATAACTCAAATTATGGAATTGTTAAGCCTCTCAGGCCTGTACAGAGCATTGGAAACTCTGATTTAGGGTTTTGAACATTATAGGAGATTCAACCCTTGAAAATTATAGAAACTGGTAATCTGACCTATTTTAGTGTTTTTTTAAATATAAAGGAATAATTATAGTTTTTTAATATGTAAAAGTATGGATTTTACCACAGCGGTTTGTCATGGCTTAATTAGGCCTTACAAGAAGGGTATTTTTCAAAGGAAGTGCTAGTTGGGAGGAGAGCCAGGCCATGAAACTTTAAACATACCTCAAAGGTGATAGAGGGATCCTATAAATTTTATTATTTCTTGTAAATTTTTCATAGAGTGAATGAACTAATGGAAAACCTCAAGAAAGAGCTACAAGACTTGTGAAGACTTAGTAAGCCTCAAGAAAAAGAATTGAAGGATGGGGTTAGTATAATGACTTATAAATATATGGATCAATAATATAAATATTTTAAAATACAATTTATACATTGAAGTTGGTGTCTCCAAAAATTGAGCAAGATTTGGGTTTTTAAGCCTAAGTGTCTAAGATAACAAAAAGCTAGTGGAAACATATGAATAAATTTTACGCATGAGATGAATGAAAAGAGATAAAGAGTGGATTTGAAATTATTTATAGAGTTAAATACCATTAATGAGGGTTTACTAAGGTAACAAGTAATAATTACCAAGAAAAAAATTTTAAGCCAAAAGAAAATCAAAAGAAGAGCTTGATTGGACAAAAAGATTCAAGACAAATTATAACATTGGATGAGACCTTTGATAGGACCAAAAGTTTGACATTATCATTTTATGAATTATCCCCATGCTTCTACATCAGTTTTTTAAAACATAAAGGCAAGGTAAGCTTGGGTAAAATTTTGTTTTACATTCTTTACAACTTATTGATTTGAGATGAATGCATATGCTATGAGGTATGCTTGAGTTGGAAATTGTAGGTTATTGAGGGAGAATAAGGTTTAAATTATGAATTTTTAAGGTCATAATATAGGAGGATAAGAGTAAAAAATATAAGAGAAGAGATACAACCCCAAAGTCCTTTGAGAAGGACAAAAAGCTAGTTAAGGAAAGACTAGAAAAGATAAAGAGTAAAAGAGAGCATTGAAGCTCCAAGAGAGAAAAGAGGAAGTGAATAATAGAAAATAAATTAAATTAGGTTAATAATATATCATATATATAATACTTAAGGAAGAATAAATTCACAAATGAGGTCTAAGAGGCAAGGTTGACAGATTTACTAAGAGGAAGGTCTAAATAGGCCTAGAAAACAAAGAGAAATAGAGAAGATGGATATAAAAAGAGATGTGGTAGATATAAGAAGGTAATTGGGGAAAGGTATAGAGAGGATATATTTCATGATTAAACTCATAAGAGAATAATAAATCCAATGGATTTGCTAGAATGTGGGAAGAAAGGTGAAGTGTCCACTAGAGTCACTTGTAAGATGAAGAAGGCACAAGAAGAGTGTCTTGAAAGATGAGAAGAAGAAAGAGAAGTCAGAAAAAAGAGGCATGATAAAATAGATGTTTCCAAGTGAGAAACAAGATAGAGAGATTGAGAAGAGACTTCTCATTGAATAGAATAAGAATAAGATATAAGTGGCAAGAAGAGCACATGAAGGTGAAGACAAGAAGATATGGATAATGTATATGCCAAAGACATTCAAAGAGACAATGTGGTATCTCATTTTGTATGTTAACATTGATTTTAAGTTTGTTTTTTTATGTATGAAGATAATTTTTATGAAGGACAAGCATGATGACTCAAATTTGATGAATAGGGTCAATAATATACCCATCAAGTGGAAAGAGGATGAAAGAGAGAAAGAATTTCTTGAAGAAGAAAAGATGATGAAGATTAAAGACATTTCACATGTACAAGATGATTATAATGAGGAATATTATGATACATTCCCTAGACTAGCACTTGAAACAAGAGAAGAAGCATGTAAAGAAGACATGTAGGTCACCCATGAAAATATAAAGGAAGATGTAAGCTTGTAGTAGCTACCATTGAAGGTAAATGAATGCCTAAATGTTGATTTTGATTGCATATGTGAAAAATAAAAATATTATATGCAGATTGAGAGTAATAATGAAAAAGAGAATCCCTAAAAAGGAGAATAAAGGCATGGATATGTATGGCCTAAGTGGATTAAACAAGTAGGTAATGAGAAGGAAAAATATAACCTCAAACAAGAGATCAAATAAAGCAAAAACATGGTTAGAAAACAAGCACGAGTATGGAAACAAAGATTAAATGGCAAAGTGTACCAAGTTGGCATGATAGATAATAAAAGCATGAAGCATGAAAGAGGTGAAATGAGAAGCAAGTGGAAATCAAATAAGGTACAAGGTAGAAAATGGTTGATAAAAAGAAAGAAAAGAGTATAAGAAGATCATAATAAAAGTGTACTCTAAGCAAACATGAAGGTTGAGGAAGATATCAAGCCTAAAAAGCAGGCAAAAGAGATGGTGCATGCAAAAAAATCTAATGAAATTAAGGTAAAACCATGTATACAAGAAAAATAATTCATAAAATAAGATGAGTATTTTAAAGATTTGTTTTTCAATGTTATATATGATGACATAGGTGAATTTGACTCCAATAGTGAAGATATTATGTACATGGAAATAATAACATTGATGAGTGAGTGTGTGGAAAATCAAGATGAGGAAGAATCACCTCAAATATTTCTTGAGAATCAAGGTATGCAGCATGAGGAGGTTGATATGATTCTCAAAAATGAGCGAGTCCAAGGAGAAGACAAACATCAAGTTATGCAAGTAAGTGAAGAGAAATGTAGACCAAGGTTTGATGATAACTTGGAAGAGATGGATACACTAGATTTGCAATAATAAATGGAAATTATAGAAACATATTTTAGTCCATTGGAAGGACTACATAGAGTTGTATATCGCAATGGAAGCTCAAAAATTAGCTCAAAAAAGGATCAAATAAAAAAGGTTTGGATAATTTAGAGGATGCTAGTTATGAAGGAGTGAACAAGACACTTGAACAATAAATGGTAAGAATTAATGAGGTGAATATTATAGGTATGTAACAAAAATAAGAGGGTTAACATCACAAGCAAATGAAAAAGGAAGAAGATGAGTTACAAAAATTCATGAATAAGCATGGAAAGGAGAAGTAAATGACATCAAAGAGAGGAAATAAAAATACATGTTTATATGATGATATAGCAGCTGAAATGGGAGGAAAAAACCATGGGGAAAATGATAGAACAAGTTTCTAAGATGCACATCTAAGATACAAGCTAATGGAGGAAGATAAACAAGCTAATATAAAGAAAAATATATCTGGGATAAAAAATAAACAAATCATACAAGCTCTAAAAATGATTGATGAGGAAACTTGGCCTCATGACATCCATAAAATTCATGTGAATGATGTTGTATATGAAGTTTCAACAAAGAAAAAGGATGAAGAAGAGTATGAGACTTATGAATTGATTGAAAAATAAGTGGAAATGTGGATAATAACATCAAAGAAAGAGTTGAGAAGAAATAAATGGAAGAATAAATAAAAGAATAGTATGAAGAAAACCAAGAAGAACCAAAATGGATAATATGGAATTAATAAAATCCATGAAGAAGATAGAAAAGCAAGACAAGTGAAGCATAATTGGAAAAAGAGAAAAAAGATGGTATTTGATTTTTCTCCCTCCTGGGGAGTATGATGTAGGATCATCAAGAAAATTAGTAAATTATTAGTGTTCAAGGTTCAAGGACATGATAATAGGTCTAAAAAAGGTCATAAAGGTCTTAATAATCCATGAGATAGCTTAGAATTTGAATTGGAGGTTTTCCCTCCAAAAGTGTAATTTAAATTTTGAAATAAAATGAAGCAAAAAGGGGTCCTAAGAGAGTCAAATGAGAGAATAACTTGGTTTAATAGGGTAAATAAGTCATGTAAATGGGAATATAAGTCCAAAAGGTCTAATTTATCAAGTTATAGGTCATGCATTGGTTATGTAACCTTTACCCATACATTGGGTTCAAGAAAAGAGACCTTTTCCCTTGTAACTAATCAAGAAACCAATGTTGAAATTGGTTGTATAGGAAGTTGTATGGAATTTGGGAGAGAATAGAAGAAATTTGAGAGAAAAAATAGGTATACAAGAATATATAGGAAGATTAGAGTAGAGGAAGAATGTACAAACCTTTTCAAGAAGCTAATAGAGTCCAGGAATGGAAGATTTTTGTTGTTAAGAAAGATCCAAATTGAATAATAAAGAAATGATTTATGTTTTCTTATTATTTAAATGGTGGTTACTTAATTTTTAACTGTGTGTTTCCTTTTTTAGGCATATGAGATCATGTTTTTATTGTTTTTTGTAAACTTATAAGGATTACCCCAAAGATTATGGTCACAGTCTCAAGAAAGAAGGGTATTGAAGTGTTTCTCTTTGCAAGTTGGTAGAATCAATCTTATAATAAGTAAATATTATTGTATGTGTTTAATTTGTGAAATACTTGGGATAATAACCTATCCTATAATTGAAACTCATAATGTAAAAATATTGAATCCAAGAAACTCTATAGGCATTGATATAGTCAAGAAAGAAGGTAAATGTTGGTTCATTAGACCTAAATTCTCAATATGTTGAGAAAGTCATAGATAGGTGAAATTAGGTATAATTTTATTGGTTTATATTTATTTTTAATCCATGAAATTAATGGACTCTAATTCACAGGACATGAGTGAATCACTCTTTTGTTGTTATAGTCAGAATTCTATGTGCACAGTTATATACAAGAAGAAAAGGTATAAGACCAAAATTATTATGAGTGTGGAATATATTGAATGAATTTTTACTTAAAAATAGGTTAAATATATGATAATTATTATTTTATAATTTTTTCACCTTTTTGGAATGTTCATAACACTGAGAGAACCCTATGTATACAATCTAAACCATGTATATATGGTATTGAGTAATGGAGTCAAAGTATGGAAGGAATAATGAAGAATAGTTAGATGAGTATTGATATTTGAAATGGAGAATAAAATAATAAAAATTTATCTTATAGTTTTTTTATTATCTTAGAGGAAAATCTATTCACCACACCTAACACAGTTACCCTCAACCATGCTCTGTTTACATAGTTAGCTAACCAAAACAAAGTTTGTTTGACCATTAGAAGTGGATTAAATTTATAAAAGATGAGTTATATAATTTAAGATCATAATTTAACCTCAAATAAGTTTTATATAATAATTATAATGTGTATAAAGGTGTAATGATTGTCTTACACCTTACATAGTTAGGCAAAGTGAACACAGTCCACTATATCTTATGATTTTTAAGTCTTTAGGGATTAAGAAAAGTTTTAAAAAATATTGGAGGTGTTTTATGAGACTATAATAGTCTTAGTGAAGGTAATTTGGTCCCTTTATACTTTAAATAACTCAAATTATGGAATTATTAAGCCTCTCGAGCTTGCATATGGCATTAGAAACCCTGATTTAGGGTTCTGAACATTATAAGAGATTGAACCCTTGGAAAATTACATAAATTCATAATCTGATATATTTTGGTGTGTTATTGAATATAAAGGAATAATTGGAGTTTTTAGGTACATAAAATTATGGATTTTACCATAGTGGTTTGGCATAGGCCTAATTAGGCCTTACAAAAAGGGTATTTTGCAAAGGAAGTACTAGTTGGGAGCAAAGCCAAGTAAAGAAAATTTATACATGCCTCAAAGGGGATATATAGAGTTTATAAATTTGATTATTTATTTTAAATAATTCATATAGTGAGTTAACCAAGGGAAAACCTCAAGAAAAGGCTACAAGCCTTATGAAGACTTGGTGAGCCTCAAGCAAAGGAATTGAAGGATGGGGTTAGTCTAAGGAATTATAAATAGATGAATTAGGTATAAAAATATTTTAAAATATCATTTATACTTTTAATTTTGTGTCTACAAACATAAATCAATATTTGGTTTTTGAATCATAAGTGTCTAGGCTAACAAAAAACTAGTAGAAGCATATGAAAAAAGTTTGTGCATGAGATGAATTCAAAGAGATAAAGAGTGGATTTGATGGTATGGATAGAGGTAAATACCATTAAGGAGGTGTTTCTAAAATAACAAGTAATAATTACCAATAAATAATTTTTAAGCCAAAATAAAGTCAAAGGAACAACTTCATTGGACAAGAAGATTCAAGACAAATTATAACATTGGATGAGACCTTTGACAGGAACAAAAGTTTGAGATGATGGTTTGATGAATTCTCCCCATGCTTCTGCATCATAATTATTTATGGAGTCTATAATTTTCTTGTTTATAGACTCATCCACTCCATTCCCTTGGGGGTAATATTTTGAGGAGGACTTGATTGTAATCTGGTTATTGAAATCCCACTCAGTGAATTCATTTGATTGGAAAAATAGTCCATTATCATTGACTAGGTATATAAGGATGCCAAATTTAGTTAAAATATCCTCTTTAATTAATTTGATGACATCTTAACCTATGGAATTATTGGTGGCCATAACCTCAATCCATCTAGTGTAATAATTTGTGGTAGTGAGTGTGAACTTATGCTCCACTGATGAGTTGGTATTGATTACCCCAACAAAATCAAGGCCCTGTTATGAAAAAGGGAGACCTTCAAAATGATTGAGTGCAAGGGCATAGTAGTATTTACCTCCCTTTTTTCAAAGAATTGATATTCATGGTTGCCTAATATGGGTGTGGGAATCTTTAGAAATAGTAGGCTAATAGTTCCCCATTATTAAGATTTTATGGGACATGACTATCTTGAAAGGGTGTCCATTACCCAACTTTTGGTGTAAATTGTTTAATATATCTAAAAATTCTTATCTTGAGACACATCTTAGGTACATGCACTCATATTTTTTATGGTATATGACTCTTCCTTTTATCATGTAGTGGGTAGATTTGATCCTTTAAAATATCATATGTTCTCTATTTAACTTAGGGGGCATGTTCTTATGAGTAAACAATGAATGATATGATCATACCACTCTCCTCCATCCATTTGAACCTCATTGACTTTCTCAAATTGAATACGTAGGTCTACCTCATTCATTAGTTGAATTATCCCTTGGCCTCTCACCATCTTGGTTAGTCTAATCTCTAGATCAAACTCTTAAAATTTGGACATCCATTTTCCTCTTCTTTCACCCAACTCATTCTAGATGACAGTGAGCTTAACTATAGGGTTTAGGACCATGACATAAGTCTTTTTTTCTCAAGATATAATGCTGGAACTTATTTACAATTTTGATTAATGCATATATTTACTTATCTATCTTTGAATTCTTTAGCTCTACCTATTTTAAATTAGTACTCATAAAGGTTATTAAGCATTCATTGTGATCTACTTTTTGAGTGAGCACTAGAGTAATGGTATGCTCTATAGTGAAGGAATACAAATAGAATTCCTTAGTGAAGTCAGGTCTAATCAACATTGGGGCCTAAGTAATGGCTATCTTGATATCCTAGAAGGAACTCTTTACCTCTGTTGTCTATTCTATTTATGTGTCCTTCAACATGGAATTTAATGGTTTGACAATATCAATGAACATGGAGATGAACTATTGGGAGGTGTTAACATTGCAATGGCTTGGACCCATTATAGATCAATAGAAATTCCTTCCTTGGTGATGATGTGGCCCAAACAATTTCCCTATGTTACCCTAAATATGTTTTTCTTTGGGTTAAGGGATAGTCCATATCTTCTACATCTATTAAACACCTTTTAAAAGTGGTTTGCATGAACTTCCCTATTCTTAGAAAACATAATAAGGTCATCCATTTAGATAATGATGCACTTACAAATAATTACATGGAACACATGGTCCATGGCTCATTGGAATGTCCCATATAATTTATGATGTCAAAAGGCATCCTATTATAAGAATATGTGCCCCACTTCATGGTGAAAGTAGTCTTCATACAGTCTTGTGCTTCTACAATCACCTGGTTGTATCCAGAGAAACCATCTAGGAAGGACATCATTTTAGATCTATTGACATCCTAGATTACCTATTATAAGGAAGTTAAATGGTATTTATCCTTATTTTAAGACCATTTCAAGTTCCTAAAGAAACACATATCTTTATTTCACCATTATTCTTCCTAACATGTACCAAGCTCACCACCTAGGTGAAGTGCCTAATAGGAAATATGATCCTAGCATTTAATAGAATCTAGAATTTAGTCTAAATGAGAGGATCCAAGATGGGAATTATAGGCCTTTGACATTATTTGAAGGATTTTTTACTCATACTTAAGGGAATAGTATGGGTGATCACTTTAGGATCAAAATTCCTTAACTCTTCATAGGTCCAAGTGATCACATCCTTGTAATCAAATAGTATTTCTCTTAGCTTATAATTTTCATAATGAGTATAATCTAGACTAATGTTAAAATATTAAGGACATTCTTAAGTTCCCAAACTCTCTTTATCAAAGTTAGACTAATCTATCTTTGGTTGATTTTGCCTATTAACTTGTGGATCTACATTGAAGATCCTTTCTAAAGATACCATTCCCATGGGGATTCTATTTTCCTTGAGCTACATCATACCATCCTCCTTAATATCCTTTGTTTCTAAACATTCAAAGTCATTTTAATATATATTTATTCTTCAAAGGATCCATAATTATTTATGAATTGGATGATTTTTTTATCATCCTTGAAGATTCAAAAAAATTGTACGTTGTTGGATACCAAAGGGTAAGGTACCATCTTCACATAAATTTTTTACATCTTAAACTCTAGGGGTGGTGTTAAGTTGGTAGTTGAGGACCCTATTTAATATACCATTTGGTTTTCTTCCCTTAAAATAAATTGGATCTTGAAAGCCTCAAAGGGTTTAATCAAGTCCCAGGCATGGTTACTCTATTTTTTTAGGTACACTAGCTTGCATTGATACTTCTTTCTAACCTAATGGGCCACGATCTCTGAATCACCAAATACTTGTAGGTTTTTTACATCATTTCTTAAGGAAAAATATAATCCTAACATCAAGACTTCATACTCAACCTGGTTATTGGTGCAACGGAATTGCAATTTGTAGGTTATGAATTACTACTTTCCATCAAGATCAGTCAAGGCTATGCCACCCCTTAATCCTTATTTTCATCGAGCACCATAAAATTAAAGGGTCCATAGTTGTGAAGGTCATTTTAACTCTTGGTGTTGAGGCCTCTTTTTGGTAGTGAAGGTGTATATACCATCATGTGAGGATATGAATTTGATCTTCTCAATCTTAGCATTATATTCCATGATCAAGTACTTCATCTTCTACTCTTGGTTAATCTTGATTTGATTGACCACACCCTTCCAAGATAGCCATACATGTGAAAATCAATTGATATGTATTCATTAAATTTTTTTAACCAATCTTAGCTGAGCAATAGACCATAGGTCTTTGGGATGTTGACCACTAGTATGTCAATAAATTATTGTATACATAGCTTAGAGGCCAACTATATGTACATGTTTAGTAATTCCTAGACATAAGGTAATACAAACTTGTGTAGTTGTATGAATAACCTTTTTAATTTATTCGGGGTCTATCATAACTTTTTTCATATGATAGTAGGCATCACATTGGTTGAAAATCTTGAGTTAACAAGATAATTTGAGAATTATTAAGAAACATTATGACTATCATTAGGAAGGGTGAAACCTAAGGTTTGTCCTTATATATCATTACATTTACTTGGAAAATCTTGGATTTGTCTGAAAAAGATCTTATGGTCAAGAATTTTGATAGTATTTTCCTTTTCTCAATGATTTAATCTAACTCTTGTAGGTTGATAGTGGATTTGATATTCTTCATATCCTCCATAATATTGTACCTCCTTGTTTAATGATTTTTTGGGTTTCATATAATCTCTCTCTTTTGGGGGAGGTGGATTATTGTTGCTCTTCATATCTAGAGGAGTGTTATCATAATTATTTAGAGGTGTAGAGGTAGTAAAAGCCTACTTATATCTCTAGTATCTAAATATCTAGTTGGTATTCTATCTACTGACATTCCCAATACATTTTTGCATAGTTAAGAACTCATTACTTAGATTTTGTACCATACTTGATATGGAATCTATCTCAGCCTTATTAGAATCAACAATCATACCTTGAGTAGTGGAAGTATTGACTACGACTAGAGTTTGGAATCTATGAGGATTAGCTACTTGGATAGGATTATTCAAGAAACCTAGACTCTAGTTAGGTACAGTGTGAGACAAGGGAAACTACATATTAGTCTAAGTTTGATTGTGGGCCACAACATTTTAATTATCACTTGGGGGGTTTAACATCAAATAGGCCTAGTAAACATTTAGTCCTATTAAGACTTACGACTAAGGGTTCATCTATCTATCAACCTCTATATCTTTATCATATGCTTAGGTCAAGTATAAGACACTGAATTCCCTACATACAAAAATTGTAGTCATGGGATATAGATAATTTTTGTACATCTGTAGAGCTAATGCAATATTTAGCTTATACGTAATTTATATTTGGCTATAAATTTTATGGAATCTTGCATTGAACACTCTTATGGGTTCATTAGGTTCCCTTTTCATGCTATCAAATAGTTGTTAGAGAATAATAGATCTAATGAATTGGCCAAAATATCCTTAAAAAATGGTCTAGTAATTAGTACAAGATGTGATGGAACCCTTAGTAATATTAAGGAACCATTTTTAGGCAACATCTTGTAGTGTAAATGGGAAATCTAGCAAGTTACATCCTCATGGACTACATTTAATATCCATAGAGAAGTTCTATAGGCTTTCACATGTTCTTCAACATTTCTACCCCTTCAAAGAGAAAAGGTAGGAAGGTATTTCTCACGATTTCTAGGTAGGTCATGGATACCTCTTAGAATGTTAAATGCAGAACCTGTCAACTAAGGGTGGGCCATTAGACATGGAAGTGGTCATTTATTTGGAGAATATGATTGATCCCAGGATGTCTTTAGAACACGTTTGTCTTAACTAAATTTCATATGGGCTTGTAGGGGAAGATGTAGCAGGTTATTACCAGAGGTAGACCTAGTTAGCCTTTGGTAAATATCTAGTGTAAGACCTATTCAAGCCTAGATAGCAAAAGATGCCCTCATTCTAGTGCCAAATATTTGGTATTTTGATTTTTACACACAAAACAAAACATATACAAGGTAGCTTTTAACATTTTGGGATATATATGAAGGTTAACTTCACTATAGGCATGAGTTATAGATATTGGATCTTACAGTGACCAGTGGTAGAATAATGATGAGCAATGTAAATGCTAACCTAGTCGGTTCATATATGGATATGGATCTTATCTCTAATTTAATGGAATGGGGTGATGATGGACCTACTCTAAATTAGATAGGACTCAAATAAGCTACAAATTGAGGGTAAGGTAGGGCATATTAGGGGATGTAAAAATAGAGAGTATGATCTCTTTCTAACCAGCTTTAGTACAAGGATAAATGTCAAATAACTAATGCTTATAGACTACTATTTTAGCACATAGAAATAACAAACATAGTGAAAATGTCTAAGGGATATAATGACATTAAATGCATGTTATTAACTAAAAGTTTATTTTTATCAAGACTATTGTAACATACCTTAATTTTAGGGTTATAGTTAATAATAAAGATAACCTTCAACTAGTTATGGCTTAGTCTAGGAAGTTACACCAAATAGAACTTCTAAAAAAGTTCCAATGAGTAACTTAGCTATTTTATTACCAAAAAAACAAGATCCATCAACCTAAATTGAAACTGCACATTCTAATTTATAAAACCTTATTAATTGATTACAAGTTACTTAAAACTTCTATTACATATATCAAGAAATACTAAGCTACTAGTTAGATCAAAAGCATAAACACTATAACACAAAAATGAAAGAGACAACCATACAACATAGAATTATAGAATAACCCGAAGGATTTTTTTATCTATATGGAAATGTAAAAAAAAATCCTCCCTTTTTAATGTGGGAGAAACAAGTATATATAGGCTTGGGATGGGGGCACCTCATCACTCAAATCATTCTCAAATTTTACATATTTTTTAGAAAATATCTCTCAAAAGAGTACACAAGGGATACTTGGTGAAGGATGATTCCAAAAATAAAACTTGTTACAACAAAGCTCTGATACCACTAACTAACTATTTAGTGTGAAGGTTTTACTTAGCCTATAGGGTTGGAAGATGGAGACTGCCAGGGGGAAGCATGGTCTTAGGAGAAAATGTTCCTAGCTAAGTGAAAGGAGTAATGGTTATTATCCATCTAGTTCCCTTCTTGGGAGCCATTGTATCGACTATTAGCCTTCCCTTATTTGACCCCTTTACTGATGTAATGGTGGTAGACTCCGCTTAGGGTGCCTGTCTAATTAGAAGATCTAATTTGGTGGAGGGATAATAAGGAGTGAGTACATAAGCAAAGATGGTGGAGGAGACTATATTCTCAAAGTTCTCCTATTTATTAAGTCTAGAGGATTGAAGGATGGAGGCAACAAAGAATGAATAGACAAGAGGGGTATTTATAAATTTTTGTAAATAATCAGTTATGAATGTATGGGTAACCCCAATAAGTCATTTTAAATTTTGGTTAGGGGTGCCATATCCTAAAATATGGGGGTTAGGGTTAGTATTTACAAAACTAGACCTAAATTTTCCTATGACTTGTTTTTTTGGGCCAAAGAATCTAAAATATGAGGAATAGTTGCTACAAGACTAACTAGGATAGAAGTAGTTATTACAACAAATGGGGAGTGTAAAAATTTTATACTCACTCTTTGTGTAGCATCAATTTGGGAAGTTATTTCCATAGATATCACTATTTTACTTGGAGGTACTGAAGTTGGAGATATTCCCAATGACTGCTCTTATGTTAAAGCTAGAGGTTTTGAATTTGTTTCCTTTGCATTATCCCCAATTGGTCTTGAACTAAATTAGTTGATCCTGAATTGGTCTTCAAAATCATAATTTCCCTAGGTTGAGATTCCTCTGATAACCATTAATCCTCTGTTTCATTCTCTATGGTCTCACTGATGGTTTCAAATAATGAGGTTTAAGTCTTGTCTTCCCATTATTTTTAAGTGAACCACTCTCCCTCTAAAATCACTTCTTTATCATCTTCATCATTATCAAATATTTATAAGGGTTATGCTTCTTTGGAGATTTTTCTTCTATCTTTTTATCTCCTTGAATTCTCCTCTAAGGTAAATTTTATTGGAGTACCCTCAAGAGAAACTGAAGGATCTTTCAGCTTAATTTGGTGCACTAGAGGTGGTCTAATGGGAGTAGTAGGTGTTGTTTATGAAGGATAAGTATAATAAATTGAATCCAAATGGATAATGGGTGATGGTGAAGTGGTGGAAATAGTGGTTGAGGGAGGTAATGATGTAATGGTTTGGGCTGGGGATAAGAATGGAGCCAAACTATAAAATGGGAGGAGGAAATATTGGAGACTCACCATCTAGGATACTGTGAGTGGAGGAAAATCTAAAATATAAAATGGTCCATTGGGTTGAGCTATGATTTTAGTACTTTATTTAGTGGCATTTGGGAGTGGAGGAGTGATATTATGGTGGTTTATACTATGGTGTCCATTGGGATGGGATGATGAGGAAGCCCTTGAGTTATTTCCTGTTCATATCCCATATAAGAATGCCTAGATGGTATATCCTATTCATGTCCTTGAATTATACCATTTGAGAGAGGTTTGGGAGGGAGATATTAATCCCAATTTTCTTTATCAATCCTTCAAGTGTCTTCCTTGGTGTTATTCTAATTGTACTATGTATTATTGTCTACTACCATCTACTTATTTACCTTATTCATCCTGTATTGAACTTTTATATCATTTAGAGCATCTATGAACACCTCATCATGTGGGTATTACACATGGACAATTAATTTTCACCCTATCTTTGAGTCTATCTAAACGGTTCCTGACCCTTTTCCTTAAATCTCATTGCCTGTAGTGTGACCATTTGAAATCAAAGGGAATTCTAGTCCTACCAATGAGGTGGAAATATTCCCATTTAGTGTATTCAATTTGGATAATGTTGATATAAATTAGGTGAACTTATTCAGGTCTGGCAATCCTTAGATTGACATCTACAAAATATATCAATTGATCTATAATTTCTTGTTCTTCCACCTTATCTAGTACCAACTGAGGAAGATACATGGGAAAGACTTTGGTTCCCTCTACTCTAATGATTGTGTAGTCTGGGTAAATGAAATAGCTACAAATCCTTCTAAGAGTCCTTCTAATAAGATGAGATAATTTGGGCATATTCTCACCATGAAAAACATGGTGCACCATTGGATAGAAGGTATCTATTAACCTGGTCATGTCCTTCCTAAATCTATGGATGTGGATGAGATTGAACTCATCATAAATTCTATTCTTGGGATATTCAAGGGAGGGTTCCCAAGGTTATTAAAAAAATGAGTGGACTATTTTAGTTATAAAATCAAATAGATAGGAAAACATATAGAAATTGACATTTGATCAGTTGTCCTTATAGACACTAGAAAATTGCACACTTACAATTTTTTATGCCTAAATCCCTCAAGATCCCCTAAAAATTCTTAAACATTCACAAAACCCATCTTAACCAACCAAATCACTATTTTCCTAGTCACAAATATCATTCAAAATCACTATTTGAAATTACTATTCAAAAGCACTAGTCACCCTCACTATTCACTGTGGGACCCACAATCATTATTCATGATGACATGACAAGTGACATGGCATGTGACATTTAAAGTGATATGAGAGGTGATTTTGGAGGTGATATTTCAAGTGACGTGTCTTAGAAGTGATGTGGCTTGATGTGGGACATCATACCCCACTTGGGACCCTTCTCAAAGTGCTTGATGACCTCATTCAAGCATCACAAGGGCTCCCCCTTGAAATTTAGATAATTTAACCTTAAATAATAATTATTCAACATTTATTTTTGTCTTCCCACATGAAATTATATTTTAAAAGAGATACCTACCTCTTTAAGACTTTGGGAAAGACCAAGGGCACCCATCTTTGACTTTTTAACCCAAATGGAGGCTTACCAACCCAAATGAGAGACTTTCCAACCCATATGGGAATCACCACCAACCTCACCTTGGAATTCTAATCCCCCCACATGTAAAATGGTTCCGCATTTAGATGAAGACAAATAAGGGTGGTAAAAAGTCTTCGATCTTATTCAAACCCATTTGCATGATTTCCATCCAAACTTGGATTCATGTGTAAAGTGGAAGATTTTACAACCCACATGGGAATCACCACCAACCTCACCTTGACTAAAACATTAACCACTTGGAGAAATTTGAATTTCCTCAATATTCCTCTATTTTGGTATGTTTCTTCACACAAAAATGCTATAAATACCCCCCTCTCCTTCACCCAAGGTGAGGTTGGAAGTTAGCCTTTTATTGTTAACATTTTTGTTATAGGTTTTAGAAGGAAGTCATCATTTTGAGGGATATCATCATCATATTTTAGATAATATATAAATCATCTAATTTCTATAAAAAAAATTCCAAAATTGCTTCAACAACATCAACACCATCTTCATCAACATTCTTCTTCAAGCTTGGAAGGTAACCTTGGTTTTATTTGTCACAATTTAATTTATTATCCTTATTGGCATATTATTTATTGAATTCCAAACCCACCCTTTGGCCTTATTATTCTTTTGGAATCCATATCCATTCCCCTTAACCTCTTGATTTTCCTTGCCCCTTTATCCATTTACCTCTTCTCCCATTTCCCTCTTTACCATCTTCACTCTATTTATCCCCTTACCCTTTTTCCACCTTAATCATTTTTTTCCTTATCCTTTCCAACCTTCACCCCTTAAACACTTTCCATATCAACCATTTTCAAACCCCAACCACATCACTCTTTTTACCCTTGCCATTTCACCAAACCAAGAACCAAAACTTTGCTTTTAGCTACTTTTTAGTAATTTTAATTATTCAGACTATTTGCTTTAGTTTAATCATCTTAGCAAAGAATTTAGTTTTAATTAATTAAATTTAAGTTATTTTTTGTATTTAATTTCAGTTTTATATTTTAAATACATGTTTCCTTCATTTTTATCTATCAAACTTAAAAGCAGGTGGATTGATAGCCTCCTAGAAAGCTTTCGCTTGTAGGATCTAGCTTACGCTAGGCAATCCACCCATCTCTTTGTCTAAAAAACAAGTGTGTGTTATTTTTTTATTATTTTCAAGTATTCTTACCTATACAAATAAGAACTATTCATAATTTTTTATATTCAACATGCACATTTTTATAGGTTTTTCTACAGACCCTTCATAACTAGTTTCTACTCTACACACTTAGAAAAAGCAAAAAAATAGATAGAAACATTTTGGCAAACCTGGTGAGACCCTTGAGTTTTCTTGGGTCCATTAGTTTTCTTAATACAATTATAAATGCATTATTGAAAATTTTATTCAGTTTCATTAGTGAAAAAAAAATCATTTAGTTGCATTAGTAGAAAAAAAAACATTTAGTTGCATTTTTAATTACATGTTTAGTTGCATATTTATTTACATAATTAGCTGCATACTTTATTGCATTCTTAGTTGCATTTTTAATAAAATTAATTTTTATTTTCTTTCTTTAAAAAAAAACAAATAAACACAAGTTTTAGTTGCATTTTTAGAAAAGTTAAAGTTTATTTTCCTTGCATATTTAAAAGAAAAAAAAAGAACAATCATCTTAGGATTAAGACTTGCATTGTCATTTTTCATTTAGATTTCATTTATATATTTTGTATGCATTTAAATAAATCTAGAATTTTATTTTGTGTTTAAAACAAACACTTTGCATCTATTGAATTGCTTGATGATCTTAGTTCATCTAGTAACTAAGAGGAACAGTAATTTTATCATAGATTTCACTTATATACACACACCAAGCCAAACCACTAAATAATAAACACATCAAAATAATACTTGAGACAAGGACCAACTAGTATTTCATCACTTGGTGATAACCTTACCCCCTCCTAACTATCCCACTTAGATATCACCACCAAGGGGAGAACCAACTCAGCTCTCTGGTTGAGTATAAACTTTAGACTCAGTATATCTTGGCTAAGCACTCAATGCCCTTATTATTGTGGGATTGTGAATTGAGGGGGTAGGCTCTAATACCAAGCCACGTACTAAAGTTCAACAGAGATCTTTCTTTTGAATTCTTAAACAACCTAAAACCAACTATAGCTTGCCTTTTTATTACCCATACCAAACCAACTTCCCCTCCACAGACTTTAAGGCATAAGCTAAAAGCAATTTAAAAGTAATCCTAGGCTAAAAACATTTCTAGTTTTTGTGTTGATTGCTTTGAAATATTTTTGGTTGCTTCTTGTTTGACTTGAGATCTTTGCCTTTTCATTCCTTATTTTTTCATATGGTCACTACTAGAAAATAACTCAAAAATCAAGTTAATCAACCCCCATCTTCTTCTACACCTATGGAGTATACCTCAGACATTAAGATTTACCCTCCTCTTTCTCATTATAAGGTCCCAATCACATATGAAGGGGATCTTAACTTTTCTACCTTCCTTGATAATAATCAGGTGGCTTTACAACACTACCTCAATACCATGCCACACTGTACCCCCTTTGCTTCGGTTTCCTCTATCGAACCCCCTCTTAGCGTGCCACCCCACCTTATGTTGGGTACCAATTTAATCCAACCATTGTTGACCCACACCTCTTCCAACATCCAATCCATCAAAATCCAAACCAACCTTCCACCCCCTAGCTAAACACCTCTTGTCACACCCTAAGTGGGTTTAACCCTACCCTTAATCACCTACACCCCACTAACTATGGCATTATCCTCCACTCCTGCTTCCATCCTTAATTTGGTAGAAACAAATACCTCAACCACAACTCAATCTAAAAATATAGTGCTCTCCATACCATAAACACTTCCCCCTATAAACACTTTGGTCACTACCCACCTTCAACCAACTAACCCACTAACCACTTTGATGCCACACATAAACCCCCAACCTTGACCTTATAACATGTACCCATGACATATAACAATATATTACTAACACACAACTATAAATACCTTCACCTTCCACCCAACCTTACTTGACATCAAACACACACACAACATCATCCCAACCATCCACTAGTTATTCCCATGTCACCCAGCCCCAATAAAATGTGTCATATACCTATCCAACCCAACAATCCCAAATGGACTTGGTCAAGATGCTAATGGAGAATATGACTACCCTTGAGTCATCCATCTTGGGGTCACATAACCTTATCTCTTATGACCAAATTTGTAATTAACCCATCCATCCATCTATCCCTCTCTGACTATATCCTCTACAATGGGAATTGCTAAAATTTTCCAAATTTCAAAGCAAGGAGGACCCCCAACAATATTTAAGAGAATTTAGGCATGAATTTTACTTGATTTCCCATGATGACACTCTCCTCCTCTATACCTTTCATATGCCCTTATTTGGACCAACATTTGAATGGTATAGTGCCATCCCAAAACACTCCATCTTCTCCTTCACCCAACTAGCCCAAAATTTTTTGGATCACTTTTCGATAAATATATCCAAGAAATTTTCTATTACCGACCTTTAATCCATTTGGAAATTCAAAGATGAATCTATTACAAATTTCATGGCTCGTTAGAGGAGCTTAATCAGCCAACTTTCCTTTTCATTGCCTCAACCTGAGCTTATAGAACTCTTTGCCCAGGCATGTGCAAAATACATCTCATCCACATTACATGTCCAAAGCTTCCAGACATTCAATGAAGCTTTTACCATAGCTCAAAAACTAGAGAATAGATCCATTGATGAGGGAATATTAAAGTTGAAAAACAAAAACCCAACTTACAAAACCAATGAGCTCTCTCCTTCCAAACTAAACAACACAACCAATAACAATTCCAAGACTAAAGCCACCACCAATGCTATTATCCTCAAAGCTACACCACTACCATCTACCAACAAAAAAAACCTAAGGAACCAAACCTCTAACCCCTTTAACTATCCAAACCGAAACCAAAGGAACTAAACTTGGAATAACCATAAGCCATTAAATCCACTTGGGGAGCCATATCCTTCCATCTTGGAAAAGTTACTAAAAGCCAAAATCATCCAAATTCCACCAATTAAACCATCCTAATAGTTTGATAATTCTCACCCCATGCCTAGATGGTATAATGATAATGACCATTGTGATTTTCATCAAGTCATAGGACGTGATGTTAATAGATGTAATACTTTTAAATAACTTGTCCAATCCCTCATTAACAAGGGGGAGCTCACATTGGACAATCCTAATGCATCACCAAACCAAGCCCTCAACATATTCCACACACCTTTCCCTAATCATGATCATTTTACCCCTCATCATAATAATAAACCCAAACCATACCATGAGGCACATACTATTAATGTGGTTACTAGTGAACCCATTGATGAAGACAATGTTACCTCGATCACTTTTTCCCCTATTACCCTATTGGAAGAAAAAATACTGGCTTCTATTCCTTTGGACACCCAAACAAAGGAATAAACCATATCCAAACCTCCATTGGAGGATACCACACCTACCTCCCCTATCTGAGAACCATCCACCCCCTCTTTGGAAGCTATCCCACAAGAGAAGATGACTCCCTCTACCCAACCTCTAATTGCAAAACCTTCTATCAAAGATCAAGATAAAGGTAAGGGAACCAAACAATAACTTCTAACCCCTTCTTTTATATACCAACCTATCCCCTCTAAAATAACTAAAACCTCCACCCAACCAACCAAAACCCCTTCCAAATTGATTCACACTCAAACACCTAAACCCACCAAGATAGCTAAACTAACCAAATCCCCTTCAAAACTAATAACTAAAACAACCAAAGAGGTAAAATCACCAAAGGACCCAAACCCCCATATTTTACTTCCCTCTACCTTAAACACAAAATCCACCATTTTTACCAAAACCTACCACCTTTATTGGTCACACCTTCATACTTTCTCTCTAAAGCCCCTTTCCCCACTACACCAATAATCTCTAAGTTACCTACCTTATCATCATTTTCCTCTAACTCATCGACCACCTTACCCAAACCAAAACCATCAACTAAATATACCAATTTACCCAAGACACCTATCACCAAAGCCATATCCCCACAACTTTCTTCTTCAACATCCAAAACAAAAACCACTAAACCTTTACCACCTTTACCTAATCTTACTTGACCACCCTCTAGAAGTTATTGCAAACTTCTTCCTTGATATTACCACCCATCAAACCCTTTAAACCTTCACATACCAAAACCTCTTGGTTTAATGATAACTTGATATGTGAATACCATAGGGCACTAAGACATGACACCAATAATTGTAAAGCTCTCCAAATGCTAGTTCACAACTTATATAAAGATGATGATCTATTATCATAAAAACCTCCTTCATCCCCATTGCCAATCCAACCACCTACTCAACCTATCTAACCTTCAATCTCACCCAAAAGTGAAGAGGAGGAACTAGAGCAACCATCAAACCCAAAGAACCCCCTTATCCACACTATTCACATGATTACCCAATCTCAAGACCAACAAAAGGATAAAGGGAATACTAAGGCATCCATTCCTTGTACTTACCCCTCCTTAAACTCCCAAACTAATAATACCCAACCTTATCCATCTCCAAACAAATCCAAGGTATCTATCTTATGTGCCTCTCCATCTAACCATCCATGTCCTAACCCATATGCAATATCCATCTAAAAAACTATCCTTAGGCAACTTCACCAAACTCTAAAAAATATAAGATTATATGATGTAATATCTACCTTCCCCAATCACCATCAAGTACTCATAGAGGCTTTACAATGCATCAAGGTCCAACTTGATAATCCTCAGCCTCTAGCCACTTTTGTTGGTACCCTTTAGACTTTCAACCTTGTCAAGTTTAAAAATTTAGAAATACCTTCTGTTCATTCAAAGGAACCTGATCCCCCTTTCCTCATTATAACATATATCAATCAAAATTGCATCAAAAGGGTTATGATCAATGGGGGATATAGCATCAATATTATCTCCTCCCATGCTTATGACCAGCTGCAGTTACCTAAGAACATCATGTCTAAAAGATCAATGGTTCTTCATTCTTTCAATGATACTATGGCTACCACCTTGGGCACAGTTGTCCTACACATTTGTGTAGGACCTCATACTCTTCCTAAAATATTTTATGTTGTAGGAGAGTTTCAATACAATATTTTACTTAGACACCCTTGGATTCATGCCATGAGTTGTGTTCCTTCCACCCTACATCAATGTGTCAGGTTTGAACACGAAGGGAAAGTTATGACTATCCAAGCTGACCCTAGTCCTTTTACATCTTTAAATATGACATATCATCCCAATGATGTCCTTATTCCTCCCTTATCCACTACATAACCATCTAATAACAACACAACCTCACCAACCAAAACCCATAGCATTTCCTCATCTACTATTGATGAAGCTTCCACTAGCTCATCTATCCCCTCTTCCCAAATTCCTACAGAAGACCCTATGAAAACCATATTCCAACATCTTTCTTTTAGGGAATATATACTCTTAGCCTTATATGCCTTACCCCCCCCAAGAATATGGGAATCTTAGACATGACCCTAACATTGAAACCATCATCCCGTTAGTCTCCCTAACCATCAAATGAATTTCATTTATGGGGAAATTGATCAGCCACTTCTAGCCCCTACCACTAGAGTTCGCTAAGTTATATCTTCATATATGTGCTTGGAAAGGATTTGGTCTCGGTCACTATGAACAAGGGTCTCATGAGTTACCCTATTTTAAAACTTTGAATCCTCATGAGTCATTTGGCCTTTGGTATGAACCACCACAAGAATCCACCAATTCACCCAAACCCATTGCCACCATAGAGGAATATATCCCATCCTTACCAACCCAATCACTTTCTCCACCTGAAGACCTCAATATCATCCCTCTTAACTTTTTTTAAATCAATACTGTAAGTTTGGGCCCTCTCATCTACCAAAAGAGTGGCCAAACCAAGGTCCTTCCACTCATACATCCTAAAATGGTAGAGAATTATTCTCCCACCATCAACACCATCCAACATCAAGATGATGATTCCATTATTACCCACCTAAGTGTGGGTAATTATTCTATCCATAAATCCCTTCATCTTGAGGCCCCAACTATGTTGAAAGAATCCACCATTGATATCAACTTGGGAACTCTAGATGACCTCCACATTATCAAATTGGGCCAATCATTGAATACCAAGGAAGTTCAAGATTTCTCCTCTTTCCTCCAATACCATAGTATAGCCTTCACTTGGTCTTACAATGATATGCCTAGGATTGACCCCATCATTGCTACCTATAACATAGTCACTCACCGTGATGCTAAGCTTGTTAAATAGAAACTTTGATGCATGCATCCTCACATATCCCTTCTCATCAAAGAAGAACTTTAACATCTCCTATCTGTAAACTTTATTCAACTAATTGACTACCCCTAATATGTCTCAAACATTTTACCTATCACCAAATTCAATGGGGGTTTAAACATTTTTGTGGACTTTCATGACCTTAACCTTGCCTACCCCAAAGATGACTTCCCTCTCCCTAACATTGACCAACTTATTGATATTACAGTTGGCCATGAGATCTTATCTCTCATGGATGGGTTTTTGGGTTATAATCAGATCTTGATTGCTCTTGAATATCAACATAAAACTACCTTTACAACCCCTTAGGGAACTTTCTACTATAGAGTCATGCCTTTCAGGTTAAAGAACACTAGTGCAACATACCAACATGCCATGACTTATATTTTCCATTATATCATCCATAATATTGTAGAAGACTATGTAGATGACCTTATTAGGAAATCCAAACTCCAAAAATACCACTTGGCTATTCTTACGATCATATTTCAATGCCTCATCCATTATAATGTTCACCTAACTCCCAAGAAATGCATTTTTGGGGTCCTTTCAAGAAATATTCTTAGATTCATCATCTCTCTTCATGGAATTGAAGTAGACCCTACTAAATTTAGAGCAATTTTGGACATGCCTCTTCCAACCAAACTTAAACAACTCTACAACCTTCAGGGAAGACTTCAATCCATTCACTATTTCATTTCCCAACTTTCAGACCGGTGCCAACCTTTTCATCACCTTATGAAGAAAGATGTCTCTTTCAAGTGGAGTAGTGATTGTTAAAAGGCCTTTGATTCACTCAAATAGTACCTTTTGTCACCACCTATCCTCACCCCTCTAAAGGATGACCACCCCTTTTACCTGTATATTTCTTCCATCGACCATTCCCTGGGGGAAATGTTGGCTCACCGAGATGAACACCACAAAGACAAAGCCATATACTACATTATCCATATGCTTGTAGAATACAAAACTCAATATACACACATTGAGAAACTCAACTTAGAGTTGACTTTCATGGCCACCAAACTTTGCCACTATCTTCTTAACCATAAAACCTATGTCATCACTAATATTAACTCGCTCAAATGCATGCACTCTAAACCATACCAAAATTAGTGTATGGTTAAGTGGCTCATGTTCCTAGCTGAATTTGACCTTGAATTAATCTAATATAAGTTAATTAAAGGTTAGGTTATTGCTAATAAATTGGCTGAAGATCTTCTATAAAATAACTAACCATCCCCTCTTACCTTTCTAGATGAGTCTATCGTGACTCTTTTTCAAGAAGATGACATAACCTACCAAATGACCATGTTCTTTGATGGATCTAAATGCTAACAAGAATTAGGTTCCATATTTATTCTCATTCCTCTTGATATTCAATCCCTTCCTCTCTCCTTAAAACTTGACTTTGACTACACAAATAATATGGCCGAGTATGAAGCCCTAGTGATAGGTCTCTGAACTACTCAAAGCTTGGGAATTAAGACAATCCATGTATTTGGTGATTCCTAGCTTATGGTCAACCAGGTCAATGGGTCCTATTAATTTAATAATGATGTCTTTCTAAAATATAAAATTTTAGTTCATAAAATATTAAAATCATTTGAGCATTACCTAGTCTAATCTGGTCCCTGATCTACCAATAAATTTGTAGATATAATGGCCTACCTTGCTTCTCATATCCCTTCTCAACCTTCCAATTCCAAAATATTTGTCACCATTCATCATTTTACCACACCCTCTTATGGCCAAACTAACCTCCCTACCATATTTAATGTAGAGGAATCCCCATTCAACATTTTGTATGACCAAACTTTCAACTACTTCAACCTATGCATTATTCCTCCCAACCTCTCTAGGAATGCACAAAGATATTTTATTTAGAGTACCTCTCATTAAACCATACTAGGGGTAATCCTTTACAAACATGGTTTTGATGGTCTCCTTCTTCATTAGCTATGTAGCCATGAATATTTCTATGTCATTAAAGAAACACATGATGGGATCTGTGGGGGACACTTTAGCGGCCTAGCGGTCGCTAAATGTATCCTTCACCTTGCTTAATATTCACCCACCCTCAACCAAAACTATTTTGATTATGTTGAAAAGTGTGTTAAATGTTATCAGCATTATAATTTGCATCATGAACTAGCCAATAGCCTCCAAATACCTAAGGACTTTTGGCCTTTCTCTTAATGGGGGCTTGATATCATTGGGGAAATTAACCCCCATTCTTTGTAGTGGCATATATCCATCATCATAGCCACCCAATACTTTACCAAGTGGGTGGAAGTTATTCCTCTAATCTATACCAAAGTATAAAATATTATCAACTTTATCAACCACCATATCATTTGTTGCTTTGGTGTTCCTCATCAGATCATCACTGATAATGGTAAATCCTTCAATAATAAGCAAGTCCAAGGTTTATGTGATGCATTTGGCATTGATTTAATCTTTTCCTTGCCTTAATGACCACAAGTAAATGGAAAAGTGAAATCCTCTAATAAAACCCTCACCAAAATATTGACCAAAGTTGTCAGTGCTTTAGGTCAATATTGACACTTGCACATCCCATTCACCTTATGGGCCTATTGCACTAGCATTCAAACCTTTACTAGTTCTACCCCTTTCTCTCTAGTATTAAAAATAGAGGCAGTCTTGCCTCTTGAAGTCCAAATCCCCTCTCTTCACATATATTTAAAGGAGCTCATTTTTGAAGAAGATTTTTGTCAACATCATTTAGCTCAACTTGAACTACTTGATGAGTGTCATTTAGCAGCTCTCACCTACCTCCATATCTATCAAGAACATATCACATGTGCTTATAAAAATCACCTCAAACAATGAGAATTCAATATTAGATATCTCATCATAAAAGAAAACCAACATGTGACCCACATGGAGAAGAGTAAACAAGGCAAGTTTGCTTTCAATTGGCTTGGACCCTACATCATCACCTATAAGTATAGTTCAGGAGCTTATCATTTGTCCTCTCTCAAAGATAAAATAGAACCTAATCCTTTCAATGCTTCACATCTATGTCCATTTTTCTATTAAATAAGTATCAAGCTCACTTGTATGTCTAACTTAAGCTCATCCCTTGATTATGAGATTTTCACCTTCACCCACCTTTCTCCTCCCGTTTTGAGGACAATTGATTACAACATAGAACCATGTGATTAATCATGATAGTCATGGCCTAATCCAAAATATGGGTACTATATCTCTACCCATAGCATGCTTCTCAAAAATAATTTTCATCTCTAACAAGATGGAATCCCATGGTCATTATCTCTCAAAACCACACCCTTTCACATATCATGAACCTTCTTATGTAAAGTTTTTCCCTCATAAAGGTAAACCTATGAACCTAATTAGACTGGTCCATGTCTAAACATATTTCATCTTTAAACAATTAATTGGGTTAATATCTTAAGCATTGCAGACTGCTCCCTCGAAGGACAGATGCCCAAAAACAAAAATAAAAATTGCCAAATTTAAGGTAGACTACTCCCTTAAAGGACAACTATCAAGAATATTAAAACAAAGCCAATAATATTAGACCAATCCATTGAAGAATGGTTGAGTTAACTTTGTCAAAATTAGATCAATTTCATGGAAGCTTCCCACATTGATCAACTTCCCAATACAACAATAAAGAAAAAGGCCCATTATCAAAACCAATTCCAAAGCCACAATAGGCTCTCAAGCAACATAATAAATTAGAAGCCACAATTGGCTTTCCCATGTAGACTTTTCACATTCATTAGTATACATTTAGCATATGACATGGAATTGTCTAATACCACTCTTAGGTCACCTATAGAAAGGGCAAACTAATTCACATGAGGTTATCATACATATCACCCATTACCCTTCACACAACCTATCATCCATTTTCCCTTTTGACTATCTATAAATCAAGGGATTTAGAGCTTACTTGACACCCTATGATCATGAAACATTTTTTATCAACTAATGACCACTCACGCATAACATTTTAACGCCTTATGTTCATTAAACTGATCTCACTTTAGGCCTATTTTTATTCCTTGTCAAAAATAAATCATTAGGCCCTATTCTTATCTTAGTGTGCATGGTTGATGTTTTCACCATGACTTGTACCATCCAACATTGTAACAACAATGGTCATTTTGTTTACATTAAGTGAGATTAAAATAACCATAACCATACCAATCATAACCATAACCATAGAATTCATAATTATCCACACAACCTCATGCATAATAACATTTGACCAATAATATCCAACATGTTACCCTCCTATTCCTACCAGCCCATTGCCACAAGATCTAAGCATTAGACCCTAACCATTGGTAGTGTCTACTTGAACATGGTAATATTTTCTTTTGTACCAACTGAGAGTCCACCCATTGTAGGGGAATGACTATATGATTTAATTATATCCCCAATATCCTAGACCACATAGCTCCTTGATATTAGCGCCTCTTCTAAATGGGACCCCATGTCTATGATTCTACGTAATTAGGGCACAAGATGTAGAAATGGCCACCATTTTTCTAGCCTACCCATGCAACTCTTAGGTTAGGCAAGGTCCATCCTCTATCTCTCACCATGTTGATAACTTCCTTACTTGTATAATCTACTTGACCATCATAGAAATTATTTGTAGGTCATCACTTCGCTACTACCCTTAAAACTTGACTCATAGTGATGATGAACCTTGTCCATAGCAACTCTGTAGATCTGGATAGACACCCACCTCCTAAAACTTGGCTTGTAGTGATAGACACTATCTCCAAACTCCTACCCTTGCATAATTTTAAAAGGTGAAACCTCCTCACAAAAACACCTCTTCTTTGGATTAGCTCTATCGAATATTATTTTTGGTACTTCACATTGTGTTCCCTTCTAATTTATCCTACCTTACCCATCCGTATCTCTCATCCTAATAAATGTGGGATCATTATGCTAACTATTTACCAACCTACCCCATTCACTTTCACTGACACCTTCACCAAAACTAAAAACTATTGTTTTACCAAACCTTCTCCCTCAACCCAAACTATCCCATGTGGTCCATCAGATTGGGGCAGCTAATTTGAATACCACTCACCCAAACCTTGTTGAACTACATTGGCCTAATGTCCAAAAACTATGTAGGCACTACTCTATGGGTAGCTCAGCCAATAAAAACTAATTCCCATCCCCTTTTTTTCTTCTCACTCATTTCTGCTACTAACAGTGCCCTCTTACTTAAGGCATCCTATATCAAGGAAGCTTTGAATTATTTCTTCAACATCCTTATGTTTTAACACCATCTAATACTTCCTCTTAAGTCTTTCCCCCATTATTGGGAGAACTTTATTAGCTTGAGGTCTTTTTGGACTATGTAGGTAGCACTTAGTTACTGAGGTCAACTCAGCCACTTTACTTTTTTTTAAATTCTCACCTAAAATATTTTCCTCCACTTCTCTACCTATCTCCTAACCATCTCCCTACCTCCATCTTGTTAATCTCTTTTAATCACTTTTCTAGCTAGTCAATCTCTTTTAACACAAGGGTTGATAACATTCCCCATTGGCCCCCCTTACCTCCCATAAATCCACCTCCTACTCTGATTCATTGGTCTCCCCATCATCTTTCCTTGTGCATTCTTCATGGCCCACTTCCCCACCCACCTTTTGCATTTTCTTCCTCTCTTTCATCTTATTACCAACCTTGCCCTTTATCCCATTTAACTTCTTTATCTATCCTCATCATCTCCCCTCCCCCCTGGCTATTTGTCAAACCCCCTTTATCACTTTCTTTTCCTCACCCATTCAACTTCATACTATGCATCTTGCAATATTTTTGTTTCTTCTATTGCTATACTTTTTCTTTGCATGTACCACCACTCTCTAAAAATTTTCCATTCTTCCCACCGTACCCATTTTCCATTCTTCCTATTTGCTTTTTTTTCATCCTTTTTATCTTCCCCTTTTTCCTCCATAACTAATTTCTCCCTGGGTATTTATCCTTTGAGAAGCCTTCCATAATTTCCCTTTTCTTCTTATCTCTTTTTGCCTATGGCCCTTTTTACATTCCCCTTTTCCTCTTTCCATCTTGATACTCACTTATCTTTTGCACCTATGTGAGTATCTGTGCTTTGGATTCCTACTTAAATTCTTCTTTTTTGTTCTTATCATCTTTGATCTTCATCCATTAGTTTCATCTCACTCCCTTTCATTGTGTCCCCCTATTTTTTCACCACCTCACTAGTTTTTTAGCTTTTCAATCTATTATAATCACCCCTTTAGCTTGTCAATCTCTTCTAACAAGATGATTAACACTTACCTTCTCTTTTCACCTTCTTGTCCACCCATCCTTTGCTTCCCCTCATTCTTCACGCCTTTCCCATTTTCCATCCCATTCTCATCTCCAAAACCACCATATATTTTTATTTATTGTTTCTCTCCTTGCAAATCATCACCCATGCTTACTTGGTCAAGATACCACTTGCTTCTTCCATCTCCCCTCATCCTCTTTATGTCCTCATTTCACTCATTTTTTCCTCATGTTTCCTTTTTTTCCATTTATTTCCTTATTTTTCATTTTCATCACCATACTATTTTCTCTTTTATCTTTTTTAGACTTGTTTTCAAACCTTTCATGGCCACCCATATCCCTCATTCTCCCTTTACCCTTCATGATTGTTACACTTCTCTCCGCATCCTTTTCAATTCTCTAATCTATCATTCTTTAGTGCATCTCTCACCCCTAATATTTTACCTTTTATTTTCTTCTCTTTTCTCTATTTAATTTCATTTTTTTATCTCCCTTGATGCCCTTCCTTGCTCTTCCCGACCTATATGACCATGCCTAGCTTCTTCCATCCTTCTCCACCTTTGTATTTATCTATGACCTCATTATATTCTCTTCATTCATCTCTTGGTCCACCTTTACCTCATCCCTTGTTGGATCTCTCTTATGTTCTCCAATTTCACCTCTACCTCTTTCAAGTGTGATCACTAGTTGTACTACTTCTACATACATCTCCTTGTATGCTTCCTTGTATCCTCCACACTTTTGCCTTAATGCATGAAATATAGTTAGGTTACTTACTTTAGAAGTCTCCCTTTCTTCCTTTAATACCTATGTATGATGTGCTCTAACTATCTTTTTTGTCCCTCTCAAACTACTCCCTTCACCCTCCTTATCACCTTTTTCATTTTCAACCCTCTACCCATTTTGAGCATGCTATGGCCTCCAAGGTCTTCCACTCAATTTTGGTTTACTATGAGATATATACCAATCCTACAGCTCTATAACACAATTGACTAGGATCGTGGGCTCATTTAAACAACTAGAAAAATTGAGCGTAATTTAGCAATTGATATGAAAATCCACACCTCTTTTCATTTTGCGTATTTTAAACCCCTTTTACTTTAAACTTTGAAGATGTTAGAATTAAAACTAAAACCACCTTCAAATGTAGTCTTTTGGATACCCATGTGGGGATGATAGCTATACCCTCTCACATGCCCTAAAATTCTAACCAATAATTTCCCTTGATTCTCTCTTTCAAACTACATCTTCTTACGCCTTAAAATAACCCTTACTTTAATGCATGAAATCCACAACCTGCTCCATTAATTAATTACTATTATTATTATTCACCTCACTCCATATTAAAAAACCCCTCAGCATCTTTATTTTCATTCCCTCAAAAACTCAATTCTTACTTATTTTGGGCCCTCACTAACTTAAGGGTCAAGGGTTTGAATCTTCACCACTTCTCATTTACCCACTCTACTACTTTGCTTCCCCAAACCATTGAATAATAACCTTCCATAGCCTATTAAAAATATTTTTTTGGAATGTGTACAATGTTGACTTATTTATATGGTGATGAAATAACCCATATGATCACCATGGGAATTCAAGTAATTTAAAATTTTCCAAATCTTGGTACCACATATTTCTACCTTTATTTTTCTTTACAATAGTGGCAGAAACTTCACTCTTCAACCTGCTTATCCATGGCTACAAATTATTTTTACATAGTTGACGTAATCATCTAATTGAATCCTAGCTCACCTCATCCACAATTTATACCACACCCATCAAAATGTATTTGATATCCATCTTTTCTACCCTTTTGTGCTTCCTTTTTTCCAATGTCCTTCACCTATACCTACCTATATGATATCCAATTGGGACAACCAAGTTAACCAACACCCTTTGCCTCAAAAAAACTATATTTGTCCTAATGTTATTTTTGGATCCCTATCCATGGAACTATGTAGGTAACGTCCACTTGATTGTACATCCAGAGTCAACTTAATCATCCCCTTCTAACCCATACCCAATCCACCCATACTTTCACCATGTCTACCTTGATGTCAATTATTTTTGACCCAAAACATTGGTGCTTTTTACAATAAATTTTGCCTATAATTACCAACCTTGCCATGTTGAAATTTTAAATGTTTACACCACCTCATGAAAAACTAGACCATTTTTGTTTGTCTAAAGAGCACTTCCTACCCTGGATACTTGAGTCAACATTGACCCTGTCTAGGAACCTTGATAAGACTAACTTGATTAGTTATGACCAATGCTATGGACTTATTACCTTAAATTTATCTTAGAACCTGGCATTTGTTATCAAAATTATCACCTTTAGTCTCTACGTAATCTTGACTATTGCACTTAGTCAAATTTTATGAACCCATTAGCATTTCACATACCTAGCTACCTTGTGGCACCACCTAGTGCCTCCCCATCAACTGCTTATCAAACAGACACTCAATTCAACTTTTCCTCATTGACTCTTGATTTGAGTGGGAACACCTCCTCATAACTCAAAGTACCCTAACCTTTGACCAAGTGATTAGTATTTTTAGTAGCTTGTCAATTTAAGGCTATATAACAAAAAGGGGGAAAATGTAGACACTAGAAAACTACACACTTATAGTTTTTAATGCCTAAATGCCTCAGAATCCCCTAAAAATTCTTAAACCTTCCCAAAACCCCTCTTAACCAACCAAATAAATATTTTTATATTCACAAATATCATTCAAAATCATTATTTGAAAGTAATATTCAAAATTACTATTTACCCTCACTATTCACTATGAGACCCACAGTCACTATTCATGATGACATGGCAAGTGACATGGAATGTGACATTGAAGGTGATTTGGGAGGTGATATGGCAAGTGATGTGGCTTGATTTTGGACATCATACCCCACTTGGGACCCTTCCCAAAGTGCTTTATGACCTCATTCAAGCATCACAAGGGCCCCCACTTGACATGTAGAGAATTTCCCCTTAAAGGGTCATTATTCAACATGTATTTTTGTCTTCCCACATGAAATTATACTTTAAAATAGATACCTACCTCTTTAATACTTTGGGAAAGACAAAAAGGTACCCATCTTTGACTTCTTAACCCAAATGAAGGCTTACCAACCTAAATGGGAAACTTTCCAACCCACATGGGATCCTCACCATCCTAACCTTGGAATTTTTTTCCCCCCACATGAAAAATGGTGCCACATTTGGATGAAGAAAAATAATGGTGTTAAAAATTATTCATTCTTATTCAAACCAATGTGCATGATTTCCATTCAAACTTGGATTCATGTACAAAGTGGAAGATTTTCCAACCCATATGGGAATCCCCACCAATCTAACCTTGACTAAAACATGCACCACTTGATAAATTTTAATTTCTTCAAAATTCCTCTATTTTGGCATGTTTCTTCACACAAAAATGCTATAAATACCCCCTCTCCTTCAACCAAGGTGAGGTTGGAAGTTAGCCTTTTATTGTTAACATTCTCGTTGCTAGTTTTTGAAGGAGGTCGTCATTTTGAGGGAGATCATCATCATATTGGAGAGATGAGCCAAATAATCTAATTTCTACCAAATTTATACCAAAATTTCTTGAACAACATCAACACCAACATCTTCATCAACATTATTCTTCAATCTTGGAAGGTAACCTTGGTTTTATTTGTCGTAATTTAATTTCTTATCTTCTTGGACTATTATTTCTTGACTTACAAACCCACCCTTTAGCCTTCTTATTATATTGGCCTCCATATATATTCCCCTTAACCTCTTTATTTTCCTTTCCCCTTTATCCATTTACCTCTTCTCTTATTTCCCTCTTTACCATCTTCACTCTTTTTATCCCCTTACCCTTTTTCCACCTTAATCATTTATTGCCTTATCCTTTCCAACCTTCACCCCTTAAACCTTTTTTGTATCAACCATTTTCAAACCCTAACCACATATCTCTTTTTTACCCTTTCCATTTCACCAAACCAAGAACCAAAACTTTGCTTTTAGCTAATTTTCAGCACTTTTAATTATTCATACTATTTAGTTTAGTTTAATCATCTTAGCAAAACATTTAGTTTTAATTAATTAAATTTAGGTTATTTTTTGTATTTAATTTTAGTTTTCTATTTTAAATACATATTTCCTTCATTTTTATCTATCAAACTTAAAATCAAGTGGATTGACATCCTCCTAAAAAGCTTTCACTTCGAGGATCCAGGTTATGCTAGGCAATCCACCCATCTCTTTGTCTAACAAAAAAGTGTGTGGTAGTGTTTTATTATTTTTAGGTATTCTTCCCTAGATAAAGAAGAGTTATTCATAATCATCTGGATTCAACGTGCACATTTTAACAATTTTTTCTACACACCCTTTATAACTAGTTTCTACTCTACACACTTAGAAAAAGAAAAAAATTAGATATAAATAGTTTGCACTATTAATGTGGTGAATCAAGTTATCACTGATAATTTATCCAATGGTGATGACCCTTTTGGAGATGAGGATGGTGTCTAGTAGGAGAATACAAACCTCGTTAACATAAGTTATAGCTGGGAAACCATAAATTATATTTAACAAGGCCATGAAAATCCTAATACCTAGCTTAAAAGTGGAAATTGGGATGATATAGATGATTCCTTGATTTTAAAAGTGGTAGGGTCCTGTACCTAATCCTATAACTTTCTAGTAATATTATTGGCCAATATCCACTAGTCAACTAGGGCTTAGTTATAGGTTGCCTATAGGTTGGTGAGTTGGTAGTACTTCTCAAAATAAATCCCATTAACATAGGCCATATATGTGTTATTTTGATGGACATGTAGAATTTTGATAAAAAATTATCCATTTATAAATAAATCATAAACTAGGTCTATGTATGGCATCACCTCTAGTTTTGTCATTGCATCAAGTAGGCCCACTTATTTGATTGCTACCAAGTCCTAACTATATATCTGCATAAAGGTTGAAAGTTACTCTTTAGGGATATAGGGATCTGCCACTTTACTTCCTCCTAGATGGCTAATTAGTGTTTGAAGTCATGATTGAGAGCCACTTTGTCAAATTTTGTATCTATATATTGATCAAACCTTGTAATGGAATATACAAAGGGGGAGGTAGAAGCTTTGAAGGGGAATTCATTGCTATGAACTTAAGCTCTAGTTATATAGAACTCTATGAGTACTATTTAATTAGGATAGAGCTTTATTTTACCCTTGAAACTATTAATTTGATGGAAATGTGATGGTAATTGACTTGGTTAATTTCATATATTACCCTCTAGATTCACTTGCTTTGTTGAATTAAATGCAATCAGCTAATTTAAGTGGATTTAAGGCTCTAATGACTATGGCTCCTTTTTTATTTTAATTTTTCATATTTAAATTTTATCTATGATGCACCATATCCATTCTCTACTTCTAGGTGGCTTTTCCCAATCAACTTCATGTTTTTTATCACCTTTAATTTGACACTTGTCAACTTCCTAATCTTCCCAAAAGCATTATCTTAAGATTACCATAAACTTATATAGTTTTGGGGACATGTGGTGAAATTTATCTCCCCCACTACCTTTTGGTTCTTCCTCTTCCTTGTTCCATGCTCATTATTGTCTCGAGCCCTTAAGATGGTGACACTTGGTGAAATCTTATGATCTCACTCTCCTTGGGGGCATGTACTACCTTTCATATTTGTACATGATCCAGGTGAACATGATGATTACACCTAATAATACCTTGATGTTTCACTTCCCTATAAGTTTTTTACTCTTATTTTTAATGTGAAGATTCTAGATGAGGGATATGATGACATTTTTCATCATCTTGGCATTCCACTTACCTATAATACTTAGAATTTTTTGGAATATTTTGATTGTAGTGGGTCCATGAGATTAGACACACAGATTGATCCAAAAATTGAAATATTTGGTTGAAATATAATTCAAGAAACAATAACAAAACAATTCAAATAATGCTATCTCTGAGAAGAGATGTTTTATTGATCAAATTTGCAGACCCAAACATATGCTTATCTCTGAGAAGAGATGTCCAATTTCCATTTTAGGTTACATCTTCATTTATACATGTTTTAAATGTGTGGGGAGGATTTTTAATGTCACCAATCTTGAGGGATATGAATTGGTTTGACTTCTATGATTTACAACAATACAAAATTCAAGGAATTACTATTTTTAGAAACATACTATTTTTAGACTGCACTACTAAAATTGAAATTTGGGACACTTTCATTGGGTTTTAGGGGGTCAAAATTCATCAAGTATATCTCCATGATATCTCATTATGTTCCCCTCATTATTATCTTTCCAACGATTCAAACTGCGAGTCAATTGGAGATATGGTGCAAAAGTTATGGCTCCCAAAAGTTTTGTCATCAATTGGGGTGGACCCATCACCCGAATTGTCATCTGAATTGTTGCCTAGATCATTCCTCCCTCCTTAAGAAGCAATGGTCCCCATTTCATCAAGATTTTTCGTCAAGTGTGGTATTTTTACTTTAATTTTATTCTTAATGCATACTTGGAAGGGACTGTGATTTATAAAATTGTGTAGGGCCCGATTGTTCACCATTTCTGTCTGACCATCAGTTTGTAGATGGAAGACTGTGAACTTCTTCAGCTCAATATCTATTTGCTTTTGTTGTTTTTTTTTTTGTGTAGTTAGGGATGTAACATCAACCCTTTTGGATTCTTTTGGCTTGACCACCATGATAGTAAATTTCTTGGTACTAATCAAAGAGACAAATGTAGAAGGTAGCACCTCTAGTACCCTATAACGTTGTGTTCCAAGAGTGAGATTGATCCTTTGAGTTCTTGATTCATAGATTCCATGTTGATCATACATGAATGGCTAACCAAAGAGTATATCACAAACATCTATATTGACCACATCACATAAGACCTCATTTTGGAAAGGTTTTATTGCATATTAGAGAAGACATTGATGGGTGACACGGAGGTTTCTCCCTGGACTCAACCATCCAATACTGTATGGCTTTTGGTGAGGCTTCATGGATAGATTTAGGCTTTTTACAACATTGGTAGAGATTAAATTATTTTGACTTCCACTATCAAGAATGAAATGTAGAGGCTTACCTTTCACCCATAACTTAGAGTGAAACAACTTTTCCTTGTCATCTAGCATCTCATCATGGGTCTGTGATGAAGAAACAATGGCTTTAGGATCAGCATCTACAATTTCTTCTTCAACCTCTTTGACTGCAGGGTCTGTATGAGGTAGAGTAGTAGATGTTGAGGATTGTGACTAAGAAATTAGTGATTTGATAGCTTGACATTCTTCTTTGGAGTGAGTTCTAGATTTGTGATAATCACACCACTTCTCAGACTTTCCTTCCTTTTGTCTCCAATTTTGGCCTTGTGTTTGACCTTCTTTGTCACTTTTCCATTTTGAAGATTGATTCTTTATATTCATTCTTCCATGCTTCTACTCAATCTTCACTGTGAACATGTATGCCTCACCGATGGTTTCCAAATTGAAGAGTTACATTTCTCCCTGTATGTACCATTGTAATCCACCATGATATTTGAGAACCTTGTGTTTCTCACTTTCTTGGATGCCCAATCTTACAGATAAAAAATGAAACATATCAGTGTAATCTTGAACAAATTATTCCTTACCTTGGTGAAGTTGTTGCCACTCTATATATAGATCATCATATGCTTGAATGGGGTAGTATTCTTCCTTCACAGCTTCTATGAAATCATCCCAAGTAGGTTCTATCTCAAGGCCAATATCATCTACACTAAATCTCTTTTTGTACACTTCCCACCAATTTTTGATAGGCAATGATGCTTTCAGAAGAGCAAAAGTAATCTTCTCTTTATCGGTGAATTTATTTACAAAAAATAAGATGACAATTGATCCAACCAATTTTCTACTACATTAGCATTTATTTTTCCTTCAAATGTATGGATATCAAAATTCACTTGAACCTTGAAGGGTGTTGGGGCACTAAAAGGATGTGCAGGTGCAGATGAGGAGCCAAAATTTCCCATTGAGATTTTTTGGAGAATTTGAGTGAATTTTTGTAGCATATACACTTGCTACTATTGGAGGGCTTCATTCACCATTTCCTTGAAAGGATCAGATGTCGCAGTGTTGTCTACCATTTGAAGTCATTTGGAGCGAATAGGTGGATAGTCTATTGGTTTGATTTTCCACCCAAGCTTCTTGTAATCTGACCTCATTCTTGGGATCATACACTCTAAAGACAAAATGATTTAATACCACTGATCCAAAACTTGAAATATTTGGTTGAAATATAATTCAAGAAATAAGAACAAAATAATTCAAATAATGCTATCTCTGAGAAGAGATGTTTTATTGATCAAATTTTCAAACCCAAACATATGCTTATCTTTGAGAAGAGATGTTCAATTTCCATTTTAGATTGCATATTCATTTATACATGTTTTAAAGGTGTGGGGAGGATGTGGAAGGTCACCAATCTTGAGGGAGATGAATTGGTTTGACTTCTATGATTTACAACAATACAAAATTTGAGGAATTACTATTTTTAGAAACTTACTATTTTTAGACTGCACTACTAAAATTGAAATTTGGGACACTTTAGTTGGGTTTTAGGGGGTCAAACTTCATCAAGAAAATCTCAATGTCATCTCACAATGATCCCCTCATTATTATCTTTCCAACGATTCAAATGGTGAGTCAATTAGAGCTATGGTGCAAAAGTTATGGCTCCCAAAAGTTCTATCATCAATTGGGGTGGACCCATCACCTAAATTATCATCTGAATTGTTGCCTAGATCATGGATGATTATCACTTTTATGCTTTCCCAAAACTTTTTTATACTAAAAATTTGATCATGTTTTTCATTAGGTGATAGGGATTGTGACACGTAGAAACATCTCGATGCCTCACTTACCCAAAATACTTAGAAACATTTCTAAGTGTTTGAATAGATACATGATAGTGGGTTGTCATTGCATGACACTTATTTATCCAAAGATCAAAGTTTAAAACTTTTCCAAGTTAAAAAAGGACTATGAAGATTCAAGATGTTTGATTTTTTAAAGAATATATGATAGACAAAAGTTCTTAGGAACTTGTGTGCCACAAAAGAATGTTAAACAAAAGAGCCAAACATAGGAATGAAAAACGTAACTTTAAATAGCTTGCATATTTAAGAAAGTTTTGAAAACCATTAATAGGTTAGCCTAAGAATAATAAACAATGAAAACATGGATAAATAGGGAAATGACAAATCTTAGCATTCAAGAAAGTATTCTTAATCAAAAACTTGGGCATAAGAATGCTTAGGAAATCTTGTCATTTTTAAACACATGATAAACATAAATAAGTGAGTCACCCGCCATAATTAGTTCTTTTTAGGCTAAATTGGGCCCCTACTCAATTTTTTTTAAGAGTGTGGTATTTTGGACACAATAATAACCTATGGAGTTGTACTTGGTCAAATAAATTCTTTCAGACGCTAATTCATTATTTTAAGAATGTGGTTTTCTTCCAATGTTTTCATTAATGAAGTGAATATTAACAATCAATAATGTTCACAATAAAGGGTGAATGTTAGGAATTACTAGTAGTCACCCCTTAGTGTAAACATTATTAATTCCTAATATTCACCCCCTTAATGTGAACATGGGAAGAAAATTACATTCTCAAAATAATGAATCACCTCTTGAAAGCATTGCTTATGCCTTCATACATTCTAGGTATGATTACAAGATTGAAGGATGATCGATAGATTTCAAAACTTGGCTCCCATGGGCTTGGTTGGATATCACACTGAATGTTGACATAAATAGTTTGTGTACAGTAGTATCCTAAGCACGTATATAATGAAAAATTATCAAAATGCAATAATTTGGGGTAGTACAATGAGAAACCCTATCAAGAACCTAATGCACATATTACATTCCTATAATATCTCTACTTTGGTACCAATGTAATCTTTTGTACAAGATTATATAGTGATTTATCTCATACAAGCCAACATAAAGACAAATACATAAAGATAATATTTGAACACAGGGTACATGAATAACTACTCAATACTTTTTTTATTTTGTTACATATATATAGGCTAATATTTCTCCTATAATCTAGTAATCCTAACATAGATACATTAACTACTCACTAAAAATACATGAGTTGTTCTAACAATTCCATTTATATTCAATATTTATATGTGGGTTGTTTACAACAACCTCACTTAAAAAATACTATCATATTATCATTGATAATATAATTATGAACACTATTAATAATGTGAACACTAGTAATTCTTGGCACACTTGTTATTGTGGACTAGACTTTACCAATGTCTTAAAACTTGTTGCGACCTAGAAACAAGCCTCCCTCAATTTTTTCCTATCTAACACTTTATAAGTGTCTTCACTAAGTCCTCCAAATTTATCTATGAAATAGTCAAACCACTTACTATATTTACTACATTTTGCATTTTTTCTTCTTCCCTCTATTGATAAAATAGGCATAGGGGATGTGCACCCTTAAAATGAATGGTATTTGTTTGCAACTTTTTCCTCATTTGAACTTGAACTTTATTTAACCATGAGACTTAGCATAAATTATTCAAAATATTTTTCCATATCCTCTCTAAATAATATTATGCATTGTAACTATGACCTAAAACTACCCTCTAACTGATATAAATATTCTTATGTTATCTTTATACTCTCTTTATCCTCACTCTCTTCCATCTCATCTAAATCCCTTTCTTGATCTCTTTCTCTTATACACTTTCATCTACACCTTCTCATTTTTCACACCCTCTCATTTCCATAATCTCTAGCTCCTCTTTGATCTCCCATTATTTATTTATCTTATAAACTTTCTACTCTAATCCTACTCAGATCCATATTAGGATTTTCCATCTCCTCTATTATTGCATGTCTCACTCTAGCCCCATAATTATCATCTCATTCTATTTCTCTTTGTGCTTCATCTTCAAAGTTTAGGTTTAATTTTATCCTCTCAGTTCTTTATCATTCACTTCTTCATCACACACATCCCCATAACTCCCAAAGTGACTACTCTATTTTATCTGGTATAGGCACCATGGCCTTTTCCATAACCAACATTTTGAACAAAGTACGTATTCACTACATAAATTTACATCTAATGCCTCTTATGATTAAATCATGTGTAGATTCAAACACAATATAACCTCACACATAAATCTCATTAATTTATTTGACAATAGTGGTTTTCATCCAATGGTATATCACATGATTCAAATCGGTATCTAAACTTCAGAATATTTTTACCTTCTCTTCAGTCTAGGTAAAGCACTATGTCTCTTTTTGCCTAAAGTAGTAATATTCTAATCTTGATAACCAAGAAACAACAAACTAAGACATTCACACCACAATATTTTATATATTTCACCATGTTTATGCTTTGTTATAACCACTCTCATAGATCTTCTTATTCTCTTTGCCTCTTCTTCTAATAAATTATGAATTCTCTCATTCAACCATCATTCCAAATAGCTTTGTATAGTAACCATATCAAACATGATTCAAATTTCCATACTTACCACACCATAGTTATTAGAGGTTCTTGGAAAATTGATCAGAACATGTTAATGTTTATTATTGTGCGAAGTAGAATACAATATCATAACACATACAAAACTATGGAATAAGTCAAGTATTCATTATATTCATATTTAAATATTATCAATTCAAATGTATACTTAATTATACAAAACATCCATTATTATCATATACTTAAATAGACTCAAACATAATAGAATTCAATAATGCATGAAACAAGTATAAAATGCATTCAAATAGCCATGAATCTATCAATATCTTATCATTCAAACCTATTTTTTTACAACTAATTAATATTTATATACTTAAAATGCTCTTCTACTTTGAATACTAACCTTTCATTTTTTCCTTTGAAGAAATCTCTAATATTATAAAATATTTTGATATACATACATAGGCCAAATACATAAAAAATGATATACATTATACAAAATCTTATACATCCCACACTTGTCATGCATTTACACTCTATAATTTTATAGTATTAAGTCCACTACCAACATCATGACATATTATCTAACCCTAAAGTGTTGATAATAAATAAAGTGGAAATATTTAAGTTATTGAACTCCTCCAATAAATCAAGGGAGGTGGTTGAAATCCTCCAACCATAGGCTATTTATTATTAAATAATTTTTCAACATTAGAATGTTGGTTGAGAAAATCTCTCCTATTTGTTATCTTAGAACCCAAGCTAGCATAAGAGGAGACTCTTTAAAAAAAAGAGTAAGATATGCATTAAGGGAATAAGAGGAGGAGAGATATAGAGAGAGGATATCCTTTAGGGAGAGGAGGAGTCAAGAAGGCCATTTGGCCTGTATTATGTAAATAAAAATATTATGGTTTACTAATGAAGGAAGCCAATTGAGACTATTGGTGATTTGTATGTGAGATTTTGTTGTTTAAATTAGAATTTTGAGTTCCACATCCAGGTGGAGAAACCTGTGGTTTGAATACACTCTGTGTTATAATTCTATGATTTAAATCAAGACTACAGATCCAGTGCATGCAAAGATTGTGTAATAGTGTGAAGGTGAAAATGTGTTTATGAAAGCCTCAGTGAGCAGACATTAGAGAACCATTTTTTTTTAAATATATAGCAAAGATAATGGAATAAAGATCTATTGATTGGAAACTGTCAAGAATTTTTACAAGACTTTGAAGCCATCAGCGAGGTAATAGTATTGTTAACAATCCATTTTATCATTCTTTTTATTCTCAGGTGAATACAATTTCAAATTGTCTATACACTCAACTCAGAAAGCCACTTAGATTTGTTTTTATTTTGAGATGTGGATCGACCTCTCAAAAGGAGATTGAAGGACTATAAGAATGGACCACAAGAAAACTGTGTAAACAGAGCGCGGAGGAATGTAATGTGGATGGAGGTTCCTGTAGCACAAAGTTGAATCTCTGCCTATAGGTGATAGGGTCATGAATAGGGTGGTTGAGAATTCAAACCCCGTCTTCGGCGTTGGAAAAATATGGTAAGATAAAGATGCTTCAAGGAATTATGGGAAATGGTTTTTTATTTTGGTAGAGCTGAGTTTGAGTAGGAGAACAACCATGTTTCAAAAGCCCTTTGGAGGCCATCAGCATTGGTATTATTTAAAAGGTGATATTTTTTTCAATAGGTAGGCTAGAGAATAGGCATCGAAGTGTATGGCCTTCTGGGCCATGGACACAGTAAGGATGTGGCCATAACTTTATTTTGTTTGGGAAACTGAGCCTGTGGAATAGGAGCTCACCATTTGGATGGAGTGGGTCTTTATTTATTTTAAAGACTATTTAAGCCTAGTCAATGGAAGAAATGACAGAATTGTAAAAGCTTTTAGAGTCTTGGAAAAGGTAGTGAGTGTTTAAATAGATTTCCTATTTTGACCGGGACTGTGAATGTAAAGAGAGTTGATTTCCATGTTCTATTAATGGAAGTTCAACATTTAGAACAAGGCTACAGGGGAAGATCAAGAAAGGTCAAATTAGGTCTATTTGATGGATTGTGATGCTATCATAAGTATTGATCTATTAAATTTGTTGTGATTTCTTCTTGGTTTAATGTTTAAATGACACATGCCAAGTGTGGGTTGTAACAATTGTAAAAGTGAAGAGAAAAGTTCATCAAAAGAAAAGAACATAGTCTAATGGAGAAGTGACATGTTGGTAAGGTAACCTGAGGTGTAAACAAGGTGAGGGTTACACCATTTTTGGTATCAGAGCTTGAAACTCTTGGGATTTTGTAATTGATCATGTTTGCTAATAAGTTGTTGCAGGATTGAGAAAAGGATCAAAAGACTAGGATGCAAAAGGCCTAGGTGAGATCAAGGAGATTGTCAAAAGACTAGTCAAGGAGAAAGGCTTGGGTGAGAAGAGTGGATCAAAAGACTAGGGTACAGAAGACCTAGGTGAGGACCTACAAGGATCAAGAGACCAAGGTGGAAAATACTTGGGTGAAGATCTCAAAACTGGAAGTATTGTTGAAGGCATTACAAAGCAGTAGAATACATGAGGGTACTAAGAAGGAAGCAAGCATCTGAAAGAAGAGAGGTATGACTAGTAATGGAATTGATAAAGAGATTGATAGTTTGAAAAGAGATTTACCTAAGTTTTCAGATAGATATGAGTCTTGGATGCAGATGGACAAGCAAGCATGGGTATGGCCAATGAAGAAGAGGTTGAAGTGGCCAATTGATCTCCTAATGAAGATGAGAAAAAGGAAAAATGAGATTGCCAATAAGAGAGAAGCCCATAGAGGCAAGAGGATGAGTAGGTTTCCAAGTGAGCAACAAGAGAAAGAGGTGGAGAAGAAGGTTCTCATTGAGGAAAACAAGAGAAGAGAAGAAAGAAAAGATGAAGTGCCAGGAAGAGCACTTGAAAAGATAAGAGTGTTGGTGAAGAGAACACTCATAGGGACCTTGTGGTCTCTTTTTTTTATATCTAATGTTGTCTTTGCATGGGTGATTGCAGGTATGACCAGCCTTGTGAAGGTCAAGAGAAAGGCCTTGAAGAATGAAGAGATTGGTGCAAGAGAGAGAAGTGAGTTTGTTGTTGATGATAAAGAAGAAGAGATGCATTGGTTAATGCATGATGAAGGTGTTGAGGAACCCCTACAAGCAAGAGGAGAGATAGAAGATGAGGATGACTTCCATGATGCCATTGAAATCCAAGAAGAGGCAAGAGAACAGTTAAGCATAAAGGAAGAAGAAAGTACAAATAATCAAGAAGCTATGCAAGTCAAAGAAATAATGGAGCAGCCCATTAAGAAGGTAAAGGTGAATTCAAAAATTGATTTTTCTTATTCTTATAAGCATGAAACTGTTGATATACATGCTAGAGAAGAAAAGAGAAAGGTGGAGTTTTCAATTAACCATGGATATGTGATGCTTAAATGGTGGAAGAAGCAAACTCGCAAGCAACAGGAAGTGTTGGTCAAAGAGCATGGATGCAGGATGCCTACATGGTTTGAGAAGACAAATGATGAGAAGGAGAAACAAGTATGGGTACCTAAGAAGGCAAAGAGTGAAGATGTGAGTGTTGAGGTAACAACACCAAGAAGTCAATGGAAGAAGGTGAAAGGTGACACAAGCAACCAAAGGCATGAGGATGACACAAGTACATGGAAAGGTAATCAAATTGTTTATGATGATGATTTTGAATCCTTTAATGATATTTTCATGAGAAATGAAAAATGGAAAGTGGCTATGTGGACTACTATGTAGCAAGGAGAGAATTCCAAATGGTTGGTTAGTGAGGAAAGAGATGGATATACAGCAAATCAATGCCTCATTGAATGCAAGAAACAAACAAGATGGCTTCAAAGAGAAGTTCAAGAGAGTAAGGAGACACAAGGTAATGGTGTTTCAATTAATTTTTATAAGTTTACTAATGAAGTAGTTGGTTTATGTGAAGACAACCTAAGAAAAGATGAGATAAGGGGTAAAGGACAAGTAATCCTTAAGAAAGAAGGACCTAAGTTTGATGAAGAGAATGGTGAGGTAGATGAGATCTCACTAAAGGAGGAGTTGATAATGTTGGAGGAGATATTTAGTTCTCCAAGAGAGTTGTGTAAAGATACAAATCATGATGAGAACACCATTGGTAAGAATGAAGTAATAAAAGAGCAAACCCAAGAGGCAAGGACAGTTTTGATCAAGGAGCAAGAACATGGAGACAGCCAAGAGGCTTCATAGCCTAAAGATTTTGATTCTAAGGTGGATTTGAATGTTTTGTATGCAGGTATGAAGGTTGCTAAAGTGAATGACATACATGAGTCATTGGAGAAGCTCATGAAATAAGAAGAAGAACAAGATCTAGAAGACATGTATGAAGATGAAGAAGCATGGAAGCAGGAGATGGCAGCTGAGAAAGAAATGAGAAGAAGGATATATCTAAAGAGGAAGAAAAGCAAAATGAAGGACAAAGACTATTCCAAACAAAGACAAGCATTGGTATTGGCAACAAGACCTTGGGATCTAGGGATAGAGTGAAGACTAAAACATTGAGGACATATCTCATTTGAACTAAGGTTCAAATTATTTCTAGAGGGAGAGTATGATGTAGGAGCATCTACATACATCTTCATGCAAGACATGGTTACATTGGGATGCAAGTCATGTTTGAATTAAAATTCAAATTATTGTATTTTCCCTTCAAAATGTGGTTAATGAGGAGTAATTGTAATTGTTAAAAGTAAAAAGAGTGGAAAAGATAAAAGTTAGTTAAGAATCCCACGTTAGAAAGCTTGTGGAGTAAATCAAGGGAGGTGGTTGAAATCCTCCAACCATAGGCTATTTATTATTAAATAATTTTTCAACATTAGAATGTTGGTTGAGAAAATCTCTCCTATTTATTATCTTAGAACCCAAGCTGGTGTAAGAGGAGGAGACTCTTTAAAAAAAAAGAGTAAGATATGCATTAAGGGAATAAGAGGAGGAGAGATATAGAGAGAGGATCTCCTTTAGGGAGAGGAGGAGTCAAGAAGGCCATTTGGCCTGTATTATGTAAATAAAAATATTATGGTTTACTACTGAAGGAAGCCAATTGAGACTATTGGTGATTTGTATGTGAGATTTTGTTGTTTAAATTAGAATTTTGAGTTCCACATCCAGGTGGAGAAACCTATGGTTTGAATACACTCTATGTTATAATTCTGTGATTTGAATTAAGACTATAGATCTAGTGCATGCAAAGATTTTGTAACAGTGTGAAGGTGAAAATGTGTTTATGAAAGCGTCAGTGAGCGAACATTAGAGAACCATTTTTTTAAAATCTGTAGCAGAGATAATGGAATAGAAATCTGTCGATTGGAAACTGGCATCAAGAATTTGTACAAGACTTTGAAGCCATTAGCGAGGTAATAGTATTGTTAAGAATCCATTTTATCATTATTTTTATTCTCAAGTGAATACATTTTCAAATTGTCTATACACTCAGCTCAGAAAGCCGCTTAGATTTGTTTTTATTTTGAGATGTGGATTAACCTCTCAAAAGGAGATTGAAGGACTATAAGAACATACCACAAGCAAACTGTGTAAACAGAGCGCAGAGGAATGTAATTTGGATGGAGGTTCCTATAACATAAAGTTGACTCTCTACCTGTAGGTGACAAGGTCATGAATAGGGTGGTTGAGAATCCGAACCCTATCTTTGGCATTGTAAAAATATGGTAAGATAAAGATGCCTTGAGGAATTATGGGAAATGGTTTTTTGTTTTGGTAGAGCTGAGTCCAAGTAGGAGAACGGCCATGTTTCAAAAGCCCTTTGGAGGCCATCAACATTGGTATTATTAAAAAGGTGATCTTGTTTTGAATAGGTAGGCCAAAGAATAGGCATCAAAGTGTATGGCCTTCCAGGCCATGGACACAGTAAGCATGTGGCCATAACTTTATTCAGTTTGGGAAACTGAGCCTATGGAATAGGAGCTCACCATTTGGATGGAGTGGGTCTTTATTTATTTTAAAGACTATTTAAGCCTGGTCGATGGAAGAAATGATATAATTGTAAAAGCTTTTAGAGTCTTGGAAAAGGTAGTGAGTGTTTAAATGGATTGCCTGTTTCGATCGAGATTGTGAATGTAAAGAGAGTTGATTTCCATGTTCTATTAATGGAAGTTCAACATTTAGAATAAGGCTACACCAGGGGAAGATCAAGAAAGGTCAAATTAGGTCTATTTGATGGATTGTGATGCTATCATAAGTATTGATATATTAAATTTGTTGTGATTTCTTCTTGGTTGAATGTTTAAATGACACATGCCAAGTGTGCGTTGTAACAATTGTAAAAGTGAAGAGAAAATTTCATCAAAAGAAAAGAACATAGTCTAATGGAGAAGTGACATGTTGGTAAGGTAACCTGAGGTGTAAACAAGGTGAGGGTTACACCACATACTTTTATGTTATAAAATGATACTAAAGGAAGTAAATTTTAGCCTTGAGAGGCTATTGTTTCATAATTCATCCTTGTTGATTATAAATTATGGTATGAACATGTTTTAAATTAGGATAAACATTATACTTTCCTTCTTGATAACATGTGTTTTCAATATTCTTATAGAAGGTTTTTTTTAAGAGTTAGGGACCATTGAAGGTTGTTACAATTAGCCATATCGTATCTTATTGCTCAATATTTATTGTATAATTTTATATAAGGATTAAAATTATTATTTCTCATTAAATTATATTATTTTAATACATAAGGATACCTTTTTAAAGTAAGGGATTTTGAAGACACTTTTAATGAAATAAAATATCTCGATGTTTTGATTCCATCTTTGGGACCCATCATCAAGAGAGAATGATAAGGATATATTATTTTGAAAAGGAATATCTCTTCATAAATTTAAGAATGGTACTCTTACAAGGTGAATTTATAGGGTAAAATATAATCTATGTGTTCATATATAGTTAGGAAAACCTTATTGGATGGATTACTAATGAAGTAAGCCTTCATCCATGTCTTATACTTGATGTCTTAGCTTTCAATTGTAATATGTACACTATGATCTAGTTTTGTGAAGGCAATACATTACCTTGGAATTATATAACACCTAATTGTATTGATTAGAGCATTAAAACATATGGAAACAATTTTTAAAGTAAATTAGAATGTAACATGTATCACACAAAAATTATTATTTATGTCAAAATTAGATTTTTCTTAGTTGGAAGTGATTATATATTTAAATCCCATGCAAAATGGATGTGTTCAGATTTTGTATTCATCTAATAACTTGTGGGTGTCTAAATTTTATTATAGGTGGTTATTAAATCCCTACCCTAGTTGACCAAATTGATGAAATTAGTAATCTTTGGGTATAGACTTAATTTTATTTCATTAAAACTAAAGTAAGTAGGGTATAATGGTATTATACTTTCATAGCCACTAGTATTCCATGTTTGGAAATACCCTCACAATAAGGATTGATAAAATGGAAATGAAACTTAATACTATATGGTATCAATTTTTCTAAAGATAATTGATAAGATATCACCATTTACTAGACTATGATATGTTATGAGCTTGAGTATTCATTTTTTTCTACAAAAAAATATTGTTATAAGTAAATTAATATCTTATAATGATTGTCCTTCTCTCAAGAATTCATTTTAAACACCATGTTAATTAGATTATGGAAACTTTATCTAAGTGTAAATTATAGATGCGATATTAAGTCCATAATTTCATTGTTCAAAAGTATCATGTTTATTCTATGTTCAATTAAAAATGACATTCTTTGTCATTAAGGGATTTTGGATAAAGGATATAGACATTTTCATAGGTTTAGTTAGAATATGATGTTGAAATTTATTTTTAAAATGAGTATGGAACTTCCTAATATTGTGTAAAATGTGATTTACTATTTTTTTCCTATTGAAAGGCACATCCAAAAGATGATGTTTGTCACATTACATTGGTTAGTATCATGTTTCTTGATCTATCTTAGTATTCTATAGAGATGATGTTGAGTCATTTTCATATAGAATTGAGAAAATTAATCCTAGCCTAGATTTAAAAATAGATTATGAACATAAATACAAGATTATTTTAACAAATTTAAGTGTTATCATAGGTAATAATGTTTTTGTATATAAGATTTGTTGTCTTTTTATATAACTCAGCTAATTGATGAGAGATTTAGTACCAAAAAAATTTAAAAAGATATAATAAAATTATGGGGATGTGTTTTGGGTTTTTTTTTTAATAGAAGTGGTCCACCATTTTATTATTAGGCCACATTCAGTCCATCATAGAGTTTCATTGAACAAGAGTGGACATATTAACAAGGATTGAGTTATAAATGAGTTGTGAAATTTTAATTACAATATTCTTGTTAGTGTCCTATAAGTGAAAAAATATACTTTAAAATAGACCAATGTTTCCATAATCACCATGATAAGTGTCAAAGATATCCAAATTTTTATATGCATTTTTTAAATATCCATTTTCCTTTCAATGTATAGTGAATATCAAGGGGAAACCCATTAATTTTCACATGTCTATTCCACCAAACAGAGGAAGTGGGAAAACTAGGATCATGTCAAAGGGAGTTGACTTTCCATTCCAATAACCCATTAATTAATTTCCATAATTATCACATACTATTAAGTAGGCCAGAGGCTAAGAGTTATAATTATTTATCAAGTAGTAACTTGTCATGCATATGCACTTATTTCTATTAGCATTTAGAATTAGTATCAAATATCATATGATGAACAAGAAATTTCCATGGTTTATAATTGTACACAACATGACTTATCCATTTATAAATCCAACATTTACCTAGTATCCAAGGATACATGATTCTAAGGCATCCATTTTATTTTATATAAATGCATTGATCTTAGGTGATTCCCCACATACCATTGCTACCACCCTAGTTGACCCAAAATAGTTTTTTGAGAAGTTTGGTGAATATGTTGCAGCATGAAAATTAGAAGGATGCTAGCATGAGGAGTAGTAAACATGATTTGAAACAAAGAACTTATTATAAAATTTGATTCTACCAGAAAAGGATATGAATTCATATCCCCATAAGTCTATCTTTTTCTTAAATTTATTTAAACACCATCTTCACATGTCACTAAGGGAGGATCCAATACTTAATGGAATACCCAAGTATCTTCTAATTTATCCATGTTATACTTGATGCCACTTAAGAGGAATCCAATGGGGAATGGGGTAAAATTGAGTCATTATAAATTATATATTATGAATTTGAAGTTTAGAGCCTAAAATAACACAATACATCTCATGTAAATCCATAGCATGACCACTTTTACCTTCGTTGTTGCAAATAAAAATCATAATATCACTAAAAAAATGAGAGTTAAGGGTACATGTGTCAAAAGGAAGAGTAATCCCTTTAATAGGATTATTTCCATGCACTCTTTTGAGTAGGAATCCAAGAGAATATATGTCTAAAACATATAAATAAGGAGTAAGGGGATAACCTTGGTAGATGCATCATCAAAGAGAAAAGGTTTTAGTGAGATAACCATTCATTGAAAGTATATATGAGGCATCGTTAAATATTTTTGATGCAATGAATCATTTTTTTCCAAATCCAAACCACCTTTCATATTGAGGATAAATTTACAATTAATGGTGTCATTGGCTTTGTTAAAGTCAAGCTTGATGGTAAGAGAATTTTTGGATGTTTTTTGGGCCCATTCTATAGATTTATAGGATAACACCAAGTTGTCTAGAATGTGCCTCCCCAAAATATGTCTCATTTGTTTGGGTTTAATATATATTTAACCATGAATTTAAAAAATTTGGTAGTATATTTTACAATGATATTATAAGAGGTATTAAGGAGAGTGATGGGTCTCCAGATGGATATGTTGTCTTTGTTGTTGCTACCTTTAGGAACGAGTTTCATTAGAGCTTGATAATAAAGGTGATATGATATCCATTTTCTTTATCCTCAAGATAAAATTGGAAAAAAATCGATGAATCTTAGGTCACATGGCCTTGAATAACTCACCTAAAAAACCATCCATTCTGGGGATTTTTTCATCCACCATAGAAAAGAGAATATGTTCCAATTCCTTGGGTTTAAAAAATATATAAAAATTATCATGAAGGTCCTACATGATCTTGGTAGGGATATATTGGATTATCACTTTACTCATTTAAATATAGGAAGTTTCATTAACATTCTATAAGTGAAGAGATTTTGAAATGGTGGATAAACACATTATTAATTTCAGAAAAAGAGGAACAACAGTTACCATCATAGTCTATGATGGACATAATCCTCTCTTTTTTTAGTTTTTATCTAATCACTAAAGTAATAAATTTGAGAATTTATCCCCCTCTTTAACCTAGGTAATATTGCAACATCTTTTTGTCCCTCATCCACAATACAATTCAAATTCTCTTATCTAATTTTGTATATTAGCCACTAATTTTTGAATATTTTCATCCAAGGGATTAGAGAGGAGGATATTACATCCTTCCTCAAGCCTCCTCCTTAGAGATCATTCCATTATCTTCTTTGCCTAGGCTGAAATTTTATTATAAGATCAAATAAAGAGGTTAATTTATAAAGTTTTTCTTTCCAACAAGGGATCCAAATCTCCCTTCTTGGGGCTTGGAAACTAAATTCCAAGCTCAATGATCCTTGTTATTCAGATGTAATACATTGAGTTTATAGGGAAAAGTAAAAGAATGATATTCAACACCTGTAAGATAAATTTGGAAATTAATAGGAAGATGGTCAAATAAGGTGGGAAAATATCCATGCACACCATTTCCCTCAAGAAAAGGGTGTGATTTTAGTGATTTTGGATATGTAAAATATGTCTAGATGGATAAATTTTATATCAAGATCAAATCTATAAATAAGTTTATAGTAAATAAGAAAACTTTAAAATATATTATTTTCAATCATGTCAAAGTCTCTATTAACAACCCCCTTAGTAGAAGTAATATTTTATTCCTTCCATTGTCATCATTGCATTCATTCATGGTGATCATTAGAAGAATACATTAAGAAAAAACTAGTTATTATTTTTTAAATAAGGATTGCAATCCAAATATAATGGTGGGAAGGATCTTCCCTTTTTTGAATAATAGTATGTCTGATCTAAGGGGTGACATTGAGCACCCCTCCACCATTACCATAATAATGAGAATATTGGGAAAAGTTCACATATTTATAGATTTTATTGAGATAAAATTATAATCTTACCTCGCCAAGCCTTCACTTATTTAATAAAAATAACATTAGGGTGACAAATATAAAAAGTATTTTTTATTTTGAAACTTGCAGGTAGGGATTGATGAATCCCTCACATTCTAAGGGAAAAACTACATTTTTTTGGGAAAGTGAAACACATTATTTTGGATTTGTGATCAAGAATAGGAACTGGTTGTTGAAAGGAATTAGTTGATGATTTTTTAAATTAGAGGTGAAAACCCCATTATTGAGTGGTGAACAAGATCGTTGTTTGGTATTTTCTAGGGGATAATTATGGAACTCATGATTTTACCAGACATTATAGCCACTAGATTTTACCTTTATGTTATATTTTTTATTATATTCACTAAGCTCCTTCCTTTTTTTGAGTCATATTTCAACCATCTTACATAATATTGTCCTTGTGTGAAGTATCACACTAGGTGGGATCAACATGTTCAAATGAGACAATGGAAAGGTGTTGAGGGTGATTGAGTGTGGATGAGTTAATTTAGAAGATTAACTTGGCTAGTAATAATATCATTAAGACCAAGAGGACATTTAGCTATAGGGGTAACCAGGGCATTATTTGAACAAGATAGAGGGTTGTTGGTGTTGGTATCAAAATATCTAGTTTGGTAACACCGATCATTTTAGATTAATAAATAATTTTAATTATTTTATGTTAGATTTTATATTCTTCATGATGATGGGAATGATTAGGTTATATTTTTTGGAAAGGAAAATCTCAGATGACATTACATTTTATACAAAAAATACTTTTTTGTGCATTAAATTATTAAGAAATAACTCTAGCTATGAGACTTCGATACTTGCATTGAGTAACTTAAAATAATCAATAAAAATTTATGTGAGGTCCATATTTATGCATGCAAAGTGTTGTAATCTAAGACCAAAAAACATGTCAACATTTTTTTACACCAAATGAGTCTTCTCAATTAGCTAGTTGTTTCTTATGGGGAAGGCCAAAAGGAAAGGTTAAGGAAATGGAACTCAACCCACATAGGATACCAATATTGATAGGTCCCTTATGGATGGAACTTAAAATTATATGATTGTAGGTAACAAATTTGTCCATAAATTACCAAAGTTCCATATAACCCCCTCATTGCTTATAAAACTCATGCCCAATTTTAAATTTCATTTTAGCCCATTTATAAAATTCTTATTTAGACGATACAACACAAAGGAAAAGAATAATAGATATTTTCCTATAATCAACAATAACTTCAAATTTTTCATTTGGAAACTGAAATTAAAGAGCCTTAATTTTTTTAGCATGAGATGGTTTTTTAGGGGACCCCATGTTTGTCTACACTTTAGATGAGATGAAACCCTCACCATTTTTATCATCTATAATTTGACTTATAGTGAATTAAAACTAAGAGATGTTCCATTGTATGAAATAAGTTTCCCATTATAATTTCAATGCATGAATCAAAGATTTTTGCCCTAGGGGCTACCATAATCAACCACAAACCTAGGTGGCCAAAAAATGTAGGGAAAATAACATAATATAAATATGAATGAATGTGAACAAATTTTCTTACAATGACTAGAGGAAATCCATGGATTAATATTTTAATTAGGTCAAATTTTAAATAAGTGTTTTATACATTCTGTTATAACCCCATTGGGTTACATAAGAGTTACATGAATTTTTGAAAAAATACAAATGATACACTTATACTATCATTAAAACTATCTATAAAATAATTATTTGGATACTAAATATATCCAAAGTAATAAATGCATATATGTATCAACCCATTGGTTCATAAAATGATCCATTTAGTCCCAAACAGTCTATAACAGAATACAAGATGAATGATTCTCATAAAATGAATAGTGGAATAAATCAAGTACATCAAAACACTAATATAATCCACATTTCAACTATAAATAAACATAAAACCATTGATTTCATAATATTTAGAATTATTTAAAAATATCATAGCCACTATTGTGTTTAATATCCATCAAATAATAATGTACTACATGTTACATTTTAATACAAAGTGAAATATATAATATAATATATATAACAATACAAATGAGCCTCAAAAATAGCTCAATGATCCATGTTTGTAGACATGAGTATTATCTTAAATTATTGAAATAGATGAATAAATGGAGAGAATCATATAAGTGATTTACCTCCAACCATAGACCATCAATATCCCATACACCTCCCATCTAGGAATGACCCTACCCTTCATGGAGTTGCAGATAAGAAGAGTGTGGATATTAAAGAACCAACCAAAACTCATGTGTGTACAGTCACTAATACATGCAAAAATCACATAAATAATGGAAACTAATATTATATCTAATATGACATCAGTATACACATGTAGAATAGAAAATACAATAGAATGATAATATCTTAGATATAACATTACTTTGGTCAAAGTTTTCATTATAAAAATTAGATCTAAGGATCTAAGTCAATTCCACACACACTAAACTCTCTGATACTGAATCATAATTATCAAGGGATAGGTATATGAGTTACATACTAACACACTCATATATTTATCACTTGTTATCTGTAAAATAAATCTAGTAATTTTCACATATAGATTTAGGAAGAATAAATACATATTGTAATATACACTCAATCTAATAGTAAGATAAGGTACAAACAATCATAACTTGTCAATCATATTGTTTTCCATTCACTCAACCTCAATAGTGATATGTATAGGTTTATTAAACAAACTATATTCAAAACAAAAAATGCATATGAGACTAGAACAACAATCCAAGTATACTAAATCCCTTCTCAACATGTCCTTCAAAGACAATCCATATATATTTATATCTAATGATAAAACTCAATCCATAATATAACCCATAAAATCTCAAAATAACTCATAAAACATATACAATGTGTCCTAATCTTATTTAATATTTCATAGACACTTTATTTATTCCCAACTTGTTACCACATGCCTTAATACATGAGAATCATATTACAACTAGTACTTATGCACAACCTTTATTATTTACCAAAAATGCCATAATTATTATTAATACATAAAGAAACTATTCCACATGATATAACTCAAACAAACTTAGACTAGCCTATGGACACACATTAAGTTACCTAAGCTTTTCTTTACTTAATTCCTTAATGGATCTAAATTCTAACATTTCTTCATTACACAAAAATATTATACTTAAACTAGCTAAGATGCAGACTACCTCATATATATACTCTATGTTTGACCCAACTAATTGATAATTTTTATAGAGATAATATAATGGATTTACAACACTTGATAAGTATATTAATTTAATATACTCTCCTTTCTCATTATAATCATTCAAATCCATTGAAACTATAAGTATGTATATTGAATTTAGAGACTCATTCAAATATATATAAAGACCTATAAACTCAGTTCAGAACACTTTCTATAACTTACAATCATTTGAAACCATAAAAATAAACAAGTATTTGCTTGGGTTTAATACATTTGCATGCTTAAAATATTATAATTATCTTTACCTCTCTCTCTCTCTCTCTCTCTCTCTCTCTCTCTCTCTCTCTCTCTCTCTCTCTCTCTCTCTCTCTCTCTCTCTCTCTCTCTCTCTCTCTCTCTCTCTCTCTCTCTCTCTCTCTCTCTCTCTCTCTCTCTCTCTCTCTCTCTCTCTCTCTCTGTGTGTGTCTGTGTGTGTGTGTGTGTGTGTGTGTGTGTGTGTGTGTGTGTGTGTGTGTGTGTGTGTGTGTACACTTTTACCCTTGTGACCTTGTTTAAAGACATGATTAGTAACTTATATGAGTATTGGAAACCTATTTTATTTATATGTATAAGTGAATATAGATTCTGCATACAACTTATGCATACGTGAATATAGATTCTGCATACAACTTGAATAAGTTTACTCAATTAAGTCATTGATCACATCTTTACAAAAGGTCATAAAAGTAAAATTACACACACACACACAAAAGCATGTGTGTGTATTTGCTTTAATTCTAAGAGATAACAATCATCTCTAATGCAATTTGCCTCAGTCTTAAATGTCTCAATAAAAAACTAAATGATAAAAATGAATTACATCTACACATCTCTACTTCCTATTATAAATGAACATATAGACCAAAGTATTCCATTCCATAATTGTATTTGGTATGTACCAAACAAAACAAAGTTATTAACTTGTTAAAAATTCATGACAACCCATGATAAAGATTGGAATAATTACCATTATAATGATCTTTGATTATTTATTATAACTTGCATATAATATGCCTAGCTTGTGTATGGTTTCATCAAAATTTAAGTGATTTAAAAATATGCAATGGAACATGTATTCTCAGGTCTCAAAGAATCTTAATCTCTATAACTAATAATAAGACTTTCCCACTATTACCAGTTTGTAAAAATGGCACAAAACACCCAATGTTTCTGCATTTTAGAAAGGAAGTTATTAATAAAAATAACACAACCTATATTGTTAAAGTTTAAGCTTGTTTATTCAATTAAATTCCTAGTTATTCCTAATTATGGATTGATCTTATCCCTATACATCTAAGCCATAGGGTTTTAATTTAAGATTTTACCCATAGAATTTAATTTTCTTTACACATAGGTTTAGTATCATGAATATGGTCCTATGGATGGAACTAGGTTGGATTCCTAGGTCTATAGTCATGAATCCTTAATTTTTTGTTTTTACCTAAAAATTATTATTCCACACATTCAGACAATATGTATGATGTATGCATGTATCCATGTATATACATATGTATATGTGCATGTGTGTGTGTATGTATTTATATGTATATATACATATAGATAGACAAACATATAAGTGTGTGTGTGTGTGTGTGTGTATGTGTATATAGACACACCACACACACACACACACACACACACACACACACACACACACACACACACACACACACACACACACACACACATGTTTGTGTGTGTGTGTCTATATATATGTATGTATGTATTAACACATAAAAGAATCATAATTTTATTTCCATCCAAGTCTACAATTAATAAAAAGATGAATCAACCTAGTTATGTGAAAGTTACAATGTTAGTGTGTAGAAGAATAACTTTTATCCTATTGGATGAACTTTGTCCTCTTATTCCTCTCTTTTTTGTGTACATTCTACTTCCCTCTTTCTCTTCTTATTATTTTCCCAAAATATATGAACATTTTGGATGACCTAGTAACTCTCCTACAAATCTCTGAGTTTACCATCATGCAAATTGAATTCATCAATGCCTATTACATTATTTTGTCATTACTATAGAAATCATGATAAGTGGTGAACTTAAACAATGTAAAACTACCTCATCTTATACTATAAAAAACAATGCAAGCAACATTCATTTCACTTAAACAATTATAATATGGTGTGTGTGGGTTCAGATCAATTATTTCAACCCCAAATGATGATATTTGCACCTCCATCTCCAATGATACTCTCCATTTATGTTGCCTATGAGGGAAAGACAATCTAATACAACAAATGGGTAGTTAGTCTAATATTATAACAATAATAATTATATAAGTATCAACAAATTTGTGTAATGTAAATCATCTACAAATGAAATCATAGACAACATGATCATAAAGCATAGTATAAACACATGCAAATGTTATCTAACATAATAATTGATCATGAAATAAAAAAATATGACTACCAACCATCTAGCATAAATACTTAGATCAAACATAAAAATTACAACTGCACATCATTAATTTCTTAATCCACTACTAATACTTGAGCAATTTTGTAGAGCGGAACTATATGTGACATCCTCCCCCCCTAAAATAAGTCATCATCCTAATGACATTTATTTCAAATAATAGTTTAGGAAATAAAATAAATATTTAGTAGAAAATATCATTTAAATAAATTAATAAATAGCCTCAATAATTCTTCATAAACTTCCAATATAGCACTATCTTCACAATATTGGTCCCACGACCTTACATTATGATACTTATCTATTATGTAAGATAAACTTGTGAGTATCAATTATTCTAATTGGTTTAACCATAACCACCCTAGGATCTTGAACCTATAATGCATTTCAATCCAAAACATGTGTAGGATCAACAATATATTTATTAAGATAAGATACATGAAAAACATCATGCATTTGAGTTAAGTATGGTGGAAACGTAAGACTATATATTACAAGATCACTCAATTTTATAACCTCGAAGGGTCCCACATATATCGATGATAATTTTACTAAATTTCTAAACTTAATATCACTTTTTTTACGTTTAACTTGTAGAAAAACTTTACCTCTAACTAAGAATTACCTTTTTATTGTTTTCAAATAAACATAACTATTATGCATATCATTGGCTTTAGCCAATATTTTCCCTATTAAATTTACTTTTTATTCCATTTTTAAAAGCATATTATGCCTAAAAACTACTATATATTCTATTTTATCCTAGTTGATTGGTATTCTACACCTACCATAAAATGCTTTAGAAGGAGCCATTTTCAATCTGATTGGTATCAGTTGTTATAAGTAAACTCAAAAAATGATAGGTATTCATCCCATTTGTATTACTAATCCATGTAATATATCCTTAAAATATCCTTTAAGACCTAATTCAATCTCTCTATTTTCCCATCTATTTCTAGATGGTAAGTTGTACTGAAATTCTGCTATGTACCCAAAGTTGAATTGAGAGTTTGCCAAAACCTTGAGGTCATCCTAGGGTCTCTATCCAAAATGATCTTTTTTGGAAACCCATACAATCTATAAACATCTTTCACAAACCTTTTATCAATCATTGGTGTATCATCTATTAAATTATATAGAATAAAGTGAGTTACCTTGATAATTTTATCTACAACTACCAAAATCATGTCATGATGATTTTTAGACATACAAAATCATGGGACAAAATCCATGCTAATAACTTGCCACTTCCATTTTGGTATAGAATGTGGGTAAAAAAAAACCATCAAAATGTACATGTTCAGCCTTGAATCATTGACACTCCAAACATATAGACACAAGTATGTTCAATCCATTTTAATTCCTTTTTATAAATACAATGGTCTTAATTCTACTAATAACTTGGTCACTCTAGGATGTCTTAAACATGGATCATTGTGGAATTCCTTTAGTAAAATATTCCTTAAATATTTTATGTCAAGCTCATATATTTTTCCATTATACCACAAAATCCCATCATTCTCAAATTGAAAAGCATAGTATCTTTGATCTTGGGAATTCTCATTGAATGCTTTCTTAATTTGTTCATAGAATTCATCTCTAGGTGAGAATTTTACTACTTGATATTGAAAATTAATTCTTATTATGTCCAAAGACATAATGTTCCTTCTATAACTAAGGGCATATATAATTATATTCTCTTTTCCTTTAATATAATTAATGTTCAAATCATAGTATGATGATAATTCTGACCACTGCCTCTAACGAGCATTAAGGTTAGGTTGGGTAAATATGTACTTGAGACCCATTTATTAGTTTTAAGCTCAAAAGGATTTTTAACAAATAATTCCTCAAAAATTGAAAAATATTAACTATAGAAGATAGTTATACATAATGAGGAGAATAATTTACCTCATAAGTTTTTAATTTACTCAATCCATAGATTACGATTGAAGCATCCTGCATAAGAACTCCTTTCAAACCACTCTTGATGCATTTGTTATAAGTATAAAATGACCATTTGGATCCAAAATATGCAAAACTAGTATTGAATTAAGTCTCTTTTTCCTAATTTGAAAGGCTTCTTCTCACTTATCAGACCATCTAAAATGTTGCTCTTTCCTCTGAACAGAGTTTATTAGATTATCTATCTTCAAATAAATTATAAAAACTTATTATAATACCCTACTAAACCCATAAAAATATGCACCTCATTCACATTTTTGGGTGTTAGCCACTCTATAATGGATCTAATCTTAGATGGATCCACTAAAATTATTTTTGCAAATATGATATGTCCCAAGTACTATACTCTTATTTGAAATAAAGAAAACTTGGAAAACTTTCCTTAAATTTTATGCTTCCACAACCATTGCAAGACCAAGGATAAATTTTCAACATGTTCTTATTCACTTTTAGAATAAATGAGAATATCATCCAAAAATAATAGCACAAATTGATCAAGGTAATCCTTGAACACATTATTCATGAGTTTCATAAATGTTATAGGTGCATTTGTTAGTCCAAAAGGAAGTATGATGAACTCATAATGCCCATAACAATTTCTAAAAACTATTTTTCAAATATATTCCTCTTAAAATCTCAATTAATGGTACCCAACATGAATATCAATCTTATAAAAGACTATTGAACCACATATTTGATTCAAAAAATAATCAATGCGAGGTAAAGGATACCTATTCTTGATTTTTTTACTATTAAGCATTTGATAGTCAACACACAAATGAAGGGTTACATCCTTAGTTTTTACAAAGACTAAAGGTGCACCCCATGGTGAAACATTTGGATGAATCAAACCTTTGGCAAACATCTCCTTAATTTTTGAATATAACCTAATTAAATCAGTTCTTGTCATTTTTTAAGGAGCCTTAGATTATGGTTCTAACCTTAGAATGATATCAATAGTGAAATCAAATTCCATTTTAGGAGTTAGCCCTAGTAGTTTTTATGGAAAAACATCTTGAAACTCTTGTATAAAAGGATAGTATTATAAAGAGGGTTCTTTAACTTCATCAATTTCATCCATTTTGACTAGGAATTCTTGGCATCCCTTCTACTGAGCCTTTTTCAATTGAATGGCTGAAATTTGTTTGAGTTTTAACTCTATCTGATCTCCATAGATTTGGGTTTGATTTTTCAAATCATCTAAACACTCAGCCTTCTTAAGAAAAAAATCAACTTTGGCTTTCTATTTAGAGATATAATTCACTCTTAGGATCACATTGTATGACCCTAGTGGTGATGCATGAATATCAACAACCATGGAAACTTTTGGAAATTTTATTTTAGTTTTAACAATACATTTGTCAACCTTGACCTTGGATTCATTCCCATACTAAACTGACTAAGCATTTTCCATAAAACTATCTTTCGTAGATGATTTTCTTAATATTCTAAGAAAGATAAAGCATTCAATAACTCTTATATCTATTAAAATATAAATGGGTTATCCAAATAAATTACCTAATAATTCGATGGGAGAGGATTGAAATTCTATTTGATAATTATCCACTGCTACATGAATACACTACTAAAAATTTCCCTACTGACCTACTGAGGTGGATGAATTATTATTTCTTCCATTTGTCTTCCACTAAGGAAAATCCTTTGCATAATGGTTCCTTCACATGTAAAATACTAGGTGGTCCTTTCCTCTCAGTCTGATTAACACCTTTGAATTCTTCTCTGAAACTACATCCTATTTTCCTATTCCTTGAATCATTACTAAATATTACATTCTAGCAATTGAACCAGTTATTAGAATTCCCATCCCTTTTATAGTTCTCTTTTTTTAAGGGTGTCATGCAACTTAAAATTTATTTTTAAATTTTTCTCTAACCTTTGTAAGTGATTTTAGCCTTTTTTCTCTTACTTAACTACCTTCTCAAATACCTATTCCATGGTGTATGGTCCATGCACATCCACTTCAAAACCAATTTGGGGTTTTAATCCCATAATAAACTTTCTAATCCAAAAATGTTCATTTTTTTGATATTGTAGAACATACTTCAATATATTTGTGAATTTCCCCAAATATTCATTCACTGACAAATCCTCTTGCTTTAGATTCTATAAATCTATTAATTTATGATCAAAGTATAGCTAGGGTAGCCATTATTCCCTAAAATGAGTCACAAACTACTCCCAAGTGGTGGTAGTGGAATCAAGTTTCATTTCAACTTTTTTATTAACCCATCAAGTTATTTCTTCACCAACCAGTTGGTAAGCTCCCCAAATAGCTTTAATTACCTTGAAATAATTTTGAATCTATAAACACTTTTATATTTTAGTGAGCCAAGATTCAACTCCATCACCCAATACCATACCATTAAGCTTGGGTGGGTTTACTTTATTCATATCACATGCAATATTTTTAACTACTTGAGCTCTATCTACTTACTAACCTTCCTCGTGCCCCTGATCTTGAGCCACTTCATGTTCATCAGTTTGTTCCTATGGAAACTATTGTTCATCTTCCTCCTCAATTCCATGAACTTATCACTCTAGAGTTGCTATCCTATCTCTATTATCATTTATGATAACAATTATATGATCAAGATTTATGGCTTGTTCTGATGCTATTTGATTAAGATCATCTTAAGGGTTTACTTTTGATGTCCCCTTACCATTCAATTTATTTCATGCCATTCTCCTCACTATTATTAGGAGAACATATTTATGTTAGTGGACTCATTAGGTCTAAGCATTGAACTTTCACTTTGATACCACAATGTTATAACCCAAATTGGGTTACACTAGAGTTACATGAAATTTTAAAAAATAAAAATGGTACACTTATACAATCATTAAAAATATTTGTAAAATCACTATTTGACTACTAAATGCATCTAAAATAATAAATTTAGAAATATATCATCCCACTAGTTAATAAAATGATCCATTTAGTTCTTAAATAGTCTATAATAGATTACAAGCCAAATGATTCTCATAAAATTAATAATGGAATGAATAAAGTACAAAACATTGATATAATCCACATTTTAGCCATAAATAAGAATACAATCACTACTATCATAATATTTATAATTAATTATAAATCTCACAATCATTATTGTGTTGAATATCCTTCAAATAATAATGTACGACATGTTACATTTCATTACAAAGTCAAATATACAATATAATATGTACAATAATAAAAATGAGCCTCACATATAACTCAATGATCCACATATATATCCATGAGTATGATCCCAAATGATTGAAACAATTGAATAGAGTGAGAGCATCATCTGAGTGCTTTACCTCTAATCACATATTGTTGATCTCTTACACACCTCCCTCTAGGAGTGGCCCTACCCTTCACATAGGAACAAATAATAACAATTTAGATATTAAAAAATCAATCATAACTCATGTGTGTATAATCATCAATGCATGCAATAGTCACATAGAACATGGAAACTAATATTATATCTAATATGCCATAAACATACACATGTAAACTATAAATTAAAATGGAATGATAATATCTCATCTATAACATTACTTTGGCCAAATTTTTCATTATATAAATGAGATTTAAAGATCTAAATCAATTTCACATAGACTAAACTATTTATTATTGAATCATAACTATCAAACGATATCAGGGGATAGGTATATGAGTTGCATGTTATCATCCTCATATATTTATCACATGTAATCCATGAAATAAATTTATTAATTTTCACATATAAATTCAAGAAGAATAAAAATATATTATAGTATACACTCAATCCAACAGTAATATAAGGTACAAATAATCATAACTGATTAATAATATTATTTTCCATTCACTCAACCTCAATAGTGATATGCATAGGTTTATTAAATGAACTATATTCAAAACCTGAAATACATAGGAGACTAGAACAATAATCCAAGTATACTAAGTCCCTTATCAGCATATTACTTGAACATGATTCATATTTATTTATATCATATGATAGAACTCATTCAACAATATAACCCATAAAATCTCAAAATAACTCATTAAAATTATACAATGTGTCCTAAGCTTATTTTATATTTTTTGGACACTTTATTTATTCCCAACTTGTTACCACATACTTTAATACATCATATTGTAACTAGTACCTATGCACAACCTTTATTATTTACCAGAACTACCATAATGATTATTAATATATTAAGAAACCATTGCACATGATATATCTTAGACAAACTTAGAATATCCTATAAATAGTCATTAAGTTCCCTAAGATTTTATTTACTTAATTAATTAATGGATCTAAATTCCAACATTTTTTCATTATACATAAATAATATAATTAGACCAACTAAGATTTAGACTACCTCATATATATACTCTATGTTTTAACCAACTAATTAAATTTTTTTATAGAGATGATATAATGGATTTATAACACGTAATAAATATATTAACCATATACATTCTCCCTTATCATTCTAATCATTTGAATCCATTGAAAATAGATGTATACTAAATTCAAAGACTAGTTAAATTAAATATAAAGAGCTATAAACTCAATCCAAATATCTCATTATAACCTAAATCTATTCAAAAAATAAAAAATAAATAAGTATTTACTCAAGTTTAATGCATTTTCATTCATAAAATATTATAATCATATTTAATTGGACGCGCACACACACACACACACACACACACACACACACACACACACACACACACACACACACACACACACACACACACACACACACACACACACACACACACACACACACATCTTCACTTATACATACAACTAAAATAAGTTTCTAATACTCAAATAAATCACTGATCATATATTTTTACATGTGAATAAATTCCAAGAGATAACAAACATATCTAATGCAAGCTACCTTAGTCTTAAATGTCTCAATAAAATATTAAATGGTAAAAATGAACTGCGGCTACAAGTCTATACTTCCTACTATAAATGCACATATAGAAGCAAGTATTCAATTATATAATTATATTTGGTATGTGCCATATAAAATAAAGTTATTAACTTGCTAAAAATTCATGGTAACCCATGACAAAGACCGTTACCATGACAAAGACCAAAACAATTACCATTATAACAATCTTTGACTAGTTATTATAACCTTCATATAATATGGCTATCGTGTGTATGATTTTTTCAAAATGCTAGTGATTTAAAAATATATTATGGAGTATATGTATGATTAGGTCTTAAATAATCTAAATATCTATAACTTATAATAAGAATCACCTTACCAATTTGAAAAAATGGCACAAAACACATAATGTTTCCTCATTTCAAAAAGGTCTTTGTTAATAAAAAATAACACAACCACTATTATTAAAGTTTAATATTGTCTATTCAATTAAATGTCCAATTTTTCTTAATTCTAGCTTAATCTTACCCTTATAAGTCTGAGTTAGACTAATATTTTGCACAAGTAATTTAGTTTTATTTACACATAGGTTTGGTATCATGAATATGGGCCTATGGATGAAATTGAGTTCCATACCTAGGTCTATAATCATGAATCTCTAATTTTTAATTTTTCAAAAAAATTATCATTCCACACATTCATAAAATATATATCATATATATATAAACCCATAAAAGAATCATAATTTTCTTTCCATCCAATATGAACCAACCTAGTTATATGAAAGTTATAGTGTCAATGTGTGTATGAATAACTTTTCTCCTCTTGACCAAATTGTTTCCTCTTCTTCCCCTCTTTGTCATGTTCATTCTACTTCCCTCTTTCTCTTCTTACTCTTTTCCCAAAGTCTATGCACATTTTGCAATACCTATTAACTCTCCTACAAACCTTGGAGTTTACCATCATGCAACTTGAATTAATCAATGCCCATTACATTCTTTTGTCAGGAACTTATAGTCAAGAGCTCTACATTTGGCATGGACGCTACATGAAACCTTATAATTTCTAAAGTGATAAATTCAAATCCCAAAATAATATCAATTAAATTATAGTCAAGATATTTGTATTCAGCATGACAACTGCATGAAACCCTATAACTCCCAAAGTGGAAAAATCAACTCTCTAAATCATAGCAACAAACAAAACCTAATTCCTTTATCTTTTCAATTCATGTCATCTCCAATTAAACATAATCAACATTCCAAAAATCATTTAACTAATTTGTTCTAGGGTTTTTTAACCCTCTTTTTGCCTCCTTAATAAGTCACCAAAAAAGGCATAAGTAAAATAATCAAATAAAACCAAATAAGAAATCAACACTCTCCTAGTGTAAAAACACATAATTGATTTGCCTTTCACATAATACAACATAAAATAATTCATGATGAGATTTTAATGAAATTAATACAACCAACACAAATATAATTCTAATCAAAATAACCATTCAAATCAAATAAATCATGATAAGTGTTGAGCTCAAACAATGCAAGCATGCCTCATCCATTGATAGAAAAATAATGCAAACAACATTCATTTCACTTAAACAACTATAATCTGGTGTGTATAGGTTTAGCTCAATTCTTTCAATCCTGAATGTTGATATATACACCCACCCCCTCCAGTGATACTCTCCCTTTGTACTACCTATGAGGGTAAGATAGTCCTGCAAATACCTCAATCCAACAAACAAGATGTTAGTCTGATATTATAATAATAATCAATATATAAACATAAATATAATTTTGTAATGTAAATCATCTATAAATAAAATCAAATCCAACATGATCATAAAAAATAGTATAAATATATGAAAATTCTATTCAACATAGTAACTGATCATGAAACAATAATATGACTTTCAACCATGCAGCATACATACTCAGATTAGATAAAAAAATCATAACTACAAGTCATTATTTTCTTAATCCACTACTAATACGTAAGTAATTTTGTAGAGTGGAAATGGATGTGACACATTATTTAATATTTTAAATTTAATTGAATTTTTTGATAATATATCAAGAATGTCAAAATTACCAAAATTATTATTGTATTATTTATTTTAATAACCATCAAATAGAGATTGTTCATTCTCATAAACATTTAATATTTTTTTCCAATTATAAATTGAATAAACATTTATGCCTAGAGAAGGCCTATTACAATTTTGAAAGAAACTAAAAAAAAAAAAAAAAAAAATTTGGATGATCAAAAACCATTATTATATAACCTCGTAATATTGATAATCGTTTAAGATTATAATATGGGGGTGGAAGCATATCTAAGGTATATCATTTATGATGGATAATAATAAAGATGATTGTGTATACATTCATTTTTATTCTTCATATTATAAATTAATCATACCCAAAAGAGATGAATATATATGGCATCATATATGTAACTTTATCATGCACTTAAGGCATTCACTCAAAAAATTTGAGGCATGCCCCACTAATGGAGTCCATAAACTACATGATATGTCATGGCACATGTATATTGAGTTGTGATGTATATAATATTTTAATATAAAAATTTAATAAAATAAAAATAGTTTACATATATATAGCATGAGTCGACATATCAAACACATAGGTTTGGTATGACCAACAAAAACTAGTACAATGTCTTAATAACAAACATATGCCTTACCAAGGTGTTCAACTAATGGTGATTTTCCTTCCCATATTTATTTCCTACTAATCAATTCATTGACCTCATTATTTTTATGCCATGTTCTACCATTTTACCACACGTGCATTATGTATATGTAATTACCAAATTTTAGTTTATATGTAATTTGTAAACTAATTTATATTCTATGTAATTCAATATATTACAATGTGTGTATATTATATTTATTGCATATGTCAAAATAGCATTGAGATAAATGAGCAAATGAATGTAAAATAATAGAATCACTTTGATAGAGACACACCACAAAATTGAGATGAAGGTGGAAAGTGAAGAAACTATCAAATAGAGAAAAATCCTAAGCTAGTGTTAAAATATTACAACAATGAATCTCTAATTACATAGAATGAAGAATCTAGGAGAATAATACCCTTAGGCCAAGAGAGCATCATGAATGCAAGAACAAAATTAGATCAACAAGATTATGTTGTGTTGGACTAATTGTTGAGAAATGCAAGAGGAGAGATATTTATATAAAGATAAGAGAGAAAAGGAGTTAAAAGGGAAAGTTTCATCATGTATGCCATGTGTCTATAAAACTCTTACAATTGAGGAAGAAGTGTGTTCCATGTAAAAGGAAGAGTTACTTGTGTAAGTAACTCCAAATCCAACAAGTAGACAAGAGATGTGACACCTCATAAAGGTATAATAAAAATATATTTATAAATACAATAAATACATAAACAAATAAGACTTAAGTTAAAACTATAATATTATAAGAATGACCCAATTAAGATTACTTATCCAACATTCTCCTTTAAACTTAATTTGAATTTTTAAAAGTTAAAAAAACCTTTTACAAACAAGAAATGGAGTTCAAAGTACATAATACTCCTCCTTAATAGAAACTTAATTCAAGAGGAACTATAAAATTTTGAGAGAGAAAGAAGAAGAGAAGGTGTTGCCAAAATCCACAAGGATGAAGTGTGATCATGAATAATCTCCAAAAATCCTCTTCAGACAATGTAATTGATTCGTAATGGAACAAAGACTAAAAAGAGCGATTAATGATCCACAAAACCTATAAAATAAACATTCTAGACTAATATTTCAAATTAAGAAACCAAAATACTAAAACACATATGATCTACGTACATAATGTACAAAAAGAATATGTAAAATAAAATGGATCAAAGACAACTTCCATCAAAAATGTGGAATTCTACATGAAAAGAAGTTAGTCAACATAACAAAGCATATTTCCTTTGTAATAAAAAATAAGGGATGCATAAAAGATGAGTTTAATCATAATAGAGACTAAGATGTGTCTTTTCAAAAAATATTATGTGTGAAGCATTAGAATAAATATTACATGAAGACACATCAAAATCTCTAAAAGATCCATCATTTTAAAGAATTCAAATAGTGTTAAATTTAGAGGTATGAAGTTTAGTCATTTTTTAACAATGCAAAGTCTCATGAGTGGATTTACTACAAAAATTGTATGGATGCAATTTTTAATATTTATAGATATGATGTCTATATTTTCTATAATGAGTATAAGTATTATCATGTTTAACCAAAAAATGAACATTCCAAACATGATAATCAAAATAAGTTATATTATAAGTCCTTCGGTGAGGAGGATGATATGATTCCAAATTTCCATTAGAAACATTTGAACATTATAGCCAAGACCTTTATAGTTTTCAATAGAATTAGATAAAATAGGTTATAAAACACCAACTTCATACTTATCAAGCCCACCACCTGAATATCCCATAGAATTCATAATTTTTAAGTTGGGGTTGGTAGAAGTGTTCAAATAAGTTTTAGTGTGTTTATACGTATAATGAATTTCATTATGAGAACTAGTGTCATGTACAAAAGACATAATTTTTCATTTAAAGTGTTAATAGATAATTGCATGGCTATCATTTACTCAATAAAAGAACCTTGCAAAGCATTTAAAGTGTTATTTTGACATGTAATTTGTTTCTTGAGACTATCCATTTCATCATTTTTAAAAGAAATAGTTTGCATAATCTTCTTAAAAAATAAAAAAAATGTCAATTCAAAAGTCGTGAGAACAAAAGATACAAATTTAATTATGATTAAAATTAATAATTAATATAAACATTTATTGATTCAAATTAAATTTAAAATATTCATTTCAACAAAACTAAGATTTAAATATAGAGATTCACTTGTCACAAATCTTAGATCAATTAACTTGTAAATGTAATTGCATATAAAAAATACCAAAATTTGCTTATAAATTAAGACTGACATTGAAGGTGGAAGATTTGGTATGAGATGGCTTTTAGTGGATGGTGAAATACCTCCTCTCTAGGTGAGAGAGAAGACATGCCCTTGCCTACAGTTGAGAATTGAGGTACTCTTGCTTGAGCTTATTTCGATTGATGTCCACTTTTATTTTATTTTTCTTTGTTTTTTCTATTGTAGTTTGGTAGAAGACCTACAAATTATCTTTATTTTTGGTGTTGTTTTTGACTTTTGGCAGAAGATGTGAACCATGTAACTTTATGTTCTCTCTTTGTTGATATGTGTTTCCCTTTTAGAGGTGTTTTATATGTCTTAGTCTTTGTTTATTGTTTTTTCCTCTTTTGTGTTTTAGTTTGTTGTGGGGACTGGGCCCCTAGTTCTGCCCCAGTAAAAGTTTATAGCTCTGGTAAAAAATGTCATACCCTATCAAATAAAAAAATCTATAGATTTATAAAAAGATAATCTTGGTTTGAATGAGACTTAAATATTTATATAAAGTCTTGAAATTTGGTTTAAATTTTTAAACTAATGTAGATACCATAAAAAAAATATGAATTTTTTTTTTTGAATGAAAATAATTTTAAAATTATTTTGATTTGATTTTAAGAATCACAAAAAAACAAAGTGAGAAAAATGTCAAAACATAAAAAAACTAGACTGTTTTCACTTTTTTTTTGAAAAAAAATTGTAGGTACATTTTTTTCGATATCTAAAAAATGGTGATATGAGTTTTTATGAAATTTTATTAGTATATTCTTAAAATACAAATTAACAAAACCCATAATTTTTTCGAAGCTTAAATTTTCACTAAAAAATTATGATCTCTTTTTTAGACAAATTTTTAATACGACAAATTTTTTAAAATGTGAAAATTGACATATTTTAATTATATAACCAATTTAAGATATTTAAAAATATTCTTTTTGAGAATGACTTTAAATGCATATTATAATTCAAATATGCAATAAAGTGATAAAATTTATGCTAAAAATGGACAAAGAGGTTAAAAAACTTAAATTTATCCTCCAAAAAATATACACACTCAAGTTTTAATGTTAAAAGATAAACATGCTCTGAAACCATATTAAATTTATTAACTAGGTTGACATAGCATTGAATAAATAAGTAAATGAATGTAAAATAATAATATCACCTAGTTGAGATGAAAGTGGAAAGTGGGGAAACTATTGAATTAAAAAACCCAAACTAGTATTAAAATCTTGCAACAATGAATCTCCAATTACATAACATAAAGAAGATAGAAAAAGAATGATCTTAAGCCAAGAGAGCATCTAGAATACAAGAGCAAGACTAGATCAACAATATTATGTTGTATTGTAGTACGTGTTGAGAAATATGAGATGGGAACTCTTTATATAGAGCTAAGAGAGAAAATGAGTTACAAGAGAAAGCTTCAGCATGTGTACCATGTGTCTCTAATCTTGTTATAAATGGGGAGGATATGTGTGATGTGTGAGTGGAGGAGTTACTTATGCAAGTAAATCCAAATTCAACAAATAAACTAAAGAGGTGAGTGACACATCATAAAGGTATGAGAAAATATATTTATAAATATAATAAATGTACATACAATTAAAACTTAAAATAGCGTTACAAGACTATAAGAAGGACCTAAAATATAATAAGTATTCAAAAATGTAATATCATAATTTTAATGAAAGTTATTAAATATAATAATGATGACTTTGATCAACATTATTTTTTAATTTTGAACATACATTTTTTATAAGCTCCACCCATAACATTATCTCAAATATTTTATAGTATTATACCATATTATACCTTTTGTATAGTAAAAATTCAATGCAAAAGTGATCATTGTGGCTTTATTCTTATTATAAAATAATCTCAGATAATTTCCCCCATATACTCTTTGGGATTCAGTTTAGTTACTAAGAATTTAAATGATCGAGTTATTTGAGGTATTAAACAATAACTACTTCTTGTTGGGTTTTCCCAAATTTAGATACTTTTAAACCAAATAAAAATTGAAAGGTTTTATATTTTTTTGAAAAAAAATAAATATAAAACTCAAAAAGATATAGATAAAACTAACCATTAAAATATAAAGTAAAATTTTCAAGGCGAGATAAGGAGTCCTCTTCCATTAGAAGAGAATGAAAAATTATTTTTCAAAATACATTTTTGAATGAAAATATTAAAAAAAAATATATAAAATTATTATAAATTTTAATAAATAAAATAATTAAAATTATTATACATATAAATATAGAGGAAGCACTATTAGGAAGATATACCAAGAATATGGGAATGTGGACATGAGAAAGCCCAACCATGAGAAGATTTAAATAGGAAGGATCATATAGATAATGAGTCATCTTCTTTGGTTGTGAGAGAATGAAAAAAAAAAATTCAAAATACAAATATATATTTAAAGGGTTATAATATAATTTGGGAGGATGATGGTTACTTATATCCATCCACTAAGGTACAAATCCCTCTAGATATCTGACACAGAGAGTCAAGTGATTAAGACCATGATCATATCCTAGATGATTTTGATGGTGTGGATGCCCCTTACTCATGACTACTTATCCAAAAGATATCATTGATTTATATGCATGCTTATTAAACATTATAAATCTGCTATATGCTCATTTTTGAAATATGGATAGAGATATCAACATTCTATATAGTTTAGTGATTCCATATAATACCTTCAAGCATACAATTAAATAAATACAAATATATTTTTAAATAAGACCAAAATTAATTATTGGAAAAGACATTTAAAATAAATCAATTAAAAACGTTACATATAGATAAAGGGGAAGGATAACATTAGGAAAAATAGAAATATATAAAAATGTGGATGGGAGAAATCCCGCCCAAGAGAATATTAAAGTAGGACTATAAGAATAAATTAAATCAATATAAAATAAATAAAACTCTAAAATTGACTAAAACAAAGAGGAATACATATTTACCATAGTGTACCATATCCCCACTTTTTTGCACGATAAAGAGCACATTGAGTTATTGATTAACAAAGTGGGTTCCTTCATGAGAATTGACAAAGATTCATTGGATGATAAATTTGTTAGAGTTTGTGTTCTTTCAAACCTATCCAAGCCTCTCTTTCACTCAGTTCTTTTACTTTCCTCCTGAGGTAAGTGGACTCAGTTCCTCAACTATTAAGGTCTCCCCTTCTGATGTTTTTTATGTAATCACTTGGGGCATAGGGAAGCAACATGTTTGCCCATAAATTTTTTTACATATTCATCCTTATATCTTTAGGCTTAGAAGAAAGAGGGTCTTCCTTCACTTTACTTTTGGAAATGTAACCATGGGGTTTTCTACGAGGCTTCAAATCCTTTCACTTCACCTCATTTGATCATGGATCTTTCCATCCCTATGCAGACAACTCCCACTTTGTTGACTACTTTTTCTCTTTCACTGCCCCCCCACTTCCCCTATATGTGTTGTGTTTTACCCTCCTTTATGACCTAGTAAACTCAAATCTGATGTTGGAAACATTTTGAAGAAGAAAGGCAGAATATCTTAGGTGGAAAGGTTATGACAAGATGTAAAAGATTTGGTGTGAAATGAATCTCAATGGATAATGAAATACCTCCTCACTCGGCAAGAAAGAAGACATTCCCTTGATTACAGATGAGAACTGAGGCATTCATATTTGGGCTTCTTCTAACCAAATTTTGCTCTACTGTGACTTGGCTAAAAATTTATGGAATCAACTTTGCTTTAAGATTAATTATTATTTTTTATTTGAATGATATCTTTTTTATTGTGGTTCATGTCTATGTCCTTATCTCATCAGTTCTTTATTTTATGATGGGGACTAGGCCCCCTATTATGCCCTAGTAACAATTCATAGCTTTGAAAAAATGCATTTTACCCTATACTATAAAAAGAGAAACAAATATTACACATCAATAAATGAGGTTGAGGAACTCAATGCCCTTAAGGCCACCCCATATATAGATAAGGTAGATACAATTAAGAAGGTGAGAAATTACTCGTTAAAATTAGATAAATATATTTTAGGAAAAAAAATACTATAATGAAACCTAAAAAAATACATATGAGTTTAGGGAAAGAAAAGGGACCTATTAAATATTAGATATTTATCATAGGAAAATGTCTTATTTTATATTTAAACTTAGCTTTCCATTTTTTTACTCATCCCTATAGTTTTTATGGTATGTCTTCATTTTTTATTTTTTATTTTTTTAAATAAAATAGAGTTTATATTGTTAATATAAATATATCAATATTTATAAGATTAATTATAAAAAATTTAATGGTAAGAAAGCATACTGAATTGACACACTAGGTCTAGAGTAGGAATACAAGTAAGGATAAAACCAAGAAACATGGAAACAAACTAGGTGTAATCATCTAAAAGTGACACTTTAGTGATAAGAGTGATAATTGAGACCACCTCTCCTAGGGCCTATTTACACACTTATCTAGCCTTCATGTCATCCACAACTATCCCTAGTCATCCCTAAAGTAGTTCTAAAACTTCACTCTTACATCTTATCCCTTCATGCCTCAGGTTCTACCACCTGAAGAATAGCTCCATAATAGGGATAGTAGCACCACATGGAGCTAGTGTCCCAATATTGGTGCTATTGTCCTTTCCTTCATTTTTTCACAAATGGACATCTTTTAAAATCTTAGACCTCATAGGATCTACCTAGACATCTTTTAACACATGCACAAGCATTAGAATAGTATAAATACATGAATTTTATCTCTTTATCCACTATATGGAAATCATATGTAATTTACACGTGAAAACTCAATAATTTATGCAAAATTAAGGTTATCATTACCTATTTTGTCCTACTTCTGCATACTACAATCTAAAACATTCCTAATCTCAAATTACTCAAATTTTTAGTCTAAATCACATTGAAAACACTCATGTCAACCATCATAATATCTTCACTTGCACTTATACTAGAAATTAGGTAGGGAAAACTACATAGGGATTGATCCCTCTTGGGAGTATTGGTATTTGGGCAACTCTCATCACAATAAGGTGTCGAGGATGTCCATCTTACCCCACTAACAAACATACTTTTCTAATTGTATCAACTGTATGCCTTAACAACATGTAAGATTAGGTTTTTATCATAAAATCAATAAAAATAGGCCATCTATAGGGTTTCAAAACTCATGCACATAGGAACAAACCTTATAGATCTAGACACAGGTGCACCTAGAAGATTAGAATAGTCCTACATAGAGGACACTATGACCAAAATAGGTACACTATCACCATATGACACTATTTTATAATTAGAGTAGTACTCTCTAGGAGATTTTTTTACACATGAATCCTATTTACGACACTCAGACCATCCTCTAACTCAAGTTTTAGCCTTTAGATCATCTATCTCAATCATTTTCTATCTAAGTTCTCATTTATGTTATTTATTGATATTTTTAAAAAGGTCAAATTTAGTCAATTCTATAACAAGTCAGTGGATGTATTTATTGCATATTTATACCTTGATTTACTATACTTATCCCTTTAAAAACATAGGATTTACATTCACTAAATCCTAAAAGGTGAAAACATTTGGTGAACATGACTTACTTTGAATACTATTCAAACCCTAACCCTAGATGCTACTAGGGTTTGTATCCTTCCTTTTCCTATTTTCATTGGATGTGTTAACCTTTTGAAAATTTAAAAATTCTATTTTATCATCCTTATTTCACTTTGTTTACTATATTCCATCTCAAAAATCTATCTCTCTTCCATTAATAAGAAGTGTTAGGCTTAGCAGCAATCCTATTGAGCATACTCATATTACCTTTGTTTGAGATTATACCATGGACAAGGGATCGGTCATAACTCCTATTATTTATCCTTCACACCCTAGTTATGTGGATTTAAATGATAATGCATATAAATATGAAAAATACAACTAATATTAATATGATACACAAGATAAGAATCAGGACACTCTCCTCCAACTTAACAATGAAAATCAAATTATCTATAAAGATGAGATTATATAGAATTTTAAAAATAGAATTTGATAATATCCCCATGATCATACATAAATTTTACAATCCATAATATAAATAAATAAAAAATCAAACAATGATAAATATTCTACTTCCATAGATAATAATATTGTTACACCTATATTGGGGCCAACTTAGCTAGCACAAAAATCAATTTTAACTCAACAACCTTTAGTGATAGCTACACCTAATATGGTTAGTTTATCCTCTCTACATGTAAAATCCATTATGCAATATGTTCATACTCTATAGGCTAAGGTGTTAGATCTTGATCACAGAACCACTAGGCCATTGCATGTCTTGGATTCTCATGTTATTTTACATACACCTTTGGTACATCACATAGTGGCAACTCCTTTTCCATCCAAATTCATGGCACTTAAGATTACATTTTATGATGGTAAGGGTAACCTAGAGCACCATCTTTGAGCTTTGAACATAGCATGTTTGGACTATGTGTCTAATGATTAGCTCCTCATCAAGTTATTTTCATACAAATTAAAGGATTATTCCTTATAGTAGTTCTATGATCTATTAAATAAGTCTATCATCACCTTCATTACATTGGTAGATATGTTTTCAACACACTTATTGATAAATATCAGTGATAATATCTCATATGCTCAAGTAGCACAAATAAATAAAAAATCAAATGAGCCTATTAAAAAATATGTCTTATGATATAATACTATATTGGCCAAGTTGACTAGCCCCATGGAAGATAGAGAGCTCCAATATATATTTAAATAGAGCTTAATACCAACATTACATGAATATATCTTGTTTAATAAGTTTCCAACCTTCATAAACTTATGCCACACAGTGAAATAAAGAGAATTCACTCTTCTCTCTATGGGAAAACTAAAATATACAAATGGATTAGAATCAATGACTAAGATCTCTAGTAAGCCTCCATATAAGGTAAGGGTCACTAAAAATAAGAGTGATACAAAGGCTAGAGTTAATACAAATTTAGATCCATCTCCTGGCCTTATTTTATCAGCTCTTCCATAGATTTTTCACCAACCTTCTATAATCATTAGCATGTGTTTTACAACTCTTGAAATGCAATGTGATATCTCTCCCTCTTATCAAATATGTTGATACGACATAACCTCTTTAGAATAACTATGATTCTAATGCATTATGTGACTATCATAGGGCACTAGGCCATATAAAAAATAAATTAATAAGCTTGAAACATAAAATACAAGATTTGATAGAGGTAAACATAATTGATGTGGACACACCTAAAGAGGCACCCAAATTTCAATAAATAGAAGATAAGGAATTTAAAATATTCTCAAATCTATTTTTAAAGCATACAAAAAATGAGGTAGGAGTAACTTTAGGTATTCACTACACGTATCAGGCACATCCACCACTAGCATCATATTACACTACTACAAAGGATGCACACCCATTACAAAATATCATTAGTGTGTACCATAATATAGTTACATCTAGACCACTCATCACATTTTTAGATTAGGAGATTTTTGATGATGATTCAAATTTATATACACCCTCTGTATGATCCTACATCAATCATTACCCTATTCAAATTTTTATGGTTTGAAATGGGTCAAGTATTAACATGTGAAATCTAACACTTATACAACATTTGGGGTATTCATAACATGATATATATCCTATCAAAAAAATTATTTGTGGCTTTAGTGTTCATGTGCAGAGATCCATTGGGGATACTGTACTTCCACTATAGGTTGGACTGACACATGTGGCCACTATATTCTTAGTAGTACCTAGTGTAGGCACATGTGACATGTTATTGGGTAGGCCATGGATACAATAGTTATGAGTAATCCCATCCACCATACATATATGCCTCAAATATATACATGTAAAATAGGTGATCATAGTTGAGGGTATTTCATATGAGTATCATCTACCTATCCCATAGGTATTTAAACTACAATTGTCATTTACAACATAGTTACCAATTATAGCTCTGAACATAGTTCCTATCAGTACACCACAATTTTTTGTAGATCTACCAATGTAGCCAAGGTCTACTCTTACAATGTTTCCATGTATGAAAACTTTCCCATGGAGACCATTATTAGAGAGACCCCTACATTAGAGATATGTTAAATATTATATAGGGCCTCCATCTACTCACTTTCTTCTGAGATCAATATTATTGATTTATCAGGGTTCTCAACTTAGGGCACCTATGTTAACTACAACATCTTCTACTAGATGGGTCCCTGAGACCCCTATAGTTCATAGGACACCACAATCAGTTTCATGGATTCCTAGCACCACTTCACAAGAAGTGCTAGCTATAGATCACTTTATATAATAGTTTTTTAGACCATAATTACTTTTTCATACTCCACACATGATCATTATTCTTTTATTTGACACATGCCACATTGATAGTGAGTCTCCCATGAGACTCATTGATTAGTATTGTTCTTCCCTTATTGTATATACTTTCCTTATCTCTTAATCCTTGTATATAGTTTCATTATCATGATACTTGTACATAGATTATATCTAGAAAACAAAAAAAATACAATATTTCAAAAACACAAAAACATTCAAATATTTACTTAGAAAACATAAATTTATAAATTGTATGCATTTCCATGTTGACACTTCTTATATTTTCTAGACATTACATATGCTATTTGTTTCAAAAAAAAATTGCTTATATTATTTGGAATAAGGAGAAAAGAAACTCGAAAAGGGTATGGTATGAAAACCTGATATGTTGTGTACACATTAATCTAGATGGTTGTAGATATTCCTCTCTGGCTTGGGAAGAATGACCTACAGATAAAATATCATTAAAGAAATAGTTGATTAGTTAGATAGTAGGGTGGATTTCCTAGCAAGATATATCCAAGAAGCATGAGCTCCCTTGGAGGCTATCAATCCATGATTTTAAATAATTAAGTTTTGAAAGTGAAGGATAAAGTACTTAAATAATAAAAGGTACTTAAATCAAATACAATAAGTGCTTGATAAATGAATATATGAATTTGACTAATTATAACAATAAATAGATTGATATTAATGTTAAATGAATTAGGTGTGGTCCATAAAATAGGGCAATGCTCTATGATCAGGAAGAGGGGAAAAAAGTTGGAGTTGGTTGAAATCTAGTGGATGAAAATAACATGTTGTTTATTTATCGCTTAGTGACCATTGATGATTGGGGTGACCGTCAATTATTATGGTGATAATTGATGATTAGGGTGATTATTAGTGGTTGGGAAACCATCAAAATTTATGGATAAATCATCAATATTCATGGTGACCATTATTAGTTACTATGGTTTTGGTTTGGTTCAAGAAATTAGTCTGATAAGGTTATATAATAGGAATCCAGAAAGTGGGTTTGGGCTAGGTTAGTTGTGAAATAGAAAAAATGTAACTAATTAATGAAAATAGATACTCAACTTGCTACTTATTGATCTAAAGAAGGCTTTAGGGCTCTATTGGTGAATCTTAGAGTAAGTATACTTAGTTGTTGGCTAATGGATGACAGTGCTTTGGATCTTTGTTGCACTTGCTAGTTTGTTAGTTCATTAGAAGAATACCTACAAAAGGGAAGTGCTAATACAATAAGATTTAACTTTGCTGATGATGATGGATTGATTGATTGATCCTTTTTTACCTCCTCTTCCTCTCTTTTTATAGGAAAAAAGAGGTAAAACAATAGGTTAACAAGAGGTTCAACAAGTAGTTTAAATTTAGCTTTTGCATGTATTGGCTCATGCACTAATTAGACAAGCTAAATATAAAAAACAAGCTAGAGTTGACTAGAGTTGACTATTTAGGTGGTTAGAACCTAACCATTGAAGGTCAAGCCTAACCATTGGTGGTTAGGGTAACCATTAATTATTAAGGGTAAGGTTAAGTTTTGTCAAGAATAGTTAGGTTAAGTTAGTTAACTTGACTTAGTTTGTAATCAAAAGGTTGTGAAAGAGTCCCTAGGAGGCCCTAAGGTGGTTTAGGGGTTAGTTCAATATCTAGAACCATTGTGTGTAGTTTATTAGTGTTTATATTTCCCCCTTTTTATTATATAGTTTTTATCAAAACAAATTGTAAAACAAAAATAGATTGTGGGTCGAAGGTTTGGTTTCCCTAAGCATGGGAGGAGGTGTTCCCCCTCAAACTGGGAATTGATGAGGTGAAATAGAATTGAGTATGGGTTTAAAAAGTGGGTAAGTTGGTGATGAGATGGTTGATAGGTTGGGCACTAAATAACAAAAATGTGAAAAAAGTATGACTAAGTGTGATAGTTAAGATCATGTAATGATTAGGTTTCCATGGTTGGTAAAATAAAGGTCAACATTAGAAGGAGAACTGACAAGTAGACCATGTGATTATATATGATAGTAGGCCTACACTAGTAAACTTAAGTATCACTACAGTAGTAAACTTAAGTATCCTAGAAAAGGTTAGTGTTTTCTTGGGTATCCAAAGTAGGAATTTCTCCTGTGAAGATGCAAATTGGTTAGGTGTGTGCAAGGTAGCGTAAGCTCAAAATGTTTAACTTATAAATTCATTCAATATAGTTAAAAATACCAAGGTAAGGTCATCAAAAAACATGTGATAGGCCAAAATAGCTAGTGGTGAGGTTGATGTGGTTTAGTTGTGTTTGTTGGAGAAGGTGATCTCTATTGGTGAGTAGTTTGGATATGGTTTTGGGTTTAAAATTGCTTGAGAATTATGGGTGGGAGGCCAAAAAAACCTTAAAATTTTGACCATCGATGGTCATGGAGGATCCTCAAGATCAATCATCAATGGTCACCATAATTGTTAATGTTCATATGTCATCCATAAAAAGGCATAAATAAAAGAACCACTAAGGGATTTATTTCCTCATTTGGAAACTATTGACGTTTACTCTCTCTAGAATTTTGAACAAAGTCGAAGCAATAGTTGGAGATTTACTAAGAGAATAGAGCGAGTGATTGAGTGGACTAAGAGATGTGTTAGAGGTTAGATCAAATTAGGATGCATCATGGATGAGGGAGGGTGTGAGGCTAGGTAGGTGTGGTCCCTAGGGTTCCTCCTTGATGATGGTTGAGGAATGAGGTAGGTAGTGTTATTGAATTGGTAGTTTGGTTTCTCTTATACAAATGAATGTTTATTTGAATTTGGGTGTTTATTGATTATTTGACATAAGGATACAGTTTTGACCTAGGTGTATGTTTTGATAGTTTTTGTTGATATGGGGTTTGAAATGGTAGTTAGATGTAAAATTTATGGGGGTAGGGTAGATAAAGGAGGGTAGATTTAATTTTAGGTAGTTGTTTATTTTTTTGTGAGGTTTGGTTGAAATTTTTGAGGGGTAGGGTTTAGGTTTGATCACTAGTGATCACTTTATAATGATCATAAGTGGTCATTTCTGATCATTACCACTACTAACCATTTATAGGCCACTATGTGGTAACCATCGATGGTTGGTCACATAATCATCAATGATCAATTATAGGATAGTCAACCATAGATGGTTGATGTAGGAGTTGAAAGTTTTTAATAATAGTGTTAGGGTTTGGGTAAATTGTTGATAGTTGGAAGGTTTAAAAGGGTAGGGTTATGGTTGTAATTTAGGTTATGGGGTTAGGTGAAGGTAATATGTAGGGTTTTAAAAAAATTGAATGATGGGGTAAAGTAATAGGTATAGGTCAAATGTTAGGTAAATGTTATGAGTTGAGTAGATTGAAATAGGAGGTAGTGTAAGTGGTAAAATTATAGACAAAATATGTCAGTGAACTAAGGTTTTATTTGTTATCAAACCTTGCAAGCATAAGAGAGGATATAGATGAGGTAAAGAGTGCCCTAGATACCCGATGAGATTTAGTGGGGCATGACTGATGACATTGGGAGCACATGGAGGACATGGGCCTCAAAGGCATGAGGTATTACCAACATGTACCTCAATATGTGGTGATGTTAGTGGCACTCATCAAGAGATGGGACCCTACCACTAACACCTTCTTACTTCCCATAGGTGAGTTGACTATATTTCCTAAAAAAATCCATAGGATAGTATGGCTACCTATTTAGGGTGAGCTGATTTACCATATTGAGAGTGATGAGTGGGATGGGTAGATGGAGATTTTGTATGGAGATGACCTTAATTTTATGAAGTGGCACTTAGGAGGCTTCCAATACATGCCAATTTACCAAAGATACAAGGATTTGAAGAGGATTTTCATGATGATGATAGAGGTTATGTGTTATGCATTACCAGATTCTAGCAGTGGGAGGTTCCCATACTTATTGTTGGGGGTGCTTGTGGAGATGTGGTTATGTTGAATAGTGTTTTCATTGGCATTGTGTTTCTTATTCATATTTACCAAGAGATATGGGGATTCTAAGCCCACATGAGATATGAGATTAGTATCAAGTTTATTCTTCATTATTGGGATTATAAGCATAACAGGGTGTTAAGGCCTATGGGGCTATCATGGGAGGGTGTTACAGGGTTGGATACATGAGGTGGAGAGGTGACTATGTCCTCTTAAGACCAAGAAGAGGATCACATGATTATAATGGTATAAGGGTTGGCTAGATGCCTTGGTCATTAGGAACATGATTTGGTGACTATATGTTAGGTTTCCAAGCTAGGCACACTATAGGAGGCATATTGTGTCTCTATAGAGCTATAAATGGATATACAATAGGTGTGATCATGAGATAGAGATCATTCCATTTAATAGGGTATGAAGTTAGTTTTGGCCTTATTTAGGATATACTTTGGGTGTTCCTAAGATATAGGAGGGAGGATGTAGAGTTTTCACTACCTACTGCTCAACTAGTCCATGATTTCATTGATCACAAGGAGTTACATGTGAGGATAGACATGGATGATGTAGGTATTATAATTGGTTATCCTTCATGGTACCAGGCACACTATGTTATGATTGATTTTGAGGGTGATGATGGTGTTTATTAGGACATAGATTTTGATGCAAGGGAGATGGTTATTAGGTTTAGATATAATGGGTTTCCCCAAATATACAAGAATTGAGAACTAAGAGGGACCAAGCATGAGTAGCTTTGGTTGTAGCACTGGCATCCCTAGTAGCAGCATAGACATCCTTGGAAGTATCATAGGGTTAGGTGGCTACTTTGATAGGGGAGAGAGATCAAGTTAGCTCTTAGCTAGCCTTGGTGATGTAAGATAAATATTCTCTTTAGTAGGTAGGAGATGGAGAACTAGCAACCGTATGACCAACAAGGACTATCTCTATTTAGAGATATGTAGTGACTATGAAGGAGCTTTGATACTATGAGGCCTTATTATTTAGGCACCTACTAGATGAGCCCCAATGGTGTGATTATAAGGCTAGGATTGTAAGAGGCGCTATCATGGTGACACCATGTTAGTGGGCCACATCTACAGGTAGATAGGTAGGTACAGGAGGGTAGGCTTAAGGAGGTAGTGGTGCCTCAATATCATAGATTTGTTATGAGACATGATATTTTGATTTATTTTATGATATTGATACTGGCCTATGAGCCAACATAATGAGATGTATATTTTTTTGAGAGACATGTATTTTTTGTATACACTATGATGATTATTTATGAGATATAGATGTGATCCTTTATTCATGGTTTATGGATCATGGTTGTGATGTTCATGTTAATTATTGATTATGTCATATTCATTATGGTTATGCTCATGATGATGGTGATCTTGACTCACCTAGCTAGGCATGTGATGATGTGTCTCTTTAATTTATGTTCATGATGTTGTTTGATATGGATTGATGTTATTAATGTTATTATGATGTGATGGTTATGGATGAGTATGGTGACCCCGATATGATTATGTGATGCTAATTTGATGATTAGGATGATGATTATGGTATTTTATGGATGTGATCATTTAATTTCAAATTTGAGATGATCATGTTTATGATATTGATATTATTATGGTTTTGGCTACTGGTTATGCTTTAGGTGGACAAGGTTATGATGTGATTATTATTATGGTTATGGATCATGGATCATAGTTATATGGTAGGATAAATGGTAGGATGGTGATGATGTTATGATGATTTTTATGATTATGGTGTTCATGTGGAAATATAAAGAGTACATGTTTCTTCATTTAGATTTAGACATATGTTGGATATGTTATATGTGATTTAGGAGGATGTGTTGGTTGAAATTTAATTTATTTATGGATATGGTGATTATGCTAATGATGTCTATTTTTGTTTATGATGTGATGATGATACTATTTGATGTGGTTATGATTATGGTAATATTTTTTAGATTATGGTGAAGCACATAAATTAAGTTAAAGAAGAAATATCGATGTGAGAAGGAGAAGACAATCTAATTACATGTATCAACCACTGTGAGAGAATAAGGAGGCATGATGCTTCTTCTTTGGCAAGGACAAAAATAAGATGAAGTTGGACTAACTTAAGGAACATAATCCCGTTGAAGTATTTTCATTAGCATATTCATTAGTTGGTTAAAAAAAGGTGTCTTGATCACATAATGTCAAGTAAGATCAAAATCCCTTGCTTATAGTATATAAAGGGGAGAGGGATGAAGGTGGAACCTTCTTGTGAGACTATCTTGCCTCTTTCAAAGGTTACCAAAGAGTCAGTGTAAAAAATTCCTTGTCATAAACGGTGTAGACTAATTGATGCAAAAAGTCTACTTATGAGAGTTAATTGTGGCTTTAAAAATTACTTTGTTATTTTTGATGTCTAATAATGGGCCTTTTTCTATTTTGTTATTGATTGGGAGGATTGGGGGAAACTAATAGATGTGGAAAGCTTCCAAAAAAATTACTATGCTATGACAAATTCTTTACTCAACCATCCTTCAAGGGAGTGGTCTAAGTTTTATGTGATTTATTTAAGGTTGTTGATAGTTGTCCTTCAAGGGAGTAGTCTACCTTATATTGAGCAATTTTGATATGTTTGTGTAGTTGTCCTTTAAGGGAGTAGTCTGTGAATGTTAGATAGTAACCCAGATGGGTTTTTTTAATTTTTATTTTGATGTTTACTTTTGATGTCATGGATTTGCTCATATAGGCTTAAAAGGTCACCTTTTATGAAGGTAAAACTAAAATCACAAGAAGGTTGATTAGGTATAAAAGAGGTTAAGTTGATAATGACCATGGGAATCCTTCCTATGAAAGGGGAAGAAAGTAACCCAAGAATCATGCTATAGGTAGAGTCGTGGTACCCATTGTTTAAGACTAGGCTATGGTTGTGATGGATAATCACATGATTTAATTTTAATCATTTGTTCCTAAAATAAGGAGATGAATGTGGTTTGAAAATAAGGGATGAGCTTAAGTTAGATAAAAGGTGCATTTGATACTATTTTAACAAAAGAAAGGATGAAGATGAAAAGAATTAAGGGGCTCAAGCTCTAGGTTCCCTTCAAGAGATGATAACCAGTAAGCTCATAATCCATACTTATGTATTATGATATAAGGTCCAATCCAATTGAGAGAAAACTTGCCTTGCTTTATTTTCTCCATATTGGTGACATGTTGATTTTATTTTAGGATGAGGTCTCTGATATTGAATTCTCACACTTTAAGGTGTTTTTTATAAGTGTGTTTGATGCATTTTTGATAAACACAAAGATGAGTGAGTGATGCTAAATAATGTTCATCAAGTAGCCCAAGTTAGGTTAAATGTTCTTGATGATAATCACTCTCAGAGATGATATCTTGTAAGGATATATGAAGAGAGATAACTTGGACTTTGAGAGGCAAGACAACCTCTACTCAAAAAACTAGAGAGAAAGGGGTATCATCTATAGGGGTTTGAATGCTAGTATGATATACCCATAAGATGAAGGGGATGTGTAAATGTCAATCCTGACTGGATGCATTAACCATTTTAGTTAGAATTTTATTGAGAGTTTTATTAGAGGCTTATGCCTATCCATTCACTTATGGATGATAGGATGATGAGAAACTTAACTTGATACTAAATACATCACAAAAACCTTGGACTTATTTTTTTTGAAAGATTTACCATTATCGGTGATAATTTTTTGAGGAAAACTAAAATAATAGATGATATGATGGTTGATAAATGTGACAATCTTTTCAGCTTTGGTTGAGATAAGAGGAATAACCTTGACCCATTTGGTAAAATATTCAGTCATAGTGATGATGGAATGATGTTTTTAATGAATAATGGGGGTTAATTTCACCAATAAGGTCTAGACCCCATTGTGAGAAGGGCTAGAGATACTTAAATACTATGTCTAGGTTTGTGATGTTGATTGGCATGTTGTTGACATTTGACACACTTTTTCACATAATCATATCAGACTTGGTTAAGGGTAGGTTAGTAATAGCCAAGGTGAAGGATATATTTAGTGATGTATAGGCCACTAAAGTGTCCCCCACATATCCCAGCATGCATTTCCTTGATAACATGAGAAGCTTCGTCACTACATAGGCAACAAAAGAGAAAACCATCAAAGACATGTTTATAAATAATTCCCCCTAATATGGTATAACATGAGGTGCTCTAGATAAATGCTCATCAAGAATTTTTAGAAAGATTGGAAGGAATGATGGCAAGGTTGAGATAGTCAAATATCTACTAATACCAAAGATCAGGTTGGGTTTCCTCCACATTAAAGATGGTGGGAGAGTCTAATTTGACATAAGAGGGTTGGATAAGTTAGTGCATAATGATAGATAGCTTAGAGGTAGAGGGTGCAAATAAGATCTAAGAAGTGAGGGAATATATTGTATCGATAAACTTGTTTGTAGATCATGGAGTGGCTTGGATATGGTAGTGTTCAAATGATGCTAAGAGGATGTTAGATAATTTTTTTTACTATTGAAAAACACCATTCTTACATTGTTAAGATCCATTAACTTGATTGACCATGAGTTGAGAGTCATCAAAAAATGTTGATTATTTTGACTCCCAAAGCTAATACAGTTTGGAGGCCTATCACTAGGGCTTCATACTCGACCATATTGTTGGTACATTCAAAATATAGCGTAAATGATAATGAAAGAGGTTCACCTTCAAGGGGAATAAGGATGATGCCATCTCCCCCACCATGTTGACACTTTGATCCATTGAAGAACATGGTCAATTAATGGATGAAGTTTGCCTAAGAGAGGGTTTTAATGGACTCATCTGGAAACTCAAGAGGATGAGGTTGATTGTCTATTAATGGTGCTTTAACCAATTGGCTAGAAATGAATTTCCCTTTAATTAACTTATTTTGAAGGAGTTTAAGGTCAAACTCAACCAAAAACATGAACCATTTAGCCATGCATTAGTTTTGGTAAGGCTTAGAGAACATGTAATTGAGTGGGTTGGTATTGGTTATAACATAGGTTTTATGGTTGAGAAGGTAGTGGTAAAGTTTGGTGGCCATGAAGACCAAGGCTAGGTAAAGTTTCTCGGTATGGATGTATCAAGTCTTGTATTATATAAGAGTATGAATAATATAGTAGACAACTTGCTCTTTATGTTTTTCATCTTGATGAGCCAACATTGTTCCTAAGAAGTGGTCAGTGGTAGAGATATAAAGGTAAAAATGTTGATCTTCCTTGGGAGAAATGAGGTTAGGTGGAGATAAAAGGTTTTTTGTAAGTGAATTAAAGACCTTTTCATAATATTTATTTCACTTAAAAGATACATCCTTATTCAAAAGGTGATGGAAGGGTTGGCATCAGTCTGAGAGCTAAGAGATAAAGAGACAAATGGACTAAAGCTTCTCCTACAAGCCGTAGAGTTTATTGAGGTGGGTAGGAGGAGGCATGTCTAGGATTGATTTGATTTTGGCAAGATTAGCTTCAATTCCTTGAAGGGAGATAATAGAGCCAAGGAACTTCCCTGATAAGACCTCAAAGATACACTTCTTGGGGTTAAGGTAGACATGGTAATGGATGAGTTACTCAAAGATAATCTTAAGAATGGTAAAATGATATTTACAACATCTGGATTTCTCAAGAAGGTTATCAATATAGTCTTTGATGATTTTGTGAATAAGATCATGGAATATGTAGGTTATAGTGCTTTGGTAGGTTATACCATCATTCTTCAATCCAAAGTGCATGATTATATAGTAAAAAGTTCTACATGGGGTGATAAAGGTAGTTTTGTGTTGTTCTTTGGGGGTAATTAGAATCTGATTATAACCCAAGAATCCATCCATAAGAGATAACATCTCATGGCTAGTTGTAAGATCAACTAATTGGTCAATGCTTGGTAGGAGAAAGTCATCCTTTGGGCAAGAAAGGTTAAGGTCATAAAATTCCACACAAATGCAAATTCCCCTTATGGATTTGGTGATAGGTGTGATGTTTGAGAACCATTAGGGATAGTCAATGGGTTGAATGAAATTTATAGACAAAAGATGTTGAAGCTCCTCTTTGACATGAAGGGTTATGTAATCATACATTCATTGAAGTTTTTGTCTAATGGACTTGGCATCATAGTTGGTGACTATGTTGTGGGTAGTGATGGAGGGGTAAATTCCTAGTATGTCACTATAAGACCAAGTAAATGTTATGTTACAGTCTTGTAGGAAGGATTGGAAGTCTTGAAGCTCCTCAAAATTAGTGATTTTCTAATTTTGACAATACATAGGTTATCCAAAGTACCCAAGTTGATATCCATGGTGGATTCATTCGACATGGTTGAAGTCTTAGGAGGAAGATATTTGTGGGTATAGGAATCTTCTACAACAAGATAGGTGAGAATGAAATCATCATCTTGACACCAAATGTTATTAATGGTAGGAGAGTCATCTCATATCATCTCAAGGTGGGTTAGAGGAATGGTTACGGTTGCTACATCCTTTTGATAAGTCAAGGTTCCAAGGTTGATAATGTTGATGAAAAAAAATTTAGGGGGATGATGTTGGAATCTTTAGCTATCAATGGTGGAGTGGATGGTGAGGATGGGATTTCCTCATTAATGACAATAATGGTAGGCATAAATTGAGGCCATGATTTTTATGAGGTTTTTGAGTCTTGATTGGAAGTAACTCATGTGTCTCATGTTCATACTAACCTAGACCAAATCCATTTCAAGCACACCTAAAAAGGTATGTCTAGGAAAATTATGATTTATTTAGATAGGAGAAATTGGAGGTGAATGGTCAAGGTGAGATAGAGGTGGTGGAAGTGTCAAGGGATTTATCAAGTCCCCTATAGATGAAATTGGTTTGATAAGTTGAGGGGATAAAAGGAAAAATGGCTTCAATATTGGGGTCATAATTGGGATGTTGGTCAATACTCCCATACTCTTGAGGAGTAAGATAAGTGTCTAATGTCAAAAGGCAATACTCCCCCAAAAAAAAGCATTAGAAGGTTGATTTTAAAAGGTCTGATGTGGGGATTTAGGTCAAGGGGATGGAAAAAATAGTGGATGATTCAGTGGTAGAGGGAGATGGAGCTTCATCTTTTACTAGTGAAGGCTTGTTGGATGGAAGAAGGAGAACATCATTGGTTTGGTACATCATGTTGCATAATGTAAAAGGACTCAAGTCAGATTATATGGTAACAACTTAACCTTCATGATCAAATTTAATGCACCAATGTAAGGTAGATGACACACAACCCATGGAATGAATCCAAGGGCATCCCAACAAAATATGGTATTGGAATTCTCCTTATACTACATAGAAGAGCTCAAGAAGTGTGTGGGGTCCTAGGTGGATATGAAGGATAATAGTTCCTAAAGTCATGGCCATGGTATCATTGAATGATCAGAGTACCACTAAGGTTTATGACATAATGTTCTCAGGTAATTTGATTCGGTTTTAGGTGTGGGAGGAGATGATGTTGATGTTATCTCCCCCATCAATCATAACCTACTTGATGTGAGTTTGGTTAATGTATATGGTAATGAAGAGAGGATCTAGGTCATTTGGATGGATGGAGGTTATTTTTGAATCCTTAAACATAACACAATTAGAAATTTGGAGATCTCTAACAAAGTTTGTTAGAGGTTATGTGTCTTCTAGTTGAACCTCTATGGATTGCAAAGCCTCTATCATTATTTGGCAATGATGGGTTGAGGTATTAATTAGTTCATACAAACTCATCTTTGCTAGCATTTGGTGAAGTTATTTCATAACTACTCATTATATTGACTCAGATGGATTGGAGTGAGAGGGTCCCAAGATGTACACTTTGGTTTTGGTTGAAGGTAAAGGTGCTTGGTGTTGGCTGGGTGGTTGGGTGGTGGAAGAGGGATATGTCGTGTTGGCTAGGTGGTTGGGTGGTGGAAGAGGGATATGTCCATGGAATAGACACTATCCTTTCCCTTATCCTTTGGTTGGGATTGTTATCACGTGACTACATGGATGGTATGGAATGGGGAAGGAGTCAAGCTAGAGGATTTCTTCAATTCCTCTTCTCTCTAGGTGAGATTGGAGAAGTAGGTAGGTGTTAGTTGATGGTTCTTGGATTTTGGATCGGTATCAAGCTCATCTAATAATAAGTCAACCTCATGATATAATCAGTAGGCTAATACTTAGAGAGCCTTATAGTTTTCATTATTATGCCTAGGTATTCTATGATATGAACATACTAATTTGTCATTATGCCAAGAGGGTTTAGAACTGTATGGGTCAAATGGTCTGATAGGTGGTAAGGTTAAGCAAGGTGTTTGTAATAGCCTCTATAGGATGGTTGAGTAAGATTCAAGTAATAGTGGCAAAGTCCTAGAGATCTTAGGTTTGGTATTTGAGGTGGAATCCCTTTTAGGAGTGGGCTTGGTGGTAGAGGGTTTGGGTAAATGAGTGTTCTTTGTATATGGTTTTAGTTTTAGTAGAGAGGTTGATAGTTTTGGGTAAGAAGGTTTTGGGTTAGATGTTTGGTAGATAAGCAGTTTGTTTATAGGTGATTGGGAGATAAGAGGTATGTTCATGGGTGGTTCAATGAAAATAGGTATGGATGAAAGTAGGAGTGATGGTGTAACCAAAAGTGGTGGTTGGGTTTTAATTGGGATGGTTGGTTTCCCAATTGAGGTAGAGAGATGAGCTCCCAAAATGGAGGGAAAAGTGGAGAGAGGAAGTAGAGTTTTAGTTTTTGGGCTTCTAGGTAGTTTTACCTTCTTTATTGGCTTAGCTTTGGATTTTTTTGATAGGTTTAATGGGCTTAGGTCCAAATTTAGTGATGAGTGAGTAATGTTATGGATAGGAAATACATAAAAGTTATTGGTGGGTTTGGTTATAATGGTATAAGGTGATTTGGTGACTTTGGGTGAGTTTGCTTCTAATTGTGCTACTAGAGTTTGATGGGTAGAGGTCTCTAATGGTTGGATTGTGGTGATAGTAGATTTGATAGTGGAAAGGGTAGGTTATTCTAATAAATAAGGATCTTGATTGGTTCTATATAAAATCTCAAGCTATTACCAAAAGTTGGCTCAATCCAGATTAGGGTCAAATATGAATTCTAAGTTTCTAACCAGTCTAGAGAAAGGTTTATAGATGGGCCTGAATCCCTCAATAATGGATTCAAAGGATAGATAGAGGGGTTAATGGGGAGGAATGATTACCTCATCCTTTTCTTAATAAAAAGATTCCAATATCTGGGAAGGTAATTCCTTGATGGGAAGTATAGGTGAAGTGTTTTCTTCCTTATGAATGCTTTCTAAAGGAAGAGTGGATTGTTGTATGATTGAGAAAAAAGGTAGAATGGTAATAGATGCTTCCTTTGATGTGCATACCAAAGGAGAGGTCAGTGAATCCACTACCTTAATAAGTGGATTAGAAGAAGAGGTGATTTGGTCAATGGTTTCCTCAGTAATGAGTTCACCAAGAACCATATTGATAGTATGGCCTCATGGGTACTAGAGGATTCTACTTTGTTTTTGTTATTGGCAGAAGGAGCATGGTTGGGCAATGGTTTTCTAAAGATGTCAAGTGATTGGTTTAAGGGTGCATTGGAATTATCCAACACAAGTTACCCATTTTCAATGAGAGTTTGGAAAACATTATTTAAGTTATTACACCTACTAACATCATGTCCAATGACTTATTGAAATGTGCACAATTCATTCTCCTTGTACCAACTAGGTATAGGAAGAGAGGAATAAAATTTCTTTGGAGTTTTGATTAGAGGGAGTTGTATGAGATTTTATTTCAACATTTCTCCAAGACTAAAGCATATGGATCCCTTAGTGGATTAAATTTATTTTGGTTTTTATGGTTTGGGTTCTTAGTATTCTGATTGGAGGAATTGTAGGAGTTGGGTTGGATAACAATGGGTGAAGAGGTGGTCTTAAGGACAACCACATTCATGATTCCTTTGCTTTTGGAGTTAGTTTTGGTTTGATTTTTGGTTTTAGAGGAGGAAGCCTCATTTTATTTGAAGGTAGAGTTCTTGTTTCTCAACTTCAATTTTCCTCATTGATGGCTCTATTTTCTAGTTTTTATGTCATGGTAAAGGCCTTGTCAAAGGTCCTGAAGCTTTGAACATGTAAAGTAGAGGAGATGTATTTGGAGTAAGCCTAGGTAAAGAGTTTAATCAGTTTAGGCTAGGTAAAATAGAAAGAGAGTTGATTTATCAAGATTTTCCAATGGACCATGAAGTTAGCAATGGATTCATCATCAAATTACTGAATGGAGTAGAGATTAGTAATGGAAACCTTCTTGGACATGTTTATATAAAATTGACCCAAGAAATTTTGAGCCAACTGGGTGAAAGAAAAGAGAGAGTGTTTTTTATATCATTGTACCAATATAGTTTCAGACCTAACAGAGACATGGGGAAGTGTTAAGCACAAGATATACTGAGAGTGGGGGTGAATCAATATATCATATATCTTATTAAAAAATTTCTTAATCAAATTCCACTTAATCAAACATTCAAGATATGAAATAAAGCTGAAATAATAAACACCACACAAGATAGAGAGAGACACCAGATATAACATGGAAACCCAATGTGGGAAAAACCATGGAGAATAATCTCAAGTATATGAATGAGCACCAACTCAAACAATATTTGCAAGCACCAACTTGCAGGAGTACCAACCCCTTTACTGAGCACCAACCCAAAAACAATTCATGAGCACCAACCCACATGAGCACTAACCCCTTTGCTAAACACCAACACAACAATAATTCATGAGCACCAACCCACAAGAACACCAAACCCTTTGCTGAGCACCAACACAACAACAATTTGTGAGCACCAACCCACAGGAGGAGCACCAACCCCTTTGCGTATACCAAAAAACTATCTCTCAATGTTGCTATCTCAACAAATGATAGTTCATTATAACATCTCTTTCCTCTCTCTCACCTTTGCTCTTCTAAGCTAGATATAACAAATACAAATCATATTCATCTCTCACAAATGCTCTTCTAAGCTAGATAATACAATATCAAATCAAACTCTTTCACATATTTTTCAAATGCCTTCTTAAGCCTTTATTTATAGTTTTCCAAATGAGCTTTGGCCTTCCCCCTTTGTGACCCTTCAATCCTCATGGAAAATGGTACCAAACTTGTATGACCCTTCATATCCTTGCCTTTGAAAAGTCATGTGGTGACCCTTCATGAGCAAAAATGTCCTTCCCTCTTTTGTCCTTATCTTGGTGACTTTTCATATTCCTCAAAGTGTCCCTTCATGAGAAATTGTGCCCTTCCTCTTTTGTCTTCACTTGGTGACTCTTAGAATTCCCCAAGATGACTCTTCATGGGAAAATGCATCCCATCCTTCTTTTGTCTTTACCCCATGGCTCTTTGACTTCTCCATGGGCCCCTTTTTTTGTCTCATATGTAACCAAAAATATATTCATTAATATTAAATAAATATTAACTCACATTAGCCAAGATATATCTATTACAAATATCATTAAATGTAATGGGGCCTTTATCACCAAAAATGCTAGACCTTTGACATCAATGACAATATTTCCAATAGGAAGGTATGGAGAAGAAGAGCATCATCATAGGCAATCATATAGCATGAATTCCTAAATGCTCTTAGGTGTTATTGAGGGTCCTCTTTACTTTGAAATTTTGAAAACTTCAAAAGTTCCCATCAAGGAGGATATGGTCAAATGGGGATGGATGGGTGAATTGGTTCATTATAGATTTGGTCATATGATAAAATTTATGAGTTTCAGAAATGGATGACTCCAAAGTTGTCATTTTGTCCATTAACATTTTGACAAGGTCATTTTGGGGTTGTGCACCCCCATAGTTATAAGGTAGGTTGTGTTAGGTTTGGGTAGGTGAAACATATTTATAGTTGGTGGGGGTTTAAGAGGCTATCAGATATTGGTATATGGAATGGGTGGTTGGGATGATTGCACATATGAATATATGGAGATAGATGGTTGGGTGGAAGGTAAAGTTACATACCCTTGTGGGTTAGGGACATAGCTTGGGTTCTATGAAATGGGCACTTGTTAAGAAATTAACATGGGTTAGGTAGGAGGCATGGTTGGATCAGTAGATAGAGGGTAGGTGGTAACTTTGGTACTAAAGGGTGGAAAGGTGGAAGGTATGGGAACCACCAAACTATGGAATGGAGTGGAGGGAGGTAGATTGGGAATAAGAGGAATGGTGACGATGTTGGGATATTTTTTGATCCAAATTATTAGTCTATTTTGTTAATTTTATTTTATTGTCAGGTAGTTTTTACCATCTGATAGTTGGTTTTGTAACCAACTCTTTCTATAAGATTTTAAGCTTACCATTGTACAAAAATAATATATGAGATTTTATATTGCTTTTTCTCAAATATTTTTTTGTATCATTCCTCATTTTTTTGGCTATCAATGGTATCAAAGCCATGAATAAATTTGTAAAAGAGGAAGACATTGAATAACCTTGTAGAAGGAAGGAAATGATGGTCATTTATTGGTAAGAATTGACCAAAGAAAAGGGTTTGTATTAGTAGCTTTGAAATAATTTGACATGTATAACATCTGAATTGGTGACATAGGCTTTCACCTCTAATTTTTTGAAATGCAATCACACAAAGATATCAATGTTTTCTTTATATAACTCAACCTACTAGAAGAGAGCACATTTGGATCAGAGATAAGAAGCCTACAAACTTAGTAAAGATATTGCAAAACTTCCTTGTCACTTGTATGATAATTTTAGATCAACATAATAATACTGTAGGCTTGAATAGTAGGATAATTAAACATGTGAAGCAATACAAATGCTTAACAATTTGACATTAAGAAGAGTGGCAAAACCAGAAACAACACTGGAATGAAGAGATGAGCAATGAATATCACATTAGTTTCCAATGATAAGACAAAGCATCATTCTAGACTCATTAGAATACTGGCAGTGTAAATCATTTCTTTTCAAATTGTTGTCACTACCAAAAAATTGTTGATTGGTAATTTTCCACAATTTTTATTTTTGTAATGTTCATTTCACAAATATTTGTGTAAAAAGGAAATGTTAGAAATATAAACAATAAAACAATTTGTTGAAGCCAAAACATATTTTTTTAAAAGGGGGGATGCTGTCAAAGAAATCCATGGCCCAATATCATCAGCACAGACTGTACATCATGATCTATTAAGTGTGGAAAACAACAATCTGATGGCAATGATCTGCTAATCATGAAAACAAGAACACATTCAAGAGCATAGGTATATATATAAATATCATGGTAGCATGGGTGAATACCACTGATTTCAAAGAAATAAATATGTCCATATTTTTAGAAACCTAAAATTTATTTAATTTTTTTTATTTTTTGAACCCCACAAGAAATCAACAAAGGAAAAGGTGTAGTTATTTTTTACATGCCAAGTAAAAATATTTTCTAGTAAAATGAAATTTTATTTACAATTTTGAATATCCAAGAATATTTGAAATAATTTGTATTTAACTTTTCAACTTGGTTAACGGGGAATTGGTAGACAATATTTTGTTAATTATTTGATCAAATAGAAGGTAAAGGATTCAAAACCCTTGGGACATCTATTTTAGTCAAAGTTTCTTTTTTGAACCTTATTCAATTTTGTTTGAAGAATTATAAAGGGAGAATTTTCTTAATTTTTGGTGTTATAAGGATATAATTTTCAATAAAAATTAGAGAAATAAGGGTGTAATAGGAGTTATAAGGTATAATTTTTTACAAGTCCCAAGAATTTTTTGTAATCAGAAGCTATTTCGAAGGTAAAGGCAAAACCTCGATAACATTCCTTATTTTTTTGATTTCATACCATGGCTAAAATTATGAGTTTAATTTATGAAAATAGATTCTTAACACCTAAAATTTATAAGGAATGGTCAATAAACATGTAAAATACATTAATCTTCAATGACTTGTGGGAAGTAGTTGAAAGTCAACAAAAATTGCCCATTGATCCCTCAAAGCTTGCAGAATTTCAAAAATGTGACAAGCATGCCCTTGCTTTATTGAAATCAACTTGCAATGCACAAGTCATAATTCACATAGAGGCAATCAAGTTTGAAGCTTGAAAATATTGGAAATATTTAAAATATTTGTATGATAAACAACCTGCTTATAATAAAATTGATCTTCTTATGCAGTTACTCAACACAATATTAATAGATAATGAAGATGTTTTAGAATATGTGTCACAAATTAAAATTTTGAAACAAGAATATGGCACTACTGATGGGAAAATTGATGATGAAATGATTATTTCTATTTTTTTGAATGGACTTAGCCCTAGCTATAGTAACTTTCTATAAATGTTACAACTTAGTGATAAGCTTAAAAAATCTACTTTTTATTCCATTTGTGAGTTACTTACTTAACATGAGCGAAAATTTGCAAAGAAAAAAGAAAAATCTATTGAGGAGGCCCATTATATCAAAATAGGTAATCCATTATAGGAACACAATAGAAAAAATTATTTGAATCACTATTAGAAATAGAAACACTCTTTACATCACACTTCCAAACATAAGCATCATTCTAGACATAGACATCACTCTGATTCTCAGAAGCATAAACATCACCACAAACATTCACATGGATATAAGCACAAGCACAAACATTATTCTTCATGTGGATATTCTTCCTCTATTTCTAGTGGATGTGACATAATATGCTACAATTTTGGTGTCATAGGACACCTCTCTATAGAGTGCCCCTCAAAAAGGAGGTCTTTTTGACATTGACCGAAGGCAGAAGCAAACCTTGTTGGTCACTCCAGTCACTCTGATCACTCATCTAGTTCCTCTTCTGCCTATTATTTTGCATATTATTCTATTAGATGGGATGATTTTGAAGTTGATTAATCCATAGTTGATGACTATATATTCTAAGATGATAACACACCCATCTTGTGTGAGCTACTAGGCTTAAGATTGGTTTTTGATGTAGTAGCATTTTTTGGCTTGTGTACTTTACTTTCATAGATCTAGTGTTGATATGATCTTTGATGTAGAGAATTTCAGTGGTTTATACTTATTTTATTTATTGCAAAACTTCTCACCTCTCACCTATCTTTTGATCAATCATTAGTGGTTGCAGTATGAATCAGCATTGAGTTACAAGCATTATTAATTCTAAGAAAAAGCCTACAAGAGATGTTGGTGATTGTTGGCATTAGTTTGAGATGTGTTATACACTGTACTATGGAAATCACTTGATACATAGATTATATGTGAGGATAAATGTAGTTAAATAGATTGTGATCTTTTTCTACTTTAGTGTGGGGATGATCAAGGTGTTGATTAGTCTAGGATGCATAGTGTACCAATTACAATTGTAGCAGAGTCTACTTGGATGACTCACAGTTCATTGATTCAATCTTTCTATACCCTTTTGGATCAAGGGGGAGTTTGTTGGGATTTTTTTGATCCAAAGTATTAATTTATTTTATTAATTTTCTTTTAGTTGTCAGGTATTTTTTACCACCCAATAGTTAGTTTTGTAACCAACTCTCTCTCTCTATAACCTTTTCAGCTTACCATTGTATAAAAATAATGTTAAACACAGAATATACTAAGAGGGGGGTGAATTAGTATATTATATATCTTATAAAACTTTCCCTTTATCAAATTCCACTTAATCAAACATTCAAGATATGCAATAAAACTCAAACAATAAACATCACACAAGATAGAGAGAGACACCAGATATAACATGGAAACCCAATGTGGGAAAAACCATGAAGAATCAATCTCAAATATATTTGTGAGAACAACCCCATAGGAGCACCATACCCATTTGCCAAGTACAAAATTTAGCTATAATTCATGAGCACCAACCCATAGGAGCTTTAAACCCCTTTGCCGAGCACCAACCCAGCACCTATTCATGAGCACCAACCCATAGGAGTACCAACCCCTTTATCGAGCACCAACCCAGCAACAATTCGTGAGCACCAACCCATAGGAGCACTAACCCCTTTGCCAAGCACCAACTCAACAATAATTCATGAGCACCAACCCACAGGAGCACCAACCCCTTTGTGTATACCACACACCTATCTCTCAATGTTGTTATCTCAACAAATGATAGATCAATACAACATCTCCTTCCTCTCTCTCACTTTTGCTCTTCTAAGCTAGATATAACAAATACAAATCATCTCTCACAATTTCTCTTCTAAGCTAGATATTACAATATCAAATCAACCTCTCACTCACATATTACAAATGGCTTCCCAAGCCTTTATTTATAGCTTTCCAAATGACCTTTAGCCTTCCCCTTTTGTGACCCTTCAATCCTCATGGATAATGGTGCCAATCTTGGATGACCCTTCATATCCAAGAATTTGAAAAGTCATGTGGTGACCCTTCATGACCAAAAACGTCCTTCCCACTTTTGTCCTTATCTTTGGTGACTCTTCATATTCTTCAAAGTGTCCCTTCATGAGAAATTGTGCCTTTACCCTTTTGTCTTCACTTGGTGACTCTTGGTATTCCCCAAGATGACTCTTCATGGAAAAATGTGTCCCATCCTTCTTTTATCTTTATCCCATGGCTCTTCGACTTCTCCATGGGCCCTTATTTTGTCTCATATGCAACCAAAAATATATTCGTTAATATTAAATAAATATTAACTCATATTAGCCAAGATATATATATATTACCAACAAAATTAAATGCAATGGGGCCTTTATCACCAATAATACTAGACCTTTGACATCAATGACAATATTTCCAAAAAATAATATATGCGATTTTATATTCCTTTTTCCCAAATATTTTTCTATATCATTCCTCCTATTCCTAGCTATTAGGTGACACTAGTAGAGGGTACTCCCATGATAAGGGAAGTACTGGTGCCCATGGGTTGGGTTACTACTATATTAAGAGGGTTATTACTTGGGGAAGAAGGTGCTTGGGTATTACTTGGTTGCGTGGGTTGGTTTTGGATGGTGGTATCGATAGAGTTATTGGTAAAAGATGATGCCTGGGTGACTAAAGGTTGGGTGGAGATGGTGGAAATAGAAGTGTTACCCATAAAGTGGAATGACATGCCATAGGGTGGGTCAATAGGTTGAACCAGAATAGGCATATGTTGGGATATGGTGTTATGGTAATGTTGGAGGGTTATGGGGTTTTTATTTTGATAGGTGTCAAAATATCCATCACTTTAGGATACCATCTAAGGGATGATAGGACTCCTAGAATAATTAGGAGAACTCTTTGCATTTGAGATGCACTCCATGGATGAGGGAGAAGAGGAAGATAGATAACTAGGAGGTGGGTCTTGATTTGCTTGCTTTCTTAGTTGTTGCCTAGTCAAAACCATATAGGTAAGGAAAAGAAGAAGACACAAGCAATCTCACAACTCAAACAAAGAGAAAATAAGAAGAAGTCAAGGAAATGAAACACACACTAAAACACGTTAAATCCTAGGGTTGTTTTAGTCTCTCTTATGGCTTATGCCTTAAGTCTTAAGAATTGTGTGACTCAAATTGGCTTGTAGAGTGGTTACGAGAAAAGAAGTCTATGGTTATTTTCAAGTTGTGTTTAGGCTCTCAAAGGGATTTGTGTTGGAATCAAGATGTGGATTGATATTGGGGCTTACCCCCTCACTTCACACATCACAATGATGAAGGTGTTTAGTTCTTAGCCAAGATATATCGATTGCTAGAGATTATACTCAACCAAAGAGTTGAGTTTGTTCTCTCTTTGGTGATGAAATCCAAGTAGGATGGCCAAGAAAGGTGATCTCTAGGTAATGAAATCCTAATCAGACCTTATGCCAATGTTTTTATGCTTGATTAATTGTAAGTGGTTTGGTCTTATGTTTATGATAAGATTGAAACTATGATTAATTAACTTGATTAATTAAGATATATGAGATAAAATAAGAAAGTAAATAATGGATGCAGTCAATTTTAAGCCCAAAATCAAATTTTGATTTCATTGTATGAGAAAAAAGATAAGAAGAAGAAGCACCTAGATGTGACTATGAACCCAAAAAAGACTCAAAGGTCCCACTAGGCATGCCAAAATGTTTCAGATAAATTTTTCTTATATTCTTTAGAAGAATGAGAAGAGAAACTTGAGAAGAGTATGGTATAGAAAATTTATATGTTATGCATGTGTTGATTTAGATGGTTGTAGATACTCCTCTTTGGCTTGGGAGGAATGACCTGTAGATAAGAAATCACTAAATAAATGGTTGATTAGTTAGATAGTGAGGTGAATTGCCTAGCAAGCTAGATCCAAGAAGCATGAGCTCCCTTGGAGGCTGTCAATCCATAATTTTAAACAATTAATTTCTAAAAATAAAAGATAAATTACTTGCATAAATAATAGAAGGTACTGAAATCAAATACAAGAAGTGCTTGATAAATGAATAGATGAATTTGACTAATTATAGAAATAAATAGATTGATATTAATGCTAAATGAATTAGGTGTGGTCAAGAAAATAGGTTGAGTCTCTATGATTAGGCAGAGGGGTAGAAAATTGTAGTTGGTTGAGATCTGGTGGGTAAAAATATCTTGTTTTTTATTTGTCAAAAAGTGACCATTGGCAGTTAGGATGACCATTGATGGTTAGGGTGACCATCGGCAATTATGGATAGACTTTCGATGGTCAGGGTGACTGTCAAAGGTTACTATTGTTTTGGTCTAGTTCAATAAATTAGTCTAATAAGGTTGTAGAATGGGAATCCAAAAAGTGGGTTTGGGCTAGGTTGGTTGTAAAATAGAAACAAAGTAACTAATTAGTGAAAATAGATACTTATCTTGTTGATTACTAATCTGAAGAAGGGTTGGGGGATATGTTGGTAAATCTTGGACCAATTTTGGTAGAGTAATGATACTTGGTTGTTGGCCAATGGATGATAGTGCTTCAGATCTCTATTGCACTTACTAGTTTGTTGGTTCATTGGAAGAATACCTACAAAAAGGAAGTGTTGATGTAAGAGGCTCTGAATCTAGATGTTGATGATGATGGATTGATTAATTGATCCTTTTTCACCTCCTCCTCTCATTTTATAGGAAGGAAAGATAAGTGAAATAATAACTTAACATGAAGTTCAAAAATTAGTTTAAATTTAGATTTTACATGTATTCGTTTGTGCATGAATTAGACAAGATAAATATAAAAAGCAAGTTGGAGTTGACTGGAGTTGACTATTTAGGTATTCAGAGCCTGATCATCAGTGGTCAAGCCTAACCATTGATGGTTAGGGTGATTATTGGTGGTCGAGGGTAAGGTTAAGTTTGGTCAAGACTGGTTAGGTTGAATTAGTTAACTTGACTCATGTTTGTGGTCAAAAGGTTGAAAAAGAGTCCCTAGGGGGCCCTAAGGTGGTTTAGGGGTTAGTTTGACATCTAGAAATATTGTGTGCAATTTTTTTGTGTCTACACTAGTTATCTCAATATAGTCAATTTTAGCATACATACATGCTTCACTTGTTCTTGCCTAGTGTTTGTAGATTGCTATAGGAATCAGTTCCACTACACCAATCCATATTTTATATTATTTACCTATTGGGACATATGCACAAATACACATGTTCTTTATTTGACACATTTGCCCATTTGAGGACACCCTAAACATAGTTTTGACTACCAAGTTACATATTTATAAACTCTACTTCACAGTTTTAGCATTTTATATGTTGATATTGATCATGCTACACTTACTCAGATTTTTTGTTAGCTTTACTACTTTAGAATTAGTATATATACATTTTAAATATTACATAGAATTTTATTACATGTTCATGCATACTTTCATTTCTATCTTTCTTTGTTTAGACTTGATTGTGTCTTTATGCTTATTCTATTAGAGGGAATTTGAATATTCCATTGCTCTTTGACTCTACACCACATTTTTTCATAGTATGTATGCTTTAGACATGTGATCATGTCCTTGTGTGTGATTTCTTAATTGTGTATGTAGACATTTGAACATGTCCTTCCATGTGGATCTAAGTTAACTTATTTGTTTTTTGCGTATGTGGACATTTGAATATGTCTTTGTATGTCTTGATTTCTTAGATTTAGTGACATGTGCCCATGTCCCTTATATTTTGGCCCCTTGGCCTACTTTGCATGCCTTATTTGTGTTGTATATAACCTTTCTTATATGCATCATGGACATGACACTTGTCTCATGCTTGTTACACACTCAAGTTTTACATGTCATGAGGGACCTCATGCATCTCCCCTTCCTACTTGGGTGCCATGATGGACATCATACCCTATCCCCCTAGGTATCTACTTAATTATTACTTAGATTTGTTATATAAAAAATATCTTGATAGCCTTGTAAATGATAGACATAACATACATTGCACATTATAAACTTATGCTTAGATTATCTTGTATTTTGATGTTATGTATGCACATTATATTGGATTATTATGAAGATATCATATATACTTTGGATAACACACATCTTGCATAGATTTTTATTTTGAAGAGAGTTATTGTACAAGTTTAATAAACCCAATTAGAATAGGGGCATTCATGGGGGTTTGTCACAGATATCAGGCTCCCATAATGCACTCATAATATATTTTCATCACGTAGGCTGATATTAAAAAAATCAAACTTAGGTAAACATAATGGAAAATAGTGACATATATATTAATAAAATTACATAGAAATTAAAATATTCAAACATTAGTGCCAAAATTGGGACACGAGCACCACATGACACAACTATCCAAGAGATAAAACTATTCTTCATGTAGCTTTAGCTTCATAAAAATATAGATTGGCCATAAAATTATAGCAAGTACATTCCAAACTTGCATAGGTTCAGTTAAAAATTTACTAGTTTTGTTTAGTTAACTCAATTTCATAACATTTTAGCTCATATTCATACCAGTTTATCTTAGATACATACCAATTTGATTAGATTGGGAGCATCATGTGTGGCATGACCATCCCATTTTTAGTTTCTATACTCAGATATAGATTATTATAACTCAATCTAGAATCCATATGCTCAGATATTAGATTTGGGGGTATCCACACTAAACATTATTTACATTTTCTCACTTACACACTAGTTGATCAGATGAAATGAGAAATTATATGTCATTCTATATGTTGTATATATTAGACATCATATTCTAGGTGGAACACTAGTTTCATGCCTTATTCTATTTATAATGGTTGGCATTTCCTAGTGGCCCTGAGCCACCTAATATACCTAAGTGGTCATAGATTTGACATCTCCAATTAGATATCTCTAGTAAGAAATTTACAGTTACATTACGTAGTTTTAGTTTTAGATACATCTTCTACACATGGGTAGACAATAATGGATTCATAGTCTAATTGAGTTATTGAGCCACCTAAATGAGAGGGCCAAACACACCATCAATCCAATCCAAGTTATTAATGGTTCATGATCCACCAAATAAGGGTGTGAAATGATGGAGTCAAAGTCAGATTGATTTATTGAGCCACCCACACATGGGGATTGAGCAAGCCATCAACATAGACCAAGATATTCACTAATTAATCACTATATAAATTCACACACATATGTTGTCACTAGGTTTATGCATTGGTTCACGTACCTAGTGAGGTGTATTCATTCATTTCTTCTTTATTATCACCTTAATCAATTTTTACTTATTTTCACTTCTTTACTCAAATTTGTCTTTGTTTTTGATATCTCTTAAGGATTGATTTATACATGTTTCAACTATAGGCCAGACAATGGAACATGATTCACATACTCAAAACTAGACTCATGGGCTTCACCTCTTAGGTAAGTCTAGGTATGTTTCTTTTTCCTTTATCCTAGTCATTTTATTTTGTTATATTTCTAAAATAAAGGGGGGCAATTGAAATCACCTAAAACTAACACTTGAGTGTTAAGAGTGTTACTTAAAACCACCTATCTTAGGGCCTATTTTCACACTTTTCCAACATTCGTATAGGCCACAGACATCCCTAGTCATTCATAAAGTAGTCCCAAACCCTCATTATTGTATTATGGCCCTTCATGCCTTATGTTATTCCACTTGGACACTGTCACCATAATAGGGATAGTAGCGCTACATGGTGTTAATGTCCCAATACTAGCACTACTTTCCTTTCCCTCCTTTTTTCACAAATGGATATATTTTTAAATCTTAGACCTCCTAAGATCAATTTATACCTCTTTTAGCACCTACACAAGCACTAGAACAATATAAATACATGACTTTTCGCCTTATATCCACTAGATGGAAATCAGATACAAATTACATATGCAAAATCAAAACAAGATGTGCATAATTAAGGTTATCAATCCCTATTCTGCCTTACTTCTACATACTACCATCTACAACATTCCTAATCTCAGATTACTTAGTTTTTTAGTCTCAAGAACATTCACAGCACTCAACTCAACCATCATACTAGCTTCACTTACGCTTGCACTAGCACTTTGGTGGGGAGAACTACATTTATATTGATCCCTCTTTGGAGTATTTGTATGTAGGTAAATCTCATCATAATGGGGTGTTGAGGATATATAGCCTACCCCACTAACAAACACACTTTTGTGCTTGTATCTATTAGATTCCCTAGCAACATAAAAGATTAGGGTTTGCTCATAAAATCAATCAAAACAAGGCATATACAGGGTTTTAGAACTCATGCATGTAGTAACGTGCCTTACAGATCTAGACATAAGTGTACCAAGAAGTTTAGAACATTTTTACATAAAGGAAACTACCTTTAAAATAGGGACACTAGTGCTACATGTTGCTACTTTCCAATCAGGGTGATACTATCTAGGATGGGTTTGACACTTGGATCTTATTTGTGACACTATGACCAACTTCTACCTCAGTTTTTAGCCTCTAGATCATCCATCTCAGTCATTTTACAACTAAGTTCTCATTTACAATAATTATTACAATTTTTAGAAAGGTCAAATTTAGTCAACTCTATAACAAATTAGTGGATGCATTTATCACATATTTCTACCCTAATTTACTATACTCAGTCCTTTAACAATGTAGGGTTTACATTTACTAAGTCTTAAAAGTTTAAAATACTAGGCCAAGCCTAGAGAAACTCTAATATATCAAAAAAGATTAATTAAGTACCAATAGTAAAGAGACCATCACAAGAGGAATCATGATTAAGAGGATCACCCCATCTAGAGCCTAGAAAATATTTCACTTAAACAATAGGGTCCCATCTAGAATCAGAGTTATATTGGCTACCTTTTTCTTGCACCTCATTACCTTAGACATATTGACAAAGTGAAATTGCCAAATCAAGTCTATGGAAACATTTATTTTATAGTAGTTCCCTACCACCATGAGAACTCCTAGATGGGTAACTCCATCTACATTGGGTCAAAGGAGGTAGATATCCCCACACTTGAGCTTGTAAAGGATAAGGAGGTAGAGTGTCCCAACCTCCATGATGGGTCAAGGGAGAAGAATGGTACAGTTGCAGAGAACCAATATCACAATTGTTGAGAATGTTGATGAGACTGGCTATGAAGAAGGCCACTGTGACCTCTCAATACTATATTCCAAAGAGGTAAGGGTAGCATGTGAGCAACATTACAAGGGGCACCATCCCATTAGTGAAGTAATTGTTCTTGGTGATCTAGCTTTATAACTACTTTGTTAATTTACACTTGTGTCTATAGAAGCATATTACAAATAATCGTAACCTTATGATATATAGAGAATTGAATGTCAACTAAAATATTGTCAAAAACTTTCCCCTTTTATTTTTAAAATATATACAATTTAATTGTCTTTCCAATTTATTAATTTTTTGTGCATTAAAGATTGTTTTTTATTTAAATATATATTATTTATAATAAACAATATTAGGTTATGACTATTTTTTATGGTATTTGTAAATTATCAATTATTTATCTTTTAGTTAGAGTGTTATAGTAAATGGTATTATGGTAAGATTATTGATAGAGCCATTTTTATAAAGAATTTAAATATAAATAAATAATTTTTTTATTAAAATTATTAATTTTATTAAAAATTTTAATTATTTAACATACATATATGATTGCATTGTGATTGAGTTAATTTTTTATTGATAAGATTTATAAGAGATGAGTGCTTATATTTTCTAATGCATCTATGTACATAGATAAATTGTTTTGAGATCATTTTGAAGAATGATAAAGTTTGTGATTTTAGAATTGGCCACACATGTCACAACCATAGTGACCACAAATTCACAGACTCCATAAAGTTTAAGTTTGAGGGAAAGTATTTTCTATTTCTTCGAGCAAAGAGATCTATACCAAATGTCAAAATTTCATGTATCAGTGTTACTACAAAGCTAATACATAAACATACTTGACTAAACATCATAGAGTTCATACTTAATATTAGTATTACATTTAAGAGAAAAGAGATAGTGGGTCTACCACATTCACTTGACCAATTTTCTCAATCAAAACTAACTTAAGTCTTGTGAACAATTCTCTTAAATAAACCATGACTTTAGCAAATTTACAAATCAAAATTATTATTTTAATACAATTTTAAACAAATATTAAAATTCTTTCACTTTAAATATTTCAGTAAACAAGAGAGATTAAATCCATATCACCATTTGTTAAGCTTCCAATAATAAATCAACCCTCATCTACATTGATGTTGGATCAGAATAATAATGAAACATAATGATAAAATGAAAATAATTCACCGATACTTTTTTTCTTGACATAAAATAGCATGTTTAATGCTAAAATCCATATATTTTAGCAATAACTTCTTGCAAAACATTTTGGTGGAAGTTTGTCTCACACACAATGCGTTATGTTTATTTTATGCATTAGAATATAAATATGTTTTCTTAGTTTTTGCATCATGGTTTTATTTGATTTTTTTAAAATGGTGCACATTTATATTGACGCATTTCACACCATAATTAATTTTTTTAAATAATAAATAAATAATTTTTGGTTATAATTTAATCTTTTAATCAATCTATTATTAGTTAACTTTTTAGGTGGCACTACTTCTCACAGGTCTAGAAAGTTCCCCCAAATTAAAAAAGAACCAGTTATTGATTATTTTAAAAAAACATTATTTTTAAAATAAAAACAAATATATTAATTATAAATAAAATGTATTTAAATTAATTTTAAAAATAATAATTAATATATTACGAATAATTTAGAAAATATAAAATATAGGTGGGTGCATGAAGATTAGGGATATAAAAAGTGTCATTATTGAAAATTCATTCATGGATTACAAAGCACTACTATCTTTTGAAAAAAGGTGTGTGTTCTTTTAAAATCATGAACAATGCAAAAATTGGAATGGCTTGGTTACAAAACCTAAAGGTCATACACCCTATATGATACAAAGGGTACACACCTTTGAGATTATAAAGGGTGTACACCATTAGTATTGTATAAGGTGCAAAGCTTATGTAATGCAATGGTGTACACTCTTTATATTATATAGGTCACACGTCTTATGCATTACAAAGAGCGTGTGCCCTTTTACATAGTATAAAACTTAAAAAATAACTCAAACCCATAATTTATTCATTCTAGTCTTCATGATTTGAAGAAATAGAAGAGTGAAAATAAAATGGTGTGCATTATTTACATCACAATATTTTATTTGAAGCATCTCCTTCAAGTGTCCACACTTGCATCACAATCCTAGGTATGTTTTTTATTCAAAAAGGGTGCATGTCCTTTTTAGATTGTGAACTATACAAAAATTTTAATGGATTGGTTATGAAGCCTAAAGGGTGTGCACACTATGTGATACAAAATATACAGACCCTTTGAGATTCAAAAGGGTGTACACCATTTATATTACATAGGGTGCAAACACTATGTAATGAAAATGACATAAACCCTTTATATTATTTAGGGTGCATGCCTTATGTATTACAAAGGGTGTGTGCCCTTTTACATAGTATAAAACTATTTTTTTTAAAACCACTCAAAAACACAATTTGTTCAATCCAATCTTTGATATTTAAAGAGATGGAGGAGTGAAAATCAAAGGGTGTGTGTGCTTTGCACAAAAAATTCTTCTTCAATTATCCATGCTTGCATCACAGTTTATGTTATTTTATTCCTTAAGGCATGCTTAGGGTTTATTTTCTCATATTTTTTTAATAATAATCACAAGGTAAGGGGGGATTCACTAGTACAGTGAGGAACAATGATTTTTATCAACTACTTTAGGCTTCACACCATCTAGCCTTTTTTCCCATTGACAAGGTTTTTTGTAGTATTAACACTTTATAAACTTAATTCTTGTCTCACAATTCAAGTATAAATGTATGGATTATCCCAATCATAACCCATTCATGTATTTGTATTAAGTAGTTGAAAGCTTTTTTGAGATAATTTTAATTATATACTTGTTTTGTAGGATTTTTACTTGCATGTATTTAAGTCATATCAAGATGACCTCCATGAGTAGTAATTAGTCTAATGACATTTCTTACATTAATTATTTTTTGGTAATAATCAAAAGGAATTTCTTACCAAAATTAAATGAGGTGAAATATCCCATTAGATTAATTTATACTTATGGAGGTTATCTTAAGATGAATTAAACACACACAAGTTTTAAAATTTCATTAAAAAAACAATATATAATTAAAATCCTCTTATGAAAGCCTTCAAATACCTAATATAAATACGTGATTGGGTTGTAATAGGGTTAATCTCACATTGCTAAATGAATTACGAGACAAGGATAGATTTTATAAGACTTTACTCCCACCAAATTATTTTCCAATGGAGAAAGAGGATAAAGGGTGAGAAACCCAAAGCGGTTGAATAAATTCATTTTTCCTCTGCCATACTAAAAAATTCCCCCTTGCTTTATGATTATTACCAAAAACACATGAGGAAATAAATGTTAGTTGGTTAATGACTACTCATGGATATCATCTTGAGATGACTTAAACATACATAATTTTAAATCCCATAAAAATGGAATATAACTAAAATTATCTTTTGAAAGCCTTTAACTACCCAATATAAATTTTTATTTTATAATTTTAGATTCTTGATTTGATAGATCAATTACTTGAAACATAAAAACCCAACAAAACCCTAATGAAAACTATCAAGAATTTAACTTCATAGAAGACGACGTAGAATTATATCTAAAGTAAAAAGTCAATAACTCATACAACCATCCATAAAATCCTCCATCATTGTACATAGATGGACACCCTTGAAGTAGTTAGTAGTCTCACACATGTAATGATTGACCATGGGATGCATACATTGATTACCCTAGGATCTTCCACTTCAAGGGCTATATGTGGAAATACATCTAGTAATGTCTCTCATAATATTGATGCTTCACATGGTGACATAAATAGAAATCACCCTACAAATCTATTTCATCATTTTACATCATGTGGGAGGAAGTGTAACAGACCACCTATCTAGGTTATACATACATGTATTACATTTGTAGAACCAGTAGGAAAACCTACATAGATTATACACACATTTTTATAGGATGGTACACAACACCATATGCCATTTTTATTTATTTCAGCACCGTAGGACACTACACACCTAGATATACAAGGATTATTTAGTTCACCATACATATTGACATATGTTTTAATTATATATTGCTTATGTATCTAAAGGACTATTAAGTTTATCCTAATATGTTTACTTAATTAATTAATTAATATTTGACTTATTTTATTTGTTACTTATATATATGATGACTAATCCTATGGGTACCTTACCTATATTGGATTATGCTAGTGAGGTTGGAATTATCACTAAAGCAACCAATATTAAGGTTGTGAAATTATTGTCAGTTTATTATATTTTTAACATTTTATATACATCATAGTTTGAGTGTGTTTTCTTGCTCAACCATCCTCTCTCCTCCTATGTGTGTGTGAGAGAGAGGGAGAGAGGATAGAAATGGAAACATAACACTAAATTGTCTCTCTTTATTTCCCTCTCTATATCTCTCTCCCCCTCTCAATATCTCTCTCACTCCATGTCTTTCTCACTATTTTTATCTCCATTTATCCCTCTCTCACTCTCACTCTCTCTTTAAGTAGAAGGAATAATTTAAAATTATATCAATAGGTTTATTTTTAATTTATTCATAACTAGGGACAAGTTTAATATATACCCCAACCTGACAATGATAGCCTAGCGGTGATTGAGTTGAGTGATAGAAGTGGGAGGTCTTAGGATCCATGCCCTAGGATGACCACTCTATAGTGTTGTTCCCAGACTAAGCTTTGATGGATTATTCTTAAAAATTATATAATGTAATGGAATACCATCCTAGTGTTCAATATGAAAAGGTTCAACATGTGGCTTAAAACCTATGTTCAATGTGATGAGGCAAGTCTAGAGTCCATGGCTAGGGATACGATTCACTATTAGTTTGGGAATTCTAGTTATAAAAATGTTTGTACCCAATTTTGTCCCCAAAATTTAGATTCAGTGGATGAGATAAATGACTTAGGTCACCCAGGTCTTAGGTTCAATCCTTGATCTACCAATGGTGTGTAGAGTAGGGCATTTGCACATCACCTACACTCTGAAGTGGAATTGGATCCAACACATTCTTTAATATTTTTAATTTAATTGAATTTTTTGATAAAATATCAAGAATTTCAAAATTAACAAAATTATTATTGTATCATTTATTTTGATAACCATCAAATAAAGAGTGTTTGTTATCATAAAAATTTAAGAATTTTTTCAATTATAAATTGAAAAAGAAGCATAATATTGAAAAAAAATTATGCCTAGAGAAGGCATATTACAATTTAGAAATAAACTACAAAAAAATTCAAATTTAAATTTGTAAGATTAAAAATCAATATTATATAACCTTGTAATATTGATAACCTCATAATATTGATAATCATTTAAGATTATAATATGGGGGTGGAATCATATCTAAGGTTACAATGCATCTATGCATATATCATTTATGATGGATAATAATAAAGATTACTGTGTATACATTCACTTTTATTCTTCATATTGTAAATTAATCATCCCCCAAAGAGATGAATATATATGGCATCATATATGTAACTTTATCATGAACTTAAGGCATTCACTCAAAAAACTTGAGTCACATCCCACTAATGGAGTCCATAAACTACATGATATGTCATGGCACATGTATACTGAGTTGTGATGTACATAATATTTTAATATAAAAATTAATAAAATAAAAATAGTTTACATATACATAACATGAGTCAACATATCAAACACATAGGTTTGGTACGACCAACCAAGACTAATACAATGTCTTATTAATAGACATATGCCTTATCAAGGTGTCCAACTAATGGTGGTTTTCCTTCCCACATTTCTTTCCTACTAATAAATTCATTGACCTCATTATTTTTAGGCCATGTTCTACCATTTTACCACATGTTCATTATGTATAAATAATTACCAAAATTTAGTTTATATGTAATCTATAAACTAGTTTATATTCTATATAATTAAATAGATTATAATTTATATATATTATATTTATTGCTTAGGTCAAAATAGCATTGAGATAAATGAGCAAATGAATGTAAAAGAATAACATCATTTTGATAGAGACAAGCCAAAAAATTGAGAAGAAGGGGGAAAGTGGAGAAACTATCAAACATATAAAAACCCTAAACTAGTATTAAAATATTACAACAATGAATCTCTGATTACATAGTCTGAGGAATCTAGGATAAGAATACCATAAGGCCAAGAGAGCATCATGAATGCAAGAATAAAATTATATCATCAAGATTGTGTTGTGTTGGACTAAGTGTTGAAGAATGTGAGAGGAGAGCTATTTATATAGAGATAAGAGAAAAAATGAGTTACAAGGGAAAGTTTCATCATGTAATCCATGTGTCTATAATCCTCTTACAATTAAAGAATATGTGTGTTCCATGTGAAGGGAAGAGTTACTTGTGAAAGTAACTCCAAATCCAAAAAGTGGACGAGAGATGTGAATGAAACCTCATAAAGGTAGAATAGAATATATTTATAAATACACACATAAATAAGACTTAAGTTAAATATATAATATAATAGGAATGACCCAATTAAGATTAATTATCCAACATTCTCCCTTAAACTTAATTTGAAATTTTAAAATCTGATAAAACCTTTTACAAATAAGAAATGGAGTTCAAATTACATAATACTCCTACTTAATAGAAACTCCACTCAAGAGGAATTATAAAAGTTTAAGAGAGAAATAAGAAAATAAGGTATTGCCAAAATTCACAAGGATGAAAGTGTGATCATGAATAATCTCCAAAAATCTACTTCAGATAATGTGATTGATCTGTAATGGAATAAAGAACAACAAGAATGATTAATGATCCACAAAACTTGTAAAACAAACATTCTAGACTAATATTTCAAATTAAGTAACCAAAATACCAGAAAAATATGATCTGCATACATAAAGTACAAAAATTATATGTAAAGGAAAATGAATCAAAGACAACTTTCATCAAAATATGTGAAATTCTACATGAAAAGAAGTTAGTCAACATAATCAAAGCATATTTCCTTTGTAATAAAAAATCAGGGATACATAAAAGATGAGTTTAATCATAATAGAGATGAAGATGTGTCATTTGCAAAAAATATTCTATGTGAAGAATTATAATAAATATTACATGAAGATACATCAAAGTTTCTAACATATCCATCATTTTGAAGAATTCAAATAGTGTTAACTTTAGTGGTATGAGTTTGTCATTTTCCAACAATGTAAAGGCTCATGAATGGATTTACTGTAAAATTTGCATGGATACAATTTTTAACATTTAGAGATATGATGTTTGTATTTTATATAATATGTATAAGGATTATCATGTTTAACCAAATCATGAACATTATAAACATGATAATAAAAATATGTTGTATTATAAGTCCTTCAGTGAGGAGGATGATATGATTCTAAATTACCATTAGAAGGATTTGAAAATTATATTCAAGACCTTTACAATTTTCATTAGAATTAGGTAAAATAGGTTATAAAACACCATCTTCACACTTCCAATCCCACTAACTAAATATCTCATAGATTCATAATTTTTAAGTTGGGGTTGGTATAAGTGTTTAAAGAAGTTTTAGTTTGTTTATAAGTATAATGAATTTCATTATGAGAACTAGTATCATGTATAAAAGACATAATTTTTCATTTAGAGTGTTAATAAATAATTGTATAGTTGTCATTTAATCAATAAAAGAGGATTTTAAAGAATTTAAAGTGTTATTTTGACATGTAATTTGTTTCTTAAGAGTATCTATTTCAGAATTTTTAAATGAAATGGCTTGCATGGTTTTTTTTAAATAAATGAAAAAATTGTCAAATTAAAAGTCATGAGAACAAAAGATATAAATTTAGTTATCATTAAAAAAATCAATTGAAATAAATTTTTATTGATTTAAATTATATTTTAATATATTCATTTCAATAAAACTAATATTTTAATATAGATATTTAGTTGTCACAAAGCGTAAATATAAGTCTATATAAAAAAACACCAAATTTTATTTGTAGATTAATACTGAGAATGAAGGTAGAAGATTTGGTATGAAATGGCTCTAAGTGGATGGTGAAATACCCCCTATCTAGGTGAGAGAAAAAACATGACCTTGCCTACAATTGAGAATTGAGGTGTTCTTGCTTGAGCTTATTTTGATTGGTATTTATTTTTGTTTTATTTTTCTTTGTTTTTCCTATTGCAGTTTGGCAGAAGACCTACAAGTTGTCTTTATTTTTGGTGTTATTTTTTACTTCTGGTAGAAGATGTGAACCTTGTAACTATTATTTTCTCTCTCTATTGAAATGTGTTTCCCTTAGAGATTTGTTTTGTATGTCTTTGTTTGTTGTTTTTGCCTCTTTTGTGTTTTGGCTTATTGTGGGGACTGGGCCCCTAGTTGTGCCCCACTAGCAGTTCATATCTCTAGTAAAAAATGTTTTACCCTAATAAATAAAAAAATCTATAGATTTATAAAAAGATAATCTTGATTTGAATAAGACTTAAATATTTATATAAAGTCTTTAATTGATTGTTTAAATTTTTAAACTAATGTAGATATCATTAAAAAACTTTTTTTTTTTTTTGAATGAAAATAATTTTAAAAAGTTTTTGATTTGATTTTAAGAATCACAAAAATAAGTTAGAAAAATTCCAAAAAATAAAAAATTAGATTTTTTTCACTTTTTTTTGAAAAAAAATTAACAGGTACATTTTTTTTATTTTTAAAAAATGGTGATATGAATTTTTAATAGTATATTATTATAAGATAGATTAACAAATCCCATAATTTTTTTAGAAACTTAAATTTTCAATAAAAATATATGGTCTCTTTTATAGACATATTTTTAATGAGATGATTTATTTAAAATAGATAAAATGACATATTTTAATCGTATAACCAGTTTAAAATATTTTAAAATATTTTTTTGTGTGACTTGAAATGCATATTATAATGTAAATATGCAATAAAGTGATAAAAGTTAAGCTAAAAATTAACAAAGAGGTTAAAAAACTCAAATTTGTCCTCTAAAAGCTATACACACTCGAGTTTCAATGTCAAAAGATAAACATGATCTTATACCATATTAGATTTATTAACTAGGTTGACATAGCATTGAAAGAAATGAGTAAATGAATGTAAAATAACAATATCACCTAGTTGAGATGAAAGTGGCAAGTGGGGAAACTATTGGATAGAAAAAAAAACCACACTAGTATTAAAATCTTGCAGTAATGAATCTCCAATTACATAACATAAAGAAGATAGAAGAAGAATGATCTTAGGCTAAGAGAGTATCAAAAATACAAGAGCAAGAGTAGATCAACAAGATTATGTTGTATTGTAGTACATGTTGAGAAATGTGAGAGGAGAAATCTTTATATAGAGCTAAGATAAAAAAAAATGAGTTACAAGAGAAAGCTTCATCATGTGTACCATGTGTCTCTAATCTTATTATAATTGAGGAGGATATATGTGTCATGTAAACGGAGGAGTTATTTATGCAAGTAACTCCAAATTCAACAAATTAACTAAAGAGGTGAGTGACACATCATAACGGTATGAAAAAATATATTTATAAATACTATAAATATACATAAAAATAAAATTTAAAATAAACTTAGAAAACTATAATAAAGACTCAAAATAAATTAAGTCTTCAACAATATAATATCATAATTTTAATGAAACTTATTAATGCTAATAACGATGATCTTGATCAACACTATTTTTTAATTTTGAATATACATTTTTTATAAGATCCACCCATGACATTATCTCTAATATTTTATTATAGTATACTGTGTTATACCTTTTATGTAGTAAAAATTCAATGCTAAATTTATCTGTGTGACTTTATTATTCTTATAAAATAATTTCAAATAATTTTTCCTAGATACTCTTTGGGATTTAGTCTAGTTACTAAGACTTTAAATGATTGAGTTATTTGAGGTATTAAACAACAATTAACTCTTGTTGGGTATTTCTAAGTTTAGAAACATTGAAACCCAATAAAAATTGAAAGGTTTTATTTTTATTTCTTTTGAGAAAAATGTAAATATAAAAATCAAAAAGATATAAATCAAACTAACCATTAAAATATAAAGTAAACTTTTCTAGGTGAGATAAAAAGTCCTCTTCTATTATAATAAGAAAATGAAAAATTATTTTTCAAAATACAATTTTGAATGAAAATATATTCAACAAAACATATAAAATTATTTTAAAATTTAAAAAATAAAATTATTATACATATAGATATAGAGGAATCACTATTAGGAAGACATACCAAAAAAATATGGAAATGTGGACATGAGAAAGCTCAACCTCAAGAAAGCCCAACCATGTAAAGATTTAAATAGGAAGGATCATAGAGATAAGGAGTCATCTTATTTGGTTGTGAGAGAATTAAAAATTGTTTTTAAAAATATAAATATATATCAAAAAGATTGTAATATAATTCATGAGGATGATGGTTTCTTATATCCATCCATTAAGGTACAAATCCCTCTAGATATCTAACACAGAGAGTTAAGAGATTAGGGCCATGATCATACCCTGGGTGATTTTGATGGCATGGATGCCCCTTACTCATTACTACTTAGCCAAAAGAGATCATATATTTATATGTATGCTTACTCAACATTATAAATCCACTATATGTTCATTTTTGAAATATGGAAAGAGATATCGACATTCTATATAATTCAGTGATTCCATATAATACCTTTAATCATACAATCAAATAAATATAAATATATTTTTAAAGAATACCAAAAACAAGTATTGGAAAAGACCTTTAAAATAAATCAATTAAAACATTAGATATAGATAAAGGGGAAGAATAACACTAGGAAAGACAAAAATATATAAAAATGTGGATGGGAGAAAGCCCACCCAAGAGAATATTAATGTAGGAATATAAGACTAAATTAAATCAATATAAAATAAATAAAATTTTAAAATTGACTAAAATAAAGATGAACAAATATTTACCATATTGTACCATATCCCCCCTTTCTTGCACAACAAAGAGCACATTGAGTTTTTGGTTAATAAAGTGGGCTCCTTCATGAGAATTGACAAAGATTCACTAGATGGTAAACTTTTTAGAGTTTGTCCTCTTTCAAACCTATCCAAGCCTCTCTTTTACTCAATGTTCTTACTTTCCTCCCAAGGTAAGTAAACTTAGTTCCTCAACTATTAAGGTCTCCCTTTCTGATGTTTTCATTATAATCACTTGGGGCATACGGTAGTGACATGCTTCTCCATGAATTCTTCTACCTCCTCATCCTTATCTCTTTAGGCTTGGAAGGAGGATCCTCTTTCCCTTGACTTATATAAATAAAATGATGGTTTTTTTCTAGGCTTCAAATCCTTTTGCTTCACCTCCTTAAATCATGGATCGTTCCCTCCGTATGTGAATAACTTCCCCTTAACTGACTACTTTTTCCATTCTACCACCCCCCCCACTTCCCCTATTTGTGTTGTGTTTTCCCCTCCTTTATGACCTTATAAACTCAAATCCAATGATAGCACCATTGTGAATTAGAAAGGAATAAGATCTAAGGTGGAAAGGCTAAGGATGGAGGTAGAAGATTTGGTGCAAAATGGATCTCAATGGACAATAAAAGACCTCCTCAGTAGGAAAGAAATAATACATTCCCTTGATTACAGATGAGAAATGAGGCATTCCTATTTGGGCTTCTTCTAACTGGCTTCTGCTCTACTATGACTTGGTAAAATATTTATGGAATCATCTTTGATTTAAGAGTAATTATTTTTTTTTGGATGAATGATGTCTTTTGTTGTTGTTCATCACCTTAGTATGATATCTTTTTTATTGTCATTCTTGTCTATGTCTTTATCTTGTTAGTTCTTTAGTTTATGATTGGGACTAGGCCCCTTGTTATGCCCCTATACCAATTCATAGCTCTGAGTCAGAGCATTTTACCCTATCCTATAAAAAGAGGAAAAAATATTATACATCAATAAATGTGGTTGAGGAACTTAATGCCCTATAGGTCACCCCATATATAGATAGGGTAGATACAATTAAGAAGGTGAGAAATTATTCTTTAAAATTAGATAAATATATTTTAGGAGAAAAAATTATTAGAATGAAACCTACATAAATACATATGAGTTCAGGGAAAGCAAAGCAACCTGTTAAATATTATATATTTATCATAGGAAAATGTCTTCTTTGATATTTAAACTTAGATTTCCATTTTATTACTCATCCCAATATTATTATGGTATGTCTTCATTTTTTTTATTTTTTATTTTTTATTTTTTAAAATAAAATAGAGTTTATATTATTAATGTAAATATATTAATATTTATAATATTAATTATAAAAAAATTCAAGTCAAGAGAGCATACCGAATCGACACACTAGGTCCAAAGTAGGAATAAAAGTAAGGATAAAGCCAAGAAACATGGAAACAAACTAGGTGTAATCATCTAAAAGTGAAACTTGAGTGATAAGAGTGGTATTTGAGACCACCTATCCAAGGGCCTATTTTCACACTTATCCAACATTTGTACAAGCCACAAGTGTTTATAGTCATCCTTAAATAAATCCCAAACCTTCATTCTTACATCTTGGCCCTTCATGCCTTAGGTTCTACCACCTAGATACTAGCACCATAATAGGGATATTAGCGCCACATGGAACTAGTGTCCCAATATTGGCACTATTGTCCTTTCCCTCATTTTTCACAAATGGATATCTTTTCAAATCTTATTCCTCTTAGGGTATGCCTAGACATCTTTTATCACCCACACAAGCACTATAATAGTATAAATCCATGACTTTTATCACTTTATCCACTAGATGGAAATCATATGCAAATTACACATGCAAACCCAAAATAATTTGTGCAAAATTAAGGTTATCAATCCCTATTATGCCCTAATTTTGCACACTACCATATATAACATTCTTAAGCTCATATTACTCATATTTACAATATAAATAACATTCAAAGCACTCAAATAAACCATCATATTAGATTCACTTACACTTATACCAGCACTTAGGTAGGGAGAATTACATTGGTCTTGATATCTCTTCATAGTATTGGTATGTAGGTAACTCTCATCACAAAAGGGTGTCAAGGATATCCATCGTACCCCACTAACAAACACAATTTTCTAATTGTATCAACCTTATGCCTTAACAACATAGAATATTAGGGTTTACTCATAAAATTAATCAAAATAGGCTATCTTTAGGGTTTCAAAACTCATTCACATAGGAATAAGACTTATAAATCTAGACACAAGTGCACCTAGAAGCTTAGAATAGTCCTATATAGAGGACTTTAGCACCACACGGTACTACTATATAAGTAGGGTAGTACTATCTAGGATGGGTTTTGATACTTGGATCCTATTTGTGACACTTAGACAATCCTCTACCTCATTTTTCATCCTTCAGATCATCTATCTCAATCATTTTCTAGCTAAGTTCTCAATTACATTATTTATTGCTATTTTTAAAAAGGTTAAATTTAGTCAATTCTATAAAAAATTAGTGGATATATTTATTGTATATTTATACCTTGATTTACTATACTCAACCATTTAACACTATAAGATTTTCATTCACTAAGTCCTAAAAGGTGAAAACATTTGGTAAATTTGACCTACTTTGAATTTTATTCAAACCCTAACCCTAGATGCTACTAGGGTTTTATCCTTCTTTATCCTATTTTCATTGGTTGTGTTAAGATTTCAAAATTTACAAATTCTATTTTAGTATCCCTATTTCACTTTGATTACTATATGCCATATAAACAATCTATCTCTCTTCCATTAAAAAAATTATAGGCTTAGTGGCAATCCTATTAAGCATACTCAGATTCCCTTTGTTCAAGCTAATACCATGGACAAGGGATTGGTCATAACTCTCATCATTGATCCTTCACACCCTGATTCTTTGGATTTCAATGATAATTACCAAGATAAGAATCGAGACATCCTCTCCCCACTTAACAATGAAAATCAATTTGTCAATAAAGATAAGATTCTATAGAGCTTCAGAGATAGACTTCAATAATAACACCATGATCATATAGAGATTTTATAAGCCATAATGGAAATATAGAATAAATAAAATAATGGTCAATATTCTACTCCCCTAGATAATAATATTGTTACACCTATATTAGGGCCAACTCAACTAGCAAAATAATCAATTTTAACTCAATAAACTTCAGTGATAGTTATACCTCCTATGGTTAGTTTCTTCTCTCTAGATGTACAATCCCTTATGCAGAATATTCATACTCTATAGACTAAAGTGTTATATCTTGATCAAGGAGCACTAGGCCATCACATTCCTTGTATTTTCATGTTATTTTACATACACATTTGTCACTTCACATAGTGGTAATTCATTTTCCATTCATATTCATGGCACCTAAGCTTAATTTTTATGATGGTAAGGGTGACCTAGAGCAAAATCTTTGAGCTTTCCATGTAGCGTGTTTAGACTATGTGTCCAATGATTGGCTCCTCACTAAGTTGTTTCAATGCAACTTAAATTATTATGCCTTACATTGGTTCTATGATCTATTAAATTAGATTATCACATGTGGCCACTAAATTCTTAGTAGTACCTAGTGCAGGTACATTTGACATGTTATCAGGTAGGCCATGGATACAATATTTATGATTAATCCCATCCACCATGCATAAATGCCTCAAATATATATATGTAAATTAGGTGATCAAAGTTGAGGGTTTTTCATATGAGTATCCTCTACATATTCCATAAGAAGTTATACTACAGTTACCAGTTATAACATAGTTACCAATTAGAGCTCTGAACATTGTTCCTATCAGTACACCACAAATTTTAGTGGATCCACCAATGCAAGTGAGGTCTAATTTTACAATGTTTCCATGTATGCATATTCTCCCATAGAGACCATTATTAGAGAGACCCATACATCAGAGATATGTTAGAGATTTTAAAGGTCCTCCCTCTACTCACTTTATTTTGAGATTAATATTATTGAATTCTCAGGGTTCTTAGCTTAGGGAACCTATATCAGCTACAACATCTTCTACCAGATAGGTCCCTAAGACCCTACAGTTCATAAGACACCATAGTCAATTTCATAGATTCTTAGCACCACTTCATAAGCAATGCCAATTATAGATCACTTTGTATAATAGGTTTTTAGACCTCAATTATCTTCTCATACTGCACACATGATCATTGTTCCTTTATTTGACACATGCCACATTGATAGTGAGTCTCTCATGAAACTCATCGATTAGTAATGTTCATCCCTTATTGCACATACTTTCCTTATCTCTTACTCATTTATATAGTTTCATTCTCATGTTGTTTATACATAAATTATATCAAGAAAATATAAAAACAATACAATATTTAAAAAACACAAAAATATTCAAATATTTACTCAAAAAAATAAAATTATAAATTATATGCATTGTCATGTTTATGCTTCTTATATCTGTCAAACATTATATATGTTAGTTATCTCAGTATGGTTAGTTTTATCATACATACATGCTTCACTTATTCTTGTCGAGTGCTTTTAGATTGCTATAAGACTCAGTTCCACTACACTAATCCATATTTTATATTATCTACCTATTGGGGGCATATGCACAAATACACAAGTTCTTTATTTGACCTATTTTCCCATTTAGGGACACCCTATACATAGTTTTGAACCAGGTTACATCTTTCTAAACTCTACATCATAGATTTAACATTGTTATATCCTGATATTGATCATGCTACATTTACTCAATTTTTTTTGTTAGTTACTACTACTTTAGACTCAGTATATGTACATCTTAGCTCTTACACATATTTTTATTACATGTTCATGCATAATTTTATTTCTAGATTTCCTAGTTTAGGTTTGATTATGTCTTTATGCTTATTCTATTTGAGGTTATTTTAATATGAAATTACTCTTTGACTTTATGCCACTTATTTTTATAGTATGTATGCTTTAGATATGTGATCATGTCCTTGTGTGTGCTTTCTTGATTGTGTATGTATATATTTGAACATGTCCTTCCATGTGGTTTTAACATAACTTATTTATTTTTTGTTTATGTGGGCATTTAAATTGTCTTTATATGTCTTGTTTTCTTAGGTTTAGTGACATGTGCCCATCTCCCTTATATTATGGCCGCTTGGCCTACTTTGCATGCCTCATTTATGTTGTATATATGTTTTCTTATATATGTCATGGGCATGACACTTATCTCTTGCTTGTTACACACTCTAGTTTTACATGCCATGAGGGACCTCATACATCTCCCCTTACTACTTGGGTTCCATGATGGACATCATACCCCACCCCCCTAGGTAAATACTTAATTATTACTTAGATTTATTGTTACATATAGTATTATATCTATATTGATAGCCTTTTAAATGATATAAATAACATACATCACACATTACAAATTTATGCTCAAATTATCTTACATTCTAATGTTATGTATGCATGTTATATTAAATTATTATGTAGATATCATATATACTCCAGATAACACACATCTTGCATAGATTTTTCTTTTGAGGATAGTTCTTGCATAGGTTCAACAACTCCCCTCAAAAGAGGAGGCACTCATAAGGGTTTGTCATAGATAGCAAGCTCCCATAATGCACTCATAGTATGTTTTCATCACATGGGCTCAGATTAAAGAAATCAAACTCATGTAAACATAGTGGAAAATAGTGACACAAATATTAGTACAATTGCATATAAATAAAACAATCAAACATTAGTGCCCAAATTGGGACACTAGCACCACATGACATAATTATCCAAGATATGGAACTACTATCCAATAGCCTCAGCTTCATAAAAATATAGATTGTCCATAAAAATATAGTAGGTACATTTTAGGCTTTCATAGGTTCAATTACAAATTTACTAGTTTTATTTAGTTAGCTCAATTTCATACCATTTTTACTCATATTCATACTAACTTAGATCAAATTCATACCAATTTACTCAGATTGGGAGCATCATGTGTGGCATGATTCCCATTTTTAGTTTAGATACTCATATACAAATTATTATAACTCAATCAAGAATCTATATTCTTAGATAAGAGATTTGGGGGAATCTACAAAAAAATTATTTACATTTGCTCACTTACACACTGGTTGACTAGATGGAATTATAAATTCCATGTCATTTTCTATAGTGTATATATCAAACATCATATTCTAGGTTGAACACCAATTTCATGCCTTATTCTATTTGTAGTGGTTGGTATTCCCTAGTAGCCTCGAGTTGCCTAATATACCCAAGTGGCCACAGAGCTAACATCTCTAGTTATATATCTCTAGTTGGACATTTATAGTTACATTATGTAGTTTTAGTTTTAGATACATCTACTACACATGTGTAGACAATAATGGAGTCATAGTCTACTTGAGTTCTTGAGCCACATACATGAGAGGGTTTAATATACCATTAGTCCAATCCAAGCTTTTCATAGGTCATAATCCACCAATTAAGGGTGGGTAATGATGGAGTCAAAATTATATTAAGTTATTAAGCCACCCATAAATGGGGATTGAGCAATCCATCAACTTAGTCCAAGAAATTCACCAATTAATCACTATATACATGCACACACATAGGTTGTGACCAATTTTATGCATTGGTTCACATGTCCAATGAGTTGTATTCATTAATTTATTCTCTCTTATCCCTTTACTCAGTTTTACTTCTTTACTCAATTTTGTATTTGCTTTTGATATCTCTTAAGGACTAATTTATACATGTTTCAATCATAGGATAAATAATGGAACATGCTTCACATAATCAAATCTAGACTCACATGTTTCACCTCTTAGGTAAGTATAAATACACTTATTTTTCCTTTATCCTATTCATTTTTCTTTTTTTACATTTCTATAATAAAGGGGGGCAAATGTAATAAGCTAAAACTGAACTTGAGTGATAAGAGTGATACTTAAAACAACCTACCCTAAGGCCTATTTTCATACTTATCCAACCTTCTCATGGGCCATAGACATCTCTAGTCATCCATAAAACAGTCCCCTGACCCTCATTCTTGTATCTTGGCCCTTCGTACCTTAGGATCTTCCACCTAGACATCCACCATAATAGGGATAGTAGCACCACATGGTGATAATGTCCCAATATTGGCACTACTTTCCCTTCCCTCCTTTTTCATAAATGGATATATTTTTAAATCTTAGACCTCCTAAGGTCAATTGATACCTCTCTTAGCACCAAAAGAATCAAAATAACAATATAAATACATGAATTTTATCCCTATATCTACTAGATGGAAATTAGATACAAATTACATATGCAAACTCAAAACAAGTTATACATATTTAAGGTTATCAATCCTTATTCTACCTTAATTATACATACTTCCATATACAACATTATTAAGCTTAGATTAATAAGATTCCCAATCTTAAAAACATTCAAATCACTCAATTCAACCATCATACTAGCTTCACTTGCACTTGCACCAGCACTTAGGAGGGGAGAACTACATCGAGCTTGATCCCTCTTCAGAGTATTGATATGTAGGTAACTCTCATCACAATGGGGTGTTCAAGATGTCCATCCTACCCCACTAACAAACACACTTTTCTTCTTGCATCAATAAAATGCCCTAGTAACATAGAGGATTAGGGTTTTCTCATAAAATCAGTCAAAACAAGGCATCTATAGGGTTTTAGAAGTCATACATGTATTAACATGCCTTATAGATCTAGACATAGTGCACCAAGAAGTTCAAAACAATCCTACATAGATGAAACTACCTATAAAATAGGGATAATAACACTAAATTTCATTATTATCCAATTAGGGTGATAGTTTTTAGGATGAGTTTTGACACCTTGATCTTATTTGTGACACTATGATCAACTTTTGCCTTAGATTTTAGCCTCTAAATCATCCATCTAAGTAATTTTCCAACTAAGTTCTCATTTATAATAATTATTGATATTTTTAAAAAGTTAAAATTTAGTTAATTATGTAACAAATTAGTGGATATATTTATTTCATACTTCTACCTTGATTTACTATACTTAGTCCTTTAACAACATAGGGGTTACATTCACTAAGGCTTAAAAGGTTAAAACACTAGGACAAGCATAAAAAACTCTAATGCATCAAAAAAGAGTAATTAAGTACTAATAGTAATGAGACCATCACAAGAGGGATTATGATCATGAGGATCACCCCATTTGGAGCCTAGAAAATATTTCACTTCAATAATAGGGTCCCATCTAGAAATAGAGATATATTGGTCACCTTTTTCTTGCACCTCATTACCCTAGATATAGTGACAAAGTGAAATTTCTAAATCGAGCCTAGGGAAGCCTTTATCTTATGGTATTTTCCTACCACCCTAAGAAATCCTAGATAGGTAACTCCATCTATGTTGAGTTGAAGGAGGTAGATATCCCCACACTTGATCTTGTAGAGGATGAGGAGGTACAGATCCCCAACCTCCATGATGGGTCAGGGGAGGAGAATGGTATAGTTTCAAAGAAATATTATCATAATTGTTGAGACTAATAATGAGACTAGCTATGAGGAAGGCCACTGCAACCTCTCAGTGGTATATTCCAAGGAGGTACTGGTAACATGCGAGAAATATTGCAAGGGACATCATCCCATTGGCAAAGTAATTGTTCCAAGTGATCTACCTTTATAACTACTTTGTTAATTTACACTTGTGTCTATAGAAGCATATTACAAATAACTATAACCTTATTATATATATAGAATTGAATGTCAACAAAAATATTGGCAAAAACTTTCCCCCTTTTTTTCATATATACAATTTAATAGTCTTTACATTTTTTTAATTATTTATGCATTAACAATTGTTTTTATTTCAAAGTATATTATTTATAATAAATGGTATTAAGGAATGACTATTGATAGAGTTTTTTAATGGTATTTCTAAATTATCAATTATTTATCTTTTAGTTATAGTGTTACAATAAATGGCATTAGGGTAAGATTATTGATAGAGCCATTTTTATAAAGAATTTAAATTTACATAAATAATTTTTTTATTAAAATTATTAATTTTATTAAATTTTCTATTAAAAGTTTTAATTATTTAACATACATATATACATATTCATATAAACATACATATACATATATGATTGCGTTGTGATTGAGTTAATTTTTTATTGATATGATTTATAAAAGATGAGTGATTATATTTTCTAATGCATCTATGTACAAAGGTAAATTGGTTTGAGATCATTTTGAAGAGTGATAAAGTCTCTAATTTTAGAATTGCCCACACATGTCACAAACACAGTGACCACAGATTCACAGACTTCATGAAGTTTAAGTTTGAGGGAAAGTATTTTCTAATTTCTTCGAGCAAAGAGATCTCTACAAAATTTCACAATCTCATGTATCAAGGTTCCTACAAGGGTAACACATCTACATACTTGACTAAAAATCATAGATTTCATTCTTAATATTAACCTTACATTCAAGAGAAAAGAGATAATGGGTCTACCATATCCACTTGACCACTTTTCTCAATCAAAACTAAATTAAGTCTTATGAACAATTCTCTTAAATAGGACATTAATTTACTAAATTTACAAATCAAAACTATTATTTTAATACAATTTTAAACAAATCTTAAAATTATTTCACTTTAAATATTTTTATAAACAAGAGAGATTAAAGCCACATCACCTTTTGTTAAGCTTCCAATAATAAATTAACACTCGTGTGTATTAATTTTGGGTCAAAATTATAATGAAACATAATGATAAAATGAAAATAATTCACTGATACTTTTTTCTTGACATAAACTAGCATGTTTAATGCTAAAATCCATATATTTAAGTGGTAACTTCTTGCAAAACATTTTCATTGAATTTTGTCTCACATATTTCAATTAACCATACATATTGACATAGGTTTTAATAATATATTGCTTATGTATCTAAAGGACTATTAAGTTTATCCTAATATGTTTACTTAATTAATTCATATTTGACTTATTTTATTTGTTATTTATATAGATGATGACTAATCCTATGGGTACCTCACCTAGATTGGATTATGCTAGTGAGGTTGAAATTAACACTAAAGCAACCTACATTAATGTTGTGAAATTATTGTCAAGTTATACTTTTTAACATTTTGTATACACCATAGTTTGAGTGTGTTTTCTTGTCAAACCTTCCCATTTCTTCCTATGAGAGAGAGATGGATAGAGAATATAAATAGAGATACAACACTAAATTATCTCTCTTTATTTCACTCTCCATATCTTTCCACATATCAATATATCTCTCTCTCTATATATATATATATATATATATGTGTGTGTGTGTGTGTGTGTGTGTGTGTGTGTGTGTGTGTGTGTGTGTGTGTGTGTGTGTGTGTGTGTGTGTGTGTGTGTGTGTGTGTGTGTGTGTGTGTGTGTGTGTGTGTAGAGGCAATAATTTAAAATTATATTAATGGGTTTGGTTTGAATTTATTCATAACCAAGGATAAGTTTAATAATATACCCCAACCTGATGATGATATCCTAGTGGTGATTGAGTTGATTTCTAGAAGTGGGAGGTCTCACGGTCCATTCCCTGGGATGACCACTCTCTAGTGTCATTCCCACACTAAGGTATAATGGGTTATTCATGAACATTATCTAATGTAATGGACTACCGACTTGGTATTCAATGTGATGAAGGTCAAAATGTAGCTTCAAACCTATGTTTAATATGATGATTCAAGTCTAGAGTCCATGTCTAGGGATAAAATTCACCATTGGTTTGGGTATTCTAGTTATAAAAATTTTTGTACCCAATTTTTCCATTAAGGGTTAGATTGAGTGGGTGGGAGCAATGGTCTTAGGTTCAATCCTTGATTTACCCATGGTATGTGGAGTGGGGTATTTTCACACCACTTACACTCTAAATTGGCCATGGGGACACCTTGAGGTAGGGTTCAAACTTATCCATTTGTTCTATGCAAATCATAGTGGGGTGATCCAGTTGTGGATTATTCAATGGACATTACAAACCCAAGCCTAGCCCTAATAAGCTTTAAATGTGGATTAAATTTAAAGCTAATGAGATATGGGTGTGTTGGTTAAGTGGCTTGGTTATTTCAAGCCCCACCCATGTTCAAATCTCTAGAAAGGTATATGAGTCTAGTTTTAGCTATTGGTTGTATTCTCAGGTTCATTAATGGCTATTAGATCCTCTCAAGGTATACATGTGGTATTACATGGGGATCTAGGCCCCCAATTATGTCATAGACTGATTTAATCTCTAATAAAAAATCTATCACAAAATAAATAATAATAATGTACCCATAGAATTTTATATAATATCCTAGCAAACCCTATAGCTTAGGCATAATTCCATTGGCTAATCTTTGGAAAAATTGTTAGATAGGTGTAAATTGATTGGCTATTATATTGGCTCTTTTAAAAAAGCATATAATTATTTTTTGAATTAAATTTTATATCTATTGCAAGATATGATGACATAAAACAAATTAATAAAATAAATAAGATAAACTAAAAATCAAATTTTCTCTTTCAAATTGATGCAAAATTATTGACGCTTACCCAGCCATGATAGTAACTTGCAATAACTTAGCCTCGATATATTTAATTTAGTCAAATAACCACACTACTATGTCTTATCCTTTATGAATGACTCACCTAAATAGTTAAAAAATAAAGGATAACTAGAAATTACACCCCAAAGGCACAATGGTTATATTGATAGTGGTCATGAGGTTTGGTATAAACTAATTAGAATGGAAAGTAAAGATATGTAAAACATAGTGAAATAAAACTGAGAACAATTATTCAATGAAAATGCATGTGTAATGGAATAAAAATTTGTACCCAAAGGTTAATTTTTTTGGTTGGCTATCCAAAATAAGATTATTATTGTGGAAAATATCCAAAAAAGGGATTGATAATTTCCAACCATTGTGTTTTGTCTAGAGAGGATGTTGAAACTACTTTTCATACTATATCAGATTGTCCCTTCACCTTTCATCTCTTTGGTAAGATTTTTCTTAAATTTGGGGTAGATTGGGTCTTATCAACTTCCCTTCAGATCTTTGGATTAAATGGAACTCTCCCTTAAACAAAAAAAATCATCAAATGCTTTGGGCTATGATTCTCCCTCATATTTTCTAGAGTATGAAAAGAAAGAAACTCCAAAAAATTTAAAATAGTTAAGAGTAAAATTGATATTGTTACTCTTAAAATAATTATTTTTTTGAAGGAGAACTTGGATATGTGAAATATTCAGAAATCCAAATATTTATAGTTTTGAATCTATTTTAGCTGTTATTTGGGATATTAATTTGACTATAAATCATTCCTTAGATTTAAAAAGATAAGCTATAAGTAAGATTAAATGGATCTTACCCTCTCTTAGGTGGGTAAAACTTCATTTTGATGGCTCTTCTAAAAGAAATATGGGATTAGTATGTGGTGGAGGTATTATAAGGGATAATAAATGTAATATCATTTATAACTTTGATAGGAACTTTGGGGTCTAAACTAGCCACTCTATGGAAGCTTTAGCAACACTACAGAGTGTCAAACTAGCTAAGGAGGTGGGTGCCAGAAAAAATTGCACCAAAGGAGAATCTCAGAACTTAATAAATTATATTATTAAGAGAAATTATCCAAGCTATACAATTAGTAATATCATCTGAGAGATTCATAATATCATGTAAAGTTTCCAAAAAACTTCAGTTACACATACTATGAGGGAGGGTAAAAAGGCTACAAACAAGTTTACAAATATGGGGACTCAAATTGAGGACAATTACAAGTGGCTTAATGATTCATATTTACCAATCCAAATTATTTAAATCATTAAGGATGATAAGTATAGTATTTTATTCTAATTTTTGCGTTAACTAGGATCCTCACTTTAATTATGTTGTTATGCATGTGACTTATTATTTCTATAAGGATGCCAACTTATGTAATGTACTTGCATGGTTGGTATTTGTCTTACTAATCATAGTTGCATTAATAATAAAGTTTATTTGATTTGGGATTTATTAACTCATCACCATAAAAAAAAAGGTAACATCAATATAAACAACTATGTGAAGTCATATTAGTGTATGGGAATTGATATAATATCATTCTAGTGCATATCCAAGCTTTGTGACAATCTTATCAATTATGGTGTTGGCACAAGGGAGATTGATAGAGTCATTATAGATCTTATAGCTGCAATTATTCTTAGGTTATTATTTACTAGGTTATAAGTTTGATAACAATGACTGTAATTATACATGTCTTTACTTTTATATTACCAAAATGGGAGGGGACATTTTTTGAACTAAACCATCTTCAATGGCACCTATGAAGAAGAAAAAAATTGTCTAGAAGATCTTGGAGTATGGGAGTTTAACCAAATACATGGAGAGACTCTATTTTATAGACACTCATATTTATTTGGAGTTTTCTTGAGGATGTAATACCTTAATGATAATGATCAAATATGTTACCATTATTGTCTCTAAATAGATTATTTACCATGTCACGGGAATGAACACCCATGGTCATATGTATTATAGATATAAAAAAGAGAAGATGAGCAAATACATCAATTACATAAGCCTAGTGAG
>JARHVA010002437.1:2337500-2375000 GCA_037957365.1 Torreya grandis | reverse complement strand
TCAGAGGTGGACAAATCTCTCCTCTCATCAAAGGGAGGTTCCCTTATAAATATGCGGGAGCTATATACTATCTATATAAGCAGAAAATAACACTCAGGGGTAGGATAACATCATCCATCTCTCTTTTATCAAAGATGATGCTTATAAATAAAGGAGAAAATCCTGGTGAAGACACTGAAGGCACTTCTCTTCTTTCAGAAGTGTTCTAGCAGGAAACAATAGGAGCTCTTTTTGGTAGTAATAAGTAACTGGTAACAGGGAGTGTAGTAACTAGCAAACTAAGATGTAGCACAAAGTCTCCACCTCGACTGCCCAAGAGTGAAATATGAAGGACAATGAGGGAAAAAAGTCATCCCAAGGTCCTTTACACATGAACAAAAAACAAACACACACTGAAGACAACTATGATAGCACAAAGTTTGAAAGTAACTGGCTTTAGGACATATTCCTTATCACTTCCACTAGCTCTGCTTGTTAAATTGAATAAACAAGAATACATTCAGGAAATAGACATAAGAACAATCTCCTAGAATGACACAAGCTATGATAGCACAAAGTCTGAGAGTAACTTGCTTTCTGATTCAAACAAAGAAATATGATGAATAATCTGAGCTCAAAGTCTCAGTAATTCCTTTCAATTTCGGTAGAGTTTTGCTTCTGATAACAAAGAGATCTCCTCAAAAATGACACAAGAGAATACAATTTATAGTAGCCAAGAAAGGCTTGGCACTTTCTTCCATGGAACGGCCCATGCTGCACTCGATGCATTGAATGCATTTTTAGTTTTGTCAAAGAGGGCCATGCTAATACAGGGCAGGTGCCTTAACTATGGCATGTTGATTCATCTCAAATTTCTTCTCTTGGGCATGAGTCATCTATTCTGTCACCTGCTATCTACACAGCTGTCCACTTTGCCTTTACTTCAAAGGAGACAAACAGGTCGTGCCTTCAATGTTTGTAGGCTCAAATATCTACTTGGTGGATTGTTCCACCTACTGGAAATAACTCCTACAAATATTTTGGCCTTTCCCTTTTTCCACTACAATTTGAGCCCTCGGGCTATCTTTTCCCCTTTCTAGTTCTTTTGGTTCTTCTTTTTGCCTTGAAAGTCTTTGAATGCCTTTGAAAGAATTTGGGTCCACGCTTAAGCCTGTAATGATCAATAGCTATTTCATTGCCACAAATTTGACATCTTTAGGTCTATCATCATTTGAAAGCCAACGGCTAATTGGTTACCCTGAATTTGATAACTACAGGCCCGTCATCCTCCTTAGCACTTCCTTCATTTCTTTCCCGCTTGCTCTGGCTGCTTTCTACTGATCCCAATAAGTGACACATGGTGTGTTCCACTATAAAATAGGTGAGGACACATGGCAACATCCACTTTAACTTATAGAGGCTTTAGATGCCTTTTAAGAGTTTTACAGAAGGTGACACATGGCAACTTCCACAAGACTTTAGAAACACTATAGAAATGTTTGGGATTCATTTGGTTTCACATGGATATAGACACTTGTCACACTCCACTAAGTTACAACTGAATACATGGCATGATCTTCTACTTTTTAGAAACAAGTTATAATGGGTCTTGGTAGTTGACACTTGGTAGCTTCCGCTCATTTTAGTAACTCACTCGGAGCCCACCATAGTCTTTACTCAATAATGAAACCAAAGAAAGACACAGCGGCTATTGACACTTGGCAACTTCTACCAAGCTTTTCAAGGGACACGTGGTGACTTCTGTAGTTTCTCAAAAAAGCACATGGAAACCTTCCACATTGGCCACTTGGCACCTTTCTCAAGACTCTGAGGGAAGCTTATTGAAATAAGCTATGAAGCTTATAGAAACTTGAAGCACGGATGCAGACACTTGTCAGCCTCCACTGAGTCATAATGAGACACAAGGAAGAAACTATGGATGTTGACACTTGTCAGCCTCCACCGAGATTTACAAGGGACACGTGGCACATTATACCACTTTTAGAAAAACATATTGAAGCCTTCCATAGTTTCCACTTGTCGCCCTCCACAGAACTCTATAAGGGACACATGACACGTTCCACTCTCAGGTTTTTTCTTTTGGGAATTCATTTGAACTGCTTAATTGAAATTGATCAATTGAATATTTGAACCGTTAAGCAGTTGAACTCGATGAATTTTGAGAAAGCGCTTGACTCTTTGAATCTTGCCGATGATGTTGAACCTAAAACCGGTTGAACCATTGAACCAAAATGGTTCAAGGTTCAATGGTTCAATGGTTCAATCCTTGCTTAGAAGTTTTTTCGATGAACCCTTTTGGTTGAACCAAGGCATTGAACCAATCTTGAAAATGCCTAAGTGTTGGAAACTTGCCCCTTTTGATTGAACTAGCCTATTATAGCCATTACATCCTTTGAACCTACTAGTCCCTTTACTAAAAAAGCTTGAAAAATGAGGAATTTGAAAGCTCGAAATAAATTTTGAGAAGGGAAGAGATTATTTTGGTCTTTTGAACCAAAATAATTCATATGTTGTCCCAAAATGAGTGACATTTTTGGGGACAACAGCTGGCTCTAGTTGGGGAACTTCCTTCAGTTGAAAACTTGGAACAACTGAGGGGAGTAGAAACCAAAATCTCCAATGCCTTCACATTATGCCATCGGGCTATGGATTCATGCTACTAAAAATAAAGGCTCCAAAAAATGAAAATTAATGACACAAAGTTGAAACAAAGACTATACAAATATACATATATACAGGTGAGCTTATTTGATACTTCAAGAGTTAAAGTGCTTCAAATGCTACCCATTATGAGGTAGAGAAAAGAGTGTGATGCCTTGATAATTCAATAGGAAGTTGTTCTCACCATTGAGTTGATGGATAATAAATGGGCCTCTCCAAAGGGAATCAAACTTCCCATGCATTCCCTTTGGTTCTCTCCTCTTGTCCCACAACAGGACTTGATCTTTAATCTAGAAATCACAGTCTTGAGCTTTCTAGTTGAAGAGCTTATTTACCATACTTTGGTGTGTATAAATTGGGTCTACCACCATAGTTCTCTGCTCATCTAGCTCAATCAGGCACATGATCATCTTATCAATGGAGCTTTTGTATGTTTGATCCTCAATTGCCTTAGCCAATTTCAATGCTAACAATTCTAGGGTGATTGGTATCTCAACATTGAGCCCAAAAAGAAGTTGGAAAGGAGACATACCAATTTCCCTTTTTGGTGTAATTCTATCTACCCACAAAGCATCAACCAATGCTTTATTCCATGTCCTTTGGTTGTCTTCCACCAGCTTCTTGATGATAGTGACCAGGTTCTTGTTACTTGATTCAGCTTATCCATTTCCTTGTGGAAAATAATCAAAAGAGTGGGAGAGAGTGATCCCATAGTAAAAATAGAATTGAGTGATCTCTTAGGAAGTGAAAAAAGCTACATTATTAGTGACAATTTTGGTTGGAACCCCAAACCTGGCAATGATGTTCTCTTTGAGGAAGTTGCAAACTACTTCAGAAGTAGCCTGCTTGGTTAGAATTGCTTTAACCCACTTGGTGAAGTAATCTATGGTTGTAAGGACATAATCATGTCCAACACTAGAATATGGGTTTACAACACCAATGAAATCAATTCCCTATTTTTGGAATGGCTCTTCTATCACCATTGGCTTGAGAGGTAGGGCAACTAACTTGGGTCTTCCAACAAACTACTGGCATAGTTCACATTTCCTTATCCACTTGTAAGCATCTTGAAATAGAGTGGGCCAGTAGTACCTAGCTCACAAAATTTTATGGGCAGTCACAGGGATAAAAAATGTCCTCCACAGGCCAGATTGTGGAAGGACTTCAGAAGTTGGCTCTGTTTCTCTTTGTCCATGCAGCAAAGGAATACTCCATTAAGGTTCCTCTTGTACAAACCATTGTGCCAGAGGAAAAAATTTGTAGCTTTTAAATTGATAGTCCTCCTTTATTTATAAGATATGTGAGCAAGACACTCACCATAAGTAATGAAATGATCAATACCTGAATACCACTCATTTTTAGTGGAGACAAAGAGGATTGTTGGTGTGTCTTCTTCTTGTGATTCTTTATGATCTATTTGTTCTAGTCTATTATCAGTAATCAATTGGCACAGGACTTTTCTATGCACCAGCTTCATTGGTTTGATGAATAAATAAAACTCTTGGATTTTTGCAATCCAATTGCCTCTTTTAGTCCCAAACTCCTACTGAGTTAATATGGATTTAACTGTGGTATTAGGAACCAAGGCAGTAACATGTGAATTCAAGATGTAGAAGCGGAAATGCTTCGCTACCTTTACCACTGCATAAGCATGCTTCTCCATATTTGATTACTTCAGCTCATGAGCTTTAAGAGGATATCTCATGAAAGAAATGGTAGATTCCATACCTTCATTATTCTATTAAACCATAATTGATGAAAGCATGTGTTCAGAAGCATAACTGTATATGGTGAATTCTTTGTTGTAGGTTGGACAAACCAAAATTGGGGCATGAGAAATAAATGTATTTATGTCTTGGAATGCCAATTTACCTTATTAAATCCAACTAAATGTGGCCTTGAATTTCATCATATTTACAATATGGTGAGTCTTCTCAGCAAACTCAGAGATGAACATTCTTAAGAAATTCACCCTTCCAAAGAAAGAGTGAACTGCAGTCTTACTTGTGGGAAAAGTAAGCTCTTGGATGGACTTGACTCTATCTGATTCAATATTTATGCCTCCTTTGGACATAATGTGCCTGAGAATTTTCCTTTTTGTTACCCCAAAAATAGACTTCTTAGGGTTTAAGGAAATGCCATTCTAGCGGCAACATTCTAGTACTTGTTGCAAGTGGCACACATGATCTAGACGATGCTTAGAAAAGACAGTCAAGTCATCAAGATAAACTATAATGAACTTACCCATCTCATCTCTAAAAGCAAGGTCCATTACTCTTTGGAAGGTGGCACCAGCATTTATCAAGCCAAAAGGCATCCTTTTATATGCAAATGTGCCCCAAGGTGTGGTGAATACAGTCTTATGTTGGTCTGCTTCACCAACTTCAACTTGATTATATCCTAAGAAGCCATCTACCATTGATAACATTTCCAAACCAGTCAGCGTCTGAAGCACTTGATCTATGATTGGCAAAGGATAGTTATCCTTTAGGGATGACTGATTCAAATTCCTAAAATCCACACAAAGGTGAATTTCACCATTCTTCTTCTTTATAGGCACTATATTTGCAATCCATGTAGAATGATAGATTGGGAAAATGATCCTAGCATTTAATATTTTTTGTATCTTAGATAGAATGGTACATGATATCTTTAGATTATACTGCCTAGATTTTTTCTTGAAAGGTATCAAGTAAGTCTTGAGAGGAATCTCATGGCAAATTTCTTTAAGCCTGAGTGGCTTCAGATCATCATAGGAGTATGCTAAGACGTGCATGTACTAACAGAGTAGAGTAATGAACTTGAATCTCTCCTCAGAAGTGCAGCATTTCCTAATATTCACCATCTTGGGATCTTCCTTGGTACCCATATTTACTTCATCAAAATCTTGGGAGGAGCTTGAATTCGTTTGTTGTTGTTTGATGAATCTATCATGTTTATCAAATAGTTTCTCAAGGGAAACTAGGCCTTTGGGAATTTTATTTCCTTTAAGTTACAAGAACTCCTCACCTACATTTGCATTTGGTTCAGGGGGTGGTTCAAACTCTTGAGACTTACTGCCTTTGAAATGTAGATGTTCACAGTTGTCTTTTTACTCTAGGAAGGCAATGATTTGGCTGTCAATTTTGAACACTTGCCAATAATTGGTGTTATTGGGGACACTTGGTTAAAAGACCAGTTCAATAGTGTACCTATCTCCTTTGAAATCTAGGTGAGGAACCAAGAGAGTAGCTCAAATAGCTAGTGCATCAGCTCTATCATTGAATTCCTTGGGAACTATAGAGATGTTGACAGCATCAAAATTTTCAATTTGATCCTAGACTAGATTGCAATAGTGATGCACAATCTCTCATTATTGGTTTGATATAGGTCTCTTACCTAACAAACCACCAATTTAGTATCTCCTTTGGCATGAAGGAGCTTAATACCTTTGTCTTGAGCTACCTTCAATCTGAGTAAGAGATATTCATACTCAGCTATGTTGTTGGTATTGTTGAATAGTAACTTGTAGGATGAAAGAAAAAATATCTCCTTGAGGAGATATCAGCACAATCTTGGCTCCTAAACTGGTAGAGGAGTAGTTACCATCAAATTCTAGAATCTATATCTCCTCAAACATTGATTTTTCTTCATTTGGAAGGGGAGATCCTTCCACACTTGCATTGTACTCTACCAATTCTTCTGTTGTTCCAACTAAACGTATTTCTAGGTTGACACCTTTAAGAGTTTCAAAATACACTTCATGGACTTCCTCTATGGATATAAATTAGTTACCCATGCCTAAAGACTCAAATAGAATTTGAGCTTCAGGTGCTGATGATTAGGTGACCATGTATTTTGCTTCCTTTTCAAGGAGTAATCTTTTCATAACACCTTTGACTAGAATCCTTGCATTGAATAGGTCCATGCTCAACTCACCTCCAACATATTTGTAAAATTTTCATCCAAGAAGGATGTCATATGAAGCTATGACATTAGCCACCAATATAGTCATCTTGATTCTTTTGTCTGGGAATGCTACAAATGTAAATTGGGCATCTTTGATTTGTCCCAACAGAGGTACTTGCTTTTTCTCCATGGAGAAACATCTCCCAAATGTCTTGATCAATGTGAGACCAAGGGATTATGCCACTTTGGTAGGCATGACATTATTTGAAGCTCCAAAATCAATGATGTAATTGTTCAGCTGATATCCATTTATCAGCAGGGAGACATAGAAAGGTTCAGTCCTATCAGGAGCAGCATGAGGAGTAATGACAAGGTTATTTGGGATAGACATGTTCCTTGGGGGATCATGAGTCACCTTCTTAGCATCTTGTCTCATAGGAGTGGTTTAGTGCTTCACACATTGAACCAACTTATCTAATTGCTTAGGATTAGACTGCAAAAATTCAAATTTAGACATTTGAATTTTGGTTTGATTTATATGGTTAATTATGTGAAATGTCTAGAAAGCGCTAGGAGCAGGGGATGGGAGTTCATCCTTTTGGTTTTTGGGAGGGAGAGGACTGGATTGTGAATTTGAAGTAGAAGGCATAGGGATGTTTAGTTTACTTACTTTTCTTGCAATCACTAGGTCCTTTGGCTAGAAGGGTAGAGTGGTTCCCCACTTAGCAATTGAGATTGTTGGTTGAGGTTGCTCCTCTATTTTTTCCCTATCAGTTGGTTAAGCTGATTAATTCTTGGACTGGATGAATACGACATATCATCCCTCAGCTACATTACCTTCATTTTTGGTTTCATCCTAATAATTTAGGAAACTAATGTTGGAGTCGCCAGCTAATTCTTCTTCTTCCTCAGTGAAGAGATCAACATCATTGTCTTGATCAAACTTAGGTTAGAAAGAGAAATCATGTTTTGTTTCTAGATATTTAACAACTAAGTTTGTTGGAGGTGCTTCAATGGCAAGGTTATTTCTTTATGGGGGAGGAAGATGATTTGCTTGCCCTTGGTTCCTGGTAGCATTGCCTTGATATGACTGATTTGGGAATGTCCTCCTTGGTGCATCTTTATATGAAGGAGTAGAGGACATTCCTTATGCCATTTGCTTTTTGAGGGCCATCAACTCATTTTCTAGCTTCTACACCATTGGATCAATGGTGGTTGTAGGTGAGTATTCAGAGGAAGAAGCAGATTTACCTCTATTTGGATCTCTCCTTATTTTTCCTACCAAGATAAGGTCATCCTCTACCTCAGTAGCTAAGTCTTGAGTGGCCTCAAGGTCTATGTGGTTAGTACGTCTCAGTAGAAAACTCACCTTAGGCAACTATGAATTGATGAAGAAGCACTTGAGGTTTTTAGGTGTAGGTTGAGAAATTGCAAAAATTATGTTCCTCATCTTGTCAAACTTTACTATAAAATCTCTCATAGGTTCATGAGGTTCTTTCTTCATCTGTGTGAGTTGGGCTAGCAAGGCATGTGCATCTTCTATAGGCTTGAACCTAGCTTCAAATTTAGCTTTGAGTATGTCCCAATCAGTTACTGGTCTATCATGCAAATGGTAGAACCAGTCTACAGTAGCACCTTATAGTGTTTCCATGAAAAGCCTGACTGCTATGTCTTCATACTCTACACCTATTATGCCACAAGCTATGCTGAAGACTGCAATGTGTTCATCAGGATGAACTCTCCCATCACCAAATAATTTGGGGAAATTCTTCCTTGAGCTGCGTGGAAGTTCATGTAGAGGTGGAGTAAGGTTGAGTAGGCCAAACAAGTTACCCCAGGGGCCTTGAACTGCCATGATTTGATTATGAAAAAGAGGGATAACAAATCTAGGTGGAGTATTTATAGGCAAAGCTCTGATAACAATAGAAAAAGTAGCTCTACCTTGTGTTGGTGTCCTGGTATAGGTAGGAGGAATGCTCCTAAATTGTTGAACTTGAAGTTGGGGATGGAAAAAGTTGAAATATCCCTGCTGTACCAACTCAAAGACAGGGTCAACAACACCTTGAACTCTCTAGATTTTGGTATATTGTGGAGTTACCAGGTTGTGAAACAAAAATGGGAAGGGATTGTTCTTGCTTTAGCTTGAAGCTTGAGGCTTCAAATTTCTTGTCCTTCCCTAGTGGAGTCGCCAAAAATACTGTTGGATGAATATTTTGTCAGTCAACTATTTGATTAAGCAAAATAGGTCTCTTCACCACATCAAAGGAGATTGGTCAACCCAATGTGTAGGTTTACTACATTAGAGGTGGACAAATCTCTTCTCTCATCAAGGGGATGTTCCCTTATAAATATGCAGGAGCTATATACTATCTATATAAGTAAAAAATAACACTTAGGGGTAAGATAACATCATCCATCTCTCTTTTTTCAAAGATGATGCTTAAAAATAGAGGAGAAAATCTTGGTGAAGACACTGAGGGCACTTCTCTTCTTTCAGAAGTGTTCTAGCAAGAAATAGTAGGAGCTCTTTCTAGTAGTAATAAGTAACTAGTAACAGGGAGCGTAGTAACCAGTAGACTGAGATGTAGCACAAAGTCTCCACCTCGACTACCCAAGAGTGAAATACAAAGGATAGTGAGGGCACAAAGTCATCCCAAGGTCCTTTACACATGAATAGAAAATAAACACACATTGAAGACAACTATGACAGCACAAAGTCTGAAAGTAACTGGCTTTAAGACATATTCCTTATCACTTCCACTAGCTCTGCTTGTTAAATTAAATAAACAAGAATACATTAAGGAAATAGACATAAGAAAAATCTCCTAGAATGACACAAGCTATAACAACATAACTTAGAGTAACTTGCTTTCTGATTCAAACAAAGAAATATGATGAACAATCTGAGCTCAAAGTCTCAGTAATGCCTTTCAATTTGGGCAGATTTTTGCTTCTAATAACAAAGAGATCTCCTCTAAAATGACACAAGAGAATATAATTTATAGTATCCAAGAAAGGCTTTGTGCTTTGTTCCATGGAACGGTCCATGTTGCACTTGATGCATTGAATGCATTTTTAGTTTTGTCAAAGAGGGCCATGTTGGAATAGGGCGACCACCTTAATTGTGGCATGTTGATTCATCTCAAATGTCTTATCTCAAGCTTGAGTCATCTATTTTATCACCTGTTATCTATGTAGCTATCCACTTTGCCTTTGCTTCAAAGGAGACAAATAGACCATGCCTTTAATGTTTGTAGGCTCAAATATCTACCTGGTGGACTGTTCCACTTACTAGAAATAACTCCTACAATTTTTTTGGCCTTTCCCTTTTTCCACTACAATTTGAGCCCTCAGGCTATCTTTTCCCCTTTCTGATTCTTTTGGTTCTTCTTTTTACCTTGAAGGTCTTTGAATGCCTTTGAAAGCATTCGGGTCCGTGCTTAAGCCTACAATGATCAACAGCTATTTCATTGCCATAAATTTGACATCTTTGGGTCCATCATTGTTTGAAATCCAACAAATAATTAGTTTCCCTAAATTTGATGGCTACAGGCCTATCATCCTCCTTAGCACTTCCTTCATTTCTTTCCCACTTGCTCTGGCCACTTTTTGCTAATCCCAATAAGTGACACGTGGTGTGTTCTGATGTGAAACAAGTGAGGACACGTGGCAGCATCTACTTAACTTATAGAGGATTTAGACACCTTTTGAGAGTTTTATGAAAGGTGACACATGGAGGTTTCTGCAAGACTTTAGAAACATTGTAGAAACATTCAGGAGTCATTTGGATTCACGTGGATATAGACACTTATCGTGCTCCACTGAGTTACAATGGGATACATGGCACGTTCCACTACTTTTTAGAAACAAGTTATAATGGGTCTTAGTAGATGACACTTGGTAGCTTCCACTCATTTTAGTAACTCACTCGGGGCCCACCATAGTCTTTACTCAATAATGAAACTGAAGGAAGACACAGTGGTTATTGACACTTGGCAGCTTCCGTCGAGCTTTTCAAGAGACACATGGCAACTTCTACAATTTCTCAAAAAAGCACATGGAAACCTTTTGCATTGGCCACCTGGCACCTTCTATGGGACTCTGAGGGAAGCTTATTTAAAGAAGCTATGAAGCTTACAAAAATTTGAAGCATGGATGTAGACACTTGTCAGCCTCTGCTGAGTCATAATGGGACACAAGGAAGAAACTGTGGATGTTGACACTTGTCAGCCTCTGCCAAGCTTTACAAGGGACACGTGGCACATTCTGCTACTTTTATAAAAACATATTGAAGCCTTCCACAGTTGCCACTTGTCACCCTCCATGAAACTCTATAAGGGACACGTGGCACGTTTCATTCTCAAGTTTTTTCTTTTGGGCATTCCTTTGAACTGCTTAATTGAAATCGATCGATTGAATCTTTGAACCTTTGAACCGTTAAGCAATTGAACTTGATGAATTATGAAAAAGTGCTTGACTTTTTGAAGCTTGCCGATGATGTTGAACCTTAAACCCGTTGAACCATTGAACCAAAATGGTTCAAGGTTTAATGATTCAATCCTTGCTTAGAAGTTTTGCTGATGAACCCTTTTGGTTGAACCAAGGCATTGAACCAATCTTGAAAATGCCTAAGTGTTAGAAACTTGCCCCTTTTGATTGAACTTGCTTGCTATAGCCATTGAACCCTTTAAACCTACTAGCCCCTTTACTAAAAAATATTGAAAAATGAGGAGTTTGAAAGCTCAGAACAAGTTTTGAGAAGGGAAGAGATTATTGTGGTCTACTGAACCAAAACAGTTCATATGTTATCCCAAAATTAGTGACATTTTTGGGGAAAACAAACACAACCACTAGTAATGTCTCCTTTTTATTTAGAAATATGTATAAATCCTAAGGGTGAAGTAGATTTAATTGACCTATCTAAAAATTTATGTGTTAGCTTTGATACAAAAGGTTTTTTTTAGAGAATATCAAAAACATAAAACACATCAAGAATAAATTAGGGACCATGAATGATGGATATAAATAAAGAACAAAATTACATTGAGGGGTCCTTGCATTTCACAGGGTTAACCATTAAATTCACTAAATGAGAATACTTACTTGATTCATCTACATAAATATTTAAACAACAACCACATTTTTATCACTTTGAGTTTTTAATTGTATTAAATATAGTTGGAATTTAGATGGCAAAGAATGAACCAAATATTTTCATAAATAAAAAGAGGGAACAAAGTGTGAGAGTTCTAGACACCAAAATTGTTTCCATAAAATACATACAAACAATTCATCTTTGGTTAAATAGGTGGGTGTCCTAGATACTTACAACTCATGGATTAAAGGTGATTTATTAAAATTTAATAAAATAGTGTTTTCTAATAGTTATAAGCCAAAAACAAATTTCTAACACTAACACTTTATTTTTCAGATGAAGTAATTTGGATGTTGGGTGGAAAATAATATTAATAATTCTAAAATATATAAATAAATAATATGTACAATTACAAATCATTACAAGAAAAAGCCTAAAATAAAACACCTACCCCTTAACAAATAAACCCAAATAACCAAATTAAAATAAATTAACAAAATCAAAATAAATAAATGTTTATCTCATTTTGAATTCTATGTGTGAAATATAAGATTAATCTATATAATCTCACTAATGTGTGGATCAAAAATAAGGATATCATTCCATGACATAGGTATAAATAACTCCAAAAATATGTAGTTTATCATTTTGGAATGGAATTGTATGTTTGAATTTTAAATTTCATTAAATATAATCAATTTAATTAGTTTCCATCTCATTTGTGGGTTTTTATGACTTTAATTATGAAATTAGTTTATCCCTGATGCTTAAGGTAGGATTGTATTTTTGTGGTTTTTTTATTTTATCTCTTCATCTAAATGTTATTTTAGAAGAAACTTTTAGTGGATCCATAAAATTAAGCTTTACCAAATAAAAATATGACTTAAATGGGCAATATGGGATTCTATTCTCTTCTCCACCCTTTTATTTTGTAAAAAAATAAAAAAATACAAACATAATAGAGAATAAAATAAATATCTAATTGAAATTTATATATTTTAGCTATAAAATGACTTGATGTTAAAAAAAATTACTAAACCAAAAAAATATAAAATATAAAACCTATTACAACTACATAATATTTTAGATACTAAAATATAGTCTTTGATACTTGGCAGTGAAAAGCTAGACACACATTTACTATGCATGACTTGAGCACTCAAACAAAGTCCTAATTCTCCATCCTATCACATTTGTATGTTATCTTATGAGTCAACCCTTCTATTCTAATATTAAACTCCTAAATTAAATTCATTGAATATTTCAAATTTACTAAATATCATGCACAAACATCTCTAGACTTTAAGTTTAGTCCACTTATACATTAGTTTGTTCTACCAATTATCAGTGTTCATTTTAAGAGGACATATCAAAAAACCCCTTAGGTTTGTTTAGATGAATTGGATTTGTAGCCTTGGTGAATATAAATGTGTACAGGAGGGGGAAAATCACCTTTTTTGTTTTTCATATAATCACTTGGTAGCATTCTATCAGACGACAGGGTAGTGTTTTTCTATCAGTCAGTATTGTGTTGCCAGGTGGCATCATGTTGTAGGGTGGTACTATACTACCATATGACACTATTTTATCATGTGACATTATGTTATCACATGAAATTATTCCATCAAGTAACACTATATTTCCATGCAACATCATGTTACCAAGTGGCACTATGCCCTCAAACGACATCATGTTGTCATGCGGCATTATGCTACCATATGACATAATACTATTAGGTATTATTGGGATTAATTATTATAATAAAATATTAAAATTATACATGTTTATTTATGCATTAAAATGGTTTTTAATTTATTCTACAATTAAAAAAATATTGATACTTTAAAAAAAAATTAAAATTACCTGTATTTGGAGTGCATGTCATTCATACAGTCTTCTTTCCTAGGTTTCTAAAATAAGATAGTTTGTTCAATTTTATTGATATTTACTATGGTTTTTTACCCTTTTCATTACCATCTAACACAATAGTAACTAAATTAGGATGATACAAGACTCAAGAGGTAGATGGGTGATAGCAATTGGGTAGGCACTATTGGATGACAATAATCAAATCATGGGAAGCATTTAAATTGTGTCAGGGGGCAAAGTGATGTTGGGTGGTGAAATGATACTAAGTAGTTACTATGGGTTAGAGTGTTGTTAATTGTTTATTTTGGGGCACTACTATTAGGTAGTAAAGAACTACCAGATAGTACAAAGCTATTGGATGGTCCAGTACTATTGAGTAGTAGACTGTTATAATGTGACATAATGCTACTGCATGAGTTTGTGTTACCAGATAAAATTAGAAACCTAAACTAGTTAGAACCAACATGATCTCAAAAATTTATATTTTATAAAATCAAACCCGTCCTTAGGGTCTTCCCATAAGTGTAACATGTTGGTGGCATGAGGAATTATTCAATTGGATCTATATATAAACAAATCAAAGTCTCATTCAAAATGACTTTAAATTTATCTAATATAAATTCATAAAATATTGCACACTAATTAAATGTGCCTTATTCTTCATAATTTCCATACCTATCACTAGGATCAGTAATAATCAAAGTATTAAACACTCAAAATCTAATTTAAAGTAAATATTATTAAGTGTTAAAAACCATCATTAACTACATACACATACCAAAGTAGTAAAATTTCACATTAAGATTAGGTGAGAGAACTATATGCAAATAAATTTCCATCCTTGAAGTATTGGATACATAAGAAATGATAAATAATTATGTGGTGGTGACTTGGGTTAGATTAACCCATTACACTTCCACCATTTTTCAGGTTTCTATCTCTCACAAGCACATCTATGGTTTCAAGTAAAATGAGATTAATTTTTAGATCTACACACATCAACAAGGCTCAAGATCATATTAGGTAACCATAAATTTATTATACCACACTTTCATGCAAGTCGATATTGACCATCAAGTTAGGATCAATTAATGATATTTCCCTAACCTTACAAAACCAAACCAACACATAAATTAGATTTATTCTAGAATTAGACAAACTAAAGCATGCTTATCCTTGATTTTCAATTTTAGAATATAGTTATAGTTAGATAGTCAACAAAAAAATCTAATTATTGTGATCTCTTTTGTACTTTAAATATTTATCATATTCCATTATCAAATTAGAAGAATCAATCTCAACCTTTTTACATAAACATGTGTATACTTGAATATTTTATCATATAATATGAATCTTATTTCTAATTTATATATTAATTATATTAATCTCACTCATTAATATAAATTAGGGTAAAACAAATATGACAAATAATCCAAATAAAGTAAGCTTGTCAACTATGCCATACAAAATATAATTTTTGCAAGTGTTTTACTAAATTTGGGAAACTATGTGATGTTAATTTCCTAAATAGTAAAGGGGTCTGGATTAAGGGTAAAATTATTAAATAAATGTGATTTACTTAAACTACTAATTTATTAAATATGGAAGTTCTTAATTGATTTCTAAAAATATCAAACAAGGGGATAGATAGTAAAACTTAGCTAATTCTAGGTTGGGATAAAGGAGATAGAGGCTACAAATTACTGATCTAGCTAGGTAGACTATCAAAAATAGGACCCAAAAGTCTATTTTATATCTATATAGGAGTGTTAAAAATGAGACACCTAGAGGTCCATCACTGTATTCCATGTTTGGCATTGTATTCCTTAGTGTCTAAACTTTCTAAGTTTTTTGGGTTATGTTTGTCTGTTCTAGAAGACCCTATGCTTGAAATATCAAGTCTTGGTTATTCACAAAGCTTTGTGTGTAATTTATTTTATTTTCAAGGATACTATTTCCTCTTCATGCCTAATGGGTGATCTTGAATCCAACTAGAAAAGGAGTTAGTGTGTAATATGCATTGAATGTACGTTCACACCCTGTGTGTGGGTACACTGCCTACATACCAATACTCCAAAGAGGGATCAAGGATAATGTTTATCTCAAAATTTTAATGTGTATTGTGAAATATTATGTATGTAATTCAAGTGAATGTAAATTTGGGCAAGCTTGAGATGACTCATGACTGGTACAGTAGCTTGGATAGGCTGTAAATAATAGTGGTTAGTTGTATGCAAAGAATAGGAAGATTTGCTTGAGTGTGCTTTATTATATTTCTAACTTGTGCCTTTTGAATTATTTATAACCCTTATAAATGACATTTTAATGGGATTTTATATGGAAACTAGTGATCCTAGGTTATATGAACTCACATTTAGCTAACAAAGGAAAAGATAAGGATTTGGGAAAATCTAACCGTTTGAGGCTATTTTGGACTTGGACAACAATGCTGGAAAGTGGACACCCTGGGTCCCAATGCTATATTACAACTTATGGCACTATTTTCCAAGGGGAAGGGAACTTGGGGGATAGATATTTGTCTAGGAAAGGAGTCTAAGATAGTAGGGGCTAAATCTAGAAGGCTTCAGATGACTGGGAAATAGTGAAAACATACCTAAGTGGGTTGTGTAAGCGAGTAGGAGAAACCTATGGTTTGGGTGTCACAATTCATGATAAAGTTGTATAGTTTCATTTTAGTATGACTAAAACAATCAATCCAATAAAATATATAAAAAAAAATTGATTGATTTAAATATAACACTAACCACTATTCCCCAATTGCATTAAATTTTTCCAAACCCAACCATTACACATATTATTTAATTTTGAAGTATAATTAGTGTTTTATTTAAACATTGTTCAAATTTTCATGAAACCATCCCCTCACACTATACATATTGAACACATACTTCCAAAAAATAGATGGTAACATTTTAAAACATTGCCATGAAAAAAAACTCATGAAAATATAAATGTAGCCACCAAAGTTGTAGAGAGTCCTACCCTATCTCTTAGGGGCATAAAAAACATTCATTGAAATTACTATCTTACACTACACATGTTTAGTGTATGTGACTACATCCTTAATGACATTATCGATGAAGATATTTAAGAAGCCTTTGGTCTCTTCATAGATGAGGTCATTGATATTCTTCATACCTCCCCTCATAACATGCAACATAATTAGGGTATTCATGATGCCTCAAATGTTACCATGAAGGACCTTCCTATGCCTCTTGGCTCATCCTTTTATCAATTAATTTCCACCCTTCCTCTCTTAATAAATAAAAATGAACTAAACATAAGGTTTTTAAAATATTGATAATCTTTGATTTGTAATATGAATGCATATTTTAGAGTCATAAAAGAAATCCGAAGACACACTATAAGGGCCTATATAAGTTGAGTTAGTTAAATAATAAATTTAGAGGTATTTGAAGGAGATTTATATTTAGGATAAGAATACAAGGTTGAGTGATAAATAAGAAAACATACTCGTCGCACTACTAATCATTCATTATGTTTATAGGAGGGCCAATTTTATTGTGCCAAAATCCCCATTTGCATAAGGATCATTATTGTGGACCAAAATCACCATAAAATGTGGAATAAAGTTTTTAAATGAATGAGTATTTTGGAATATTAGAATTAATTACAAGATGTATTGAAGATCCATATCTGAGTTAGGGTGGTAAGAAGTATATTTATATGCATTTTAATGGGGTTGTTTTTGGGGTTATGAAGTCATAGAGGAAGAGAGAGGATGGACAACCAAGAAAACATAGTCATCCCACAACTAATAAAGTATTATGTTAGTATGAGGGCCACTTCCATTGTGGCATCACCCCCATTGGCATAAATATTATTATCTATGAAGGTTTTATATGTTTCCATGGAACAACACTTCCAACCAATGTGGGATTAAGTTTTTGAATGATTCAATATTTTAGAGTCATATAAATAATATAAAAGACAAACTAAAGATGCATATCCAAATTGGGCCTTTTGGTAGTAAGACATGTATTTAGATACATATGAAAAATATATTTTTTTTTTTAATATTATGAAGCAACAAAAGAAGAGAGAGGAATATTAAGCAAGAAAACATATTTATCTCACAACCAATCACCCATTATTTTAGTAGGATAGCCACTTCCATTATGGAATCAACTCCATTGGCATAATAATCATGGTTTAATAGGTTTCTTTGATGTATTATCTAGGCTTATATGATATTTAACAATTAATGGTCAATTTTAAATTTGACACCCACTTAATCATCATAGGGTAATTTCAACCTTAAATTTGAAATATATTTAAAATAAAATATATAATTAAAAAAAATTATGAATGCCTTCAACTATATAATTATAGACACATAAATTAATATTTGAGATAAAAAAATGCACTTGTGGCCACCTTCTTAACACACTTAACTCATGCCTTAATCTAAGGAATTTTGACCATTTTCTTTCACTTTCCACATGGATGACCCATTCTTATAATCAAACCAATGACCCTAAAATGTCCCTATTCTGATGCAGAGCTAAACTCAATTTTCTAAAACACTCTTCCCTTTTTCTTAATTCACTCATTCACTCAAAGTCCTTTGGGACCACATGTAATAGTGGTTATAGGGTTCCTCAAAATGATTCATGGTCCTTAACAACTTAAATGTGCTTCTCATAATCTATTTAGACCTCTCATATCATTCACAACCTTCTATAATGTATTAAATCAATTCTATACAACTTTGCCTACCTTTTGAACAATCTTTATATCCCTTCTTCTCTTGATTTTCTCTATGTATAGAAATGCACGATAGGTTATTAGCAAACCAACCATCAATCTGAATACCCTCTATACTCATTCAACTATTATCCAAGGGTTATAGGGTTCCTAAAAATGATTCATGTTCATTAACACCTTAAATGTGCTTATCATAATCTATTTAGACCTCTCATCTCAGTCACAACCTTCGACAATACATTAAATCAATTCTATATAACTCTGCCTACCTTTTGACCAATCTTTGTATCCCTTTTTCTCTTGATTTTATCTATGTACAAAAATGTATGATAGGTTATTGGAAAACCAAACATTAATCTGAATACCCTCTATACTCATTCAACTATTCTCAAAGTTTTGATCTCTAAATCAAGACATATACAATTATTTCTTGATTTAAACTAACTCCTCCTTTTACTCACTCATTTAGGGTGGTGGATTTATACTTACCTCCTCACATCTTAACCTAACTTATTAACTCATAACCACCTTAATTACCTTTCATGAAACCATAAAAGTCTATTACAACTTTATTCATAATTTACATATAATCACCACTCATTCACACTTTACTAGACCACCTAAAACATTTTGAAATTTTAAAAATCCTTTTGGGAAAGAAAACTGATTTGCCATTCTAATTCAAATTTCACTCACCAAAAAGATTTATTATCCATATAAAACCTCTCCTAGGACTCTTAGATACATATTAAACTAACCTTGATCATTTTTAAGATGCCCCTACATCATACTCTTAAGGGGAGAAAATAAATTGACATCATATTCTTCTTCATTCAAATGTTCATACAAATGTGTATGTTCCTTGATTCCACACCTATGCCTATATTTTTTCTTCCATTTTATCCTTTTTTCTTTCCCCTACTACTTCTCATACTACTACTTGTATATATAGTTATTCTTCTTTCATTGTTTTCTTTCATATCCTTCTTCAATCTTTATGGTATGGAGGATGAATTATCATTCTCTATCTATTGTTTCCTCTAACATTGTTGTTTCTACCTCTTCATTAGCATACCTATCCCACATTATACTCTTTTCCTTTTTGGTGACCATTCCAAGGTTTCATGGTTTCCCCTATTCTTGTTGGCAACATCCTTTATCCTGATATCATCTATTATAGCTGCTCATTTCTTGATTGTCAAATTAGTCAACTCATCATTTTACCTCTCATCTTCATGGAATAGTAAATCAATCACATCCTCCTTAACCTATTCATAATTTTCCTTAGGCACTTCATGTGATTCTTATTTATTCATTGATCTAATGAACTCCTCAAACAAGCCTATTGTATCTTTATATAAAATATCATCTTCATCTTCAAAATATTCATCAAAAATTACATTTTCTTCATTACCTACTATTTGTTTCTCATTTATCCACTCTTCTTTATCAAATAGTTCATCATATTCAAGGTATCAATACATTCATCTTCATTTGTACTTTCACTCTTCCATTCATCAACTTCTTCTTCCCTATGTATTGTAGTTCAATCAATTTCTTCATCCCAATCATGCTTTTCACTTTCCATTTCTTAACTTGCATTTAACCATGACAAATCTATGTCAAAATAAAAACAAATGAGGCCCAATTACCTATCTCTATTTCATCAACTTCAATTGTTTAATCATCTCCTTCCATTGGTCTTGCACACATTCCATTGCTTGTTAATTCTCTCACTCTTGCATTCTTTCTCTAAAGCGGCACTTGACTCTTTTTTAGAGTTTGATTCCACATCTTAGACTATATACACGCCACATCTGTATTAACTCTCTTTCCATCCTTGCTAATGTATCCTTCATTTCTTTTATATCTATCTCCATCATTCTCTCACTATGGTAATCAGATTTAACCCTATTTCTCACTTTTATTTCTACCTCTCCTTTCATTTTCATCTTTAGTAATTCACTTGGGTACATAATCTTCCTCTTTTAAAGGCCTCAATTGGACCACTTTATTTTTTTTCACACTTGAAACCCCTCTCACTCTCTATCTTAGACCTCACTAGGGTCCTTCCACACTCTTGTCCTTCACACTAGGACTATCATCAATTTTCTAAGCTTTATTTATGAGCTTATCTCTTTTGAGCTTGTTAATAACACTCTTTATTCAGGGCTGCCACATTAGTCCTCTCTTATCTCCTTTTTCTCTAACCTATCACATACCATCAACAATGCACTTAAGCCAATAAATCAACCACAAGTAACTCATACCTTTTCTTTATCTGCTTTCTTACTCTATCTTTCAAAATACTCCTTACAATCTAACTCCTTGTTTGCTTACCTATAAATTTTTGATCAACATGCAACTTGAACCATGTAATCAACCTATATATACTTGTTCCTAGAGCATCTATATGGCTCTGATACCAAATGATGTAGATCTATACTCACTTTTCTAAAACACTCTTCCCTTTTTCAAAGTTCACTCATTCACTCAAATTCCTTTGGGACCACATGCAAAGGTGGTTATAGGGTTACTCGTAATGATTCATGGTAATTTACACCTTAAATTTTCTTACCATAATCTATTTATACCTCTAATCTCATTCACAACCTTCTACAATGCATTAAATCAATTCTATATAACTCTGCCTGCTTTTTGAGCAATCCTTGTAGCCCTTTTTCTCTTGATTTTTTCTATGTAAAAAAATGTATGATAGGTTATTGGCAAACCAAAAATTAATCTGAATGCCTTCTATACTCATTCAACTATTCTCAAAATTTTAAACTCTAAATCAAGACATATACAACTATTTATTGATTTAAACTAACTCCTTTTACTCACTCACATAGGGTTGTGGATTTCTACTTACCTCCTCACCCCTTAACCTGAACTTATTAACTCATAACCACCTTAATGACCTTTCATGAAACCATAAAAGTCTATTACAACTTTATTCATCATTTACATATAATCACCACTCACTCACACTTTACTAGACCACCTAAAACATCTTGAAATTTTGAAAATCCCTTTGGGTAGGAAAATTGATTTTACATTATAATTCAAATTTCACTCACCAAAAAGACTTATTATCCATATCACACCTATCCTAGGACTCTTAGACACATATTGGACTAACCTTGATCATTTTTAATATGTGCCTACATCATACTCTTAAGGGGAGAAAATAAATTGACATCCATAATCTTCTTCATTCAAACGTTCGTACAAATGTGTATGTTCCTTACTTCCACACTTATGCCTCTATTTTTTATTCCATTTTATCCTTTTTTCTTTCCCCTACTACTTCTCATACTATTACTTTCACCTATAGTTATTCTTCTTGCATTATTTTCTTTCATACCCTTCTTCAATCTTTATGGCATGTAGGATGAATTATCATTCTCTATCTATTGCTTCCTCTAACAGTGTTGTTTCTACCTCTTCATTAGCATACCTATCCCACATTATACTCTTTTCCTTATTTGGTGACCATTATAAGGTTTCATGGTTTCCCCTATTCTTTTTGGCAACATCCTCTATCCTACTATCATCTATTATAGCTGCTCCTTTCTTGATTATCAAATTAGTCAACTCATCATTTTGCCTCTCATCTTCATTGACTATTAAATTAGTCACATCCTCCTTAACCTATTCATAATTTTCCTCAAGCACTTCATTTGATTCTTATTTATTCATTGATCTAATGAACTCCTCAAACAAGCTTATTGTATCTTTATACAAAATATCATCTCCATCTTCAAAATTTTCTTCAAAAATTACATTTTATTCATTATCTATTATTTGTTTCTCATTTATCCACTCTTATTTATCAAATATTTCATCATCTTTATGGTATAAATACAATTCATATTAAGTTGTACTTTCACTCTTCCATTCATCAACTTCTTCCCTATGTACTATTTTCCAATCAATTTCTTCATCCCTATCATGCTTTTCAATTTCCATTTCTTAACTTGCATTCAACCATGAAAAATCTATGTTAAAAATAAAAAATTTGAGGCCCAAATTCCTATGTCTATTTCATCAACTTCAATTGAATAATCATCTCCATCCATTGGTCTTGCACACATTCCATTGCTATTAATTCTCTCACTCTTGCATTCTTTCTCTAAAGCTGCACTTGACTCTTTTTTTGAGTTTGATTCCACATCTCAAACTATATACACTCCACATCTGTAGTAAGTCTCTTTCCATCTTTGCCAATGTATCCTTCATTTCTTTTATCTCTATCTCCATCATTCTCTCACTATAGTAATCAAATTTAACCCTATTTCTCACTTTTCTTTCTACCTCTCCTTTCATTTTCATTTTCAGTAATTCACTTAGGTATATAATATTTCTATTTTATTAGCCTCACTTGGACCACTTTATTTTGTTTCACACTTGGAACCCCTCTCACTCTCTATCTTAAACCTCACTAGGGCCCTTCCACACTCTTGTCCTTCACACTAGGACTATCTTCACTTTCCTAAGATTTATTTATGAGCTTATCTCTTTCGAGCTTGTTAATAACTCTGTTGATTTAGGTTTTCCACCTTAATCCTCTCTTACCTCCTTTTTCTCTCACCTATCACATACCATCAACAATGCACTTAAACCAATAAAGCAACCACAAGTAACTCATACCTTGTCTTTATCTACTTTCTTACTCTATCTTTCAAAATACTCCTTATAATCTACCTCCTTGTTGCTTACCTATAAATTTTTGATCAAGATGTAACTTAAACCATGTAATCAACCTATATATACTTGTTCAAAGCATCTATATGGCTCTAATACCAAATGGTGCAGATTTAAACTCACTTTCTAAAACACTCTTCCCTTTTTCAAAGTTCACCCATTCACTCAAATTCCTTTGGGACCACATGCAATAGTGGTTATAGGGTTACTCACAATTATTCATGGTCATTGACACCTTAAATTTGCTTATAATAATCTATTTAGACCACTCATCTCATTCACAACCTTCTGCAATGCATTAAATCAATTCTATTTAACTCTACCTGCCTTTTGACCAATCCTTGTAGCCCTTTTTCTCTTGATGTTCTCTATGTACAAAAATTTATGATAATTTATTAGAAAACCAACCATTAATATGAATACCCTCTATACTCATTCAAATATTCTCAAAGTTTTAAGCTCTAAATCAAGACATATACAACTATTTCTTGATTTAAACTAACTCCTCCTTTTACTCACTCACATAGGGTGGTGGATTTCTGCTTACCTCCTCACACCTTAACCTAAATTATTAACTCATAACCACCTTAATAACCTTTCATGAAACCATAAAATTCTATTACAACTTTATTCATCATTTACATATAATTATCACTCACTCACACTTTACTAGACCACCTAAAACCTCTTAAAATTTTAAAAATCTATTTGTGCGGGAAAACTAATTTTACATTCTAATTCAAATTTCACTCACCAACATGACTTCTTATCCATATCACACCTCTCCTAGAACTCTAAAACACATCCTAGACCAACTTTGAACATTTATAAGATGCCCCTACATCATACTCCTAATGGGAGAAAAAAAATTAACATCCATATTCATCTTCATTCAAATGTTCATACAAATGTGTATGTTCATTGATTTCACACCTATGACTCTAATTTTTGTTCCATGTTATCCTTTGTTCTTTCCCTTGTTGATTCTCATAATACTGATTGTACCTATAGTTGTTCTTTTTGCATTGTTTTCTTTCATAAATTTATTCAATCTTTATGGTATGTAGGATGAATTGTCATTCTCTATCTATTACTTCCTCTAATAGTGTTGTTTCTACCTCTTCATCAACATACCCATCCCAAATTATACAATTTTCCTTCTTTGGTGACCATTCTAATGTTTCATGCTTGCCCTTATTCTTGTTGGCAACATCCTCTATCCTATTGTCATCCATTATAGTTGCTCTTTTCTTGATTGTCAAATCAGTCAACTCATCATTTTTCCTCTCATCTTCATGGCTTGGTAAATCAGTCACATCCTCCTTAGCCTATTCATCATTTTACTCAAAATTCTTCATGTTTCTTCATTGATCCAATGAACTCGCTAAACAAACCTATTATATCTTTATACAAAATATCATCTTCATCTTCAAAATATTCATCAAATTTTTCATTTTCTTCATTACTTGTTATTTGTTTCTCATTTATCCACTCTTATTTATCAAATATTTCACAATCTTTATAGTATAAATACACTTCATATTTAGTTGTACCTTCACTCTTCCATTCATCAGCTTCTTCTTTCCTATGTACTATTGTTTAATCAATTTATTCATCCCTATCATGCACTTCACTTTCCATTTCTTGACCTGTATTCAACCATGACAAATCGATGTTAGAATAAAAATTTTGAGGCCCTATTACCTATCTATGTTACATCAACTTAAATTTTTTAACCATCTCATTCTATTGTTCTTGCACACATTTCATTACTTGTTGATTCTCTTGCTCTTGTATTCTTTCTCTAAAGCTGCACTTGAGTCTTTTTCTAAGTTTGATTCCATATCTCAGACTATATACACTCCACATCTATAGTAACTTTCTTTCCATCCTTTCCAATGCATCATTAATTTCTTTTATCTCTATCTCCATCATTCTCTCATAGTGGTAATCAAATTTAACCCTATTTCTCACTTTCTTTCTACCTCTCCTTTCATTTTTATCTTTAGTACCTCACTTGGTGCATACTCTTCCTCTTTTGTTGGCCTCACTTGGACCACTTTTTCTTGGTTCACACTTGAAACCCTCTCACTCTCTATCTTAGACCTCACTAAGACTTTTTCATACTCTTGTCCTTCACACTACGACTATTTTCACTTTCCTAAGATATATTTATGATCTTATCTCTTTTGAGCTTGTTAGTAGCTCTCTTGTTCAGGGTTGTCACCTTAATCCTCTCTTATCTCCTTTTTATCTCACCTATCACATACCATCAACAATGTACTTTAACTAATAAATCAACCACAATTAACTCATACCTTCTCTTTATCTACATTCTAACTTTATCTTTCAAAAGACTCCTTACAATTTGCCTCCTTGCTTGTTTACCTATAAATTATTGATAAACATGTAACTTGAACCATGTAATTAACCTGTATATATACCTATTCCTAGATCATCTAGGTGGATCTAATACCACATGATGCATAGCTAAACTCACTTTTCTAAAACACTCTTCCCTTTTTAAAAGTTTACTCATTCACTTAAAGTTATTTGGGACCACATGTAATAGTGGTTATAGGGTTCCTCATAATGATTCATGGTCCTTCACACCTTAAATATGTTTCTCCTAATATTTTTAAACCTCTCATCTCATTCACAACCTTATACAGTGCATTAAATCAATTCTATACAACTCTATCTACCTTTTGACCAATCTTTGTAGCCCTTTTTCTCTTAATTTTTTGTGTACAAAAATGTGTAGTAGGTTATTGGCAAACCAACCATAAATCTAAATTCCCTTGATACTCACTCAACTATTATCCAATTTTTAGGCTCTAAATAAATTCATATATAATTATTTCTTGATTTAAACTAACTCCTCCTTTTACTCACCCACATAGGGTGGTGGATTTTTACTTACCTCCTCACACCTTAACCTTACTTATTAACTCATAACCACCTTAATGGCATTTCATGAAACCATAAATGTATATTATAACTTTATTCATCATTTACATATAGTCACCACTCACTCTAACTTTACTAAACCACCTAAAACATCTTGAAATTTTGAAAATCTTTTTGGGCTAAAAAATTGATTTTACATTCTAATTCAAATTTCACTCACCAACATGACTTCTTATCCATATCACACCTCTCCTAGGACTCTTAGACACATCCTAGACTAACCTTGAGAATTTCTAAGATGCCTTTACAACATATTCCTTATTAAAATCAATTTAAACTCACACATAGACTATTCTTGGAACCCTAATAAGTTGTTTGTGCTCCTCAAACAACAATGCCCTATTTGGACAATAATGCACTACTCTCTTGGCCAAACTCATTGATCTTATCCTCCTACCAAATAAAAACTAATTTCCAAAATTCAAAGTCATGAAAGGGTTGCCCTATAAGTTTAGTAATCCCCATCTAAAGGAATTCTAAAAATGCCACTATAAAGCCACATTTCCAATCATTTTTCACTCAATAAGCTTCTACATTGAAAATTGTGATAATTATGATTTCATATTAAGAGATAATTACCTATTAATCCCAATTTTAATTACATACAAACTTAGTATCCCTAATTTAAAGTCTAAATACACTTATAAGGTCATAAGCCATGGTTGAAACACTTAATCACACTATGATTGCACCAACATATAACATTTTATATTATTCTTTCACACACCACTATAGCATGGTAGAACTAAATGAAGTTTGATCCCTCTTTCGAGTATTGGTATGTATGCAACACTCAACATAGGGAATGTTGAGGTCCAATATAACTTCAATTGCTAACCTATTTTTGCCTCATGATTACATATGTATTCTTAATCTATTGAGTTACAATGTCAAGTGAAGGAGAGGACATGCAATGGTTTTCACATCTGATCAAAATCTCATGAACAATCCATAAAAAACAAATGGAAGGTGGACATACCCCATAAATTTTAAATATCATCTATGTGTAGAACATTAGTGCTCCCTATGGATAAAAATGCACTACTCTATTATCTAGTTGCAATGCTCTTGTCTAAAATCCCTTCCAATTCTTGTTTTGGGTCTACACTTAGTCAACAAAGTCACCCTATCAATTTTATATCTAGAACACTTTGCATCTCAACATCTTAGTTTTATAGCTAAGTTCATATTTTATTTTATTATTTTATATTTAGTTTGTTTATATATTTAGTAACTTCTAAGTAATTTTGTGCCATTTATTACATATTTGTATTAGTCTAATTTTACACACTAGTTTGTCAATTTTAAGTAATTAGTTTATTATATTGCCAAATTTTGATAAAACATATTGGTAAACTCGATGTGAAAAAATGACAAACCTATTTTTGTTCACCAAAATAGTGTATGATTTTTATTGAATTTGAAATTTACCATTTTTAGTTAATTTTTCCTAGGAGATGAATGGTGTACCTATTTTAAAATTAATTTTATGGTTTCATCTATTTAATCATTTTAATACAAAAATTATTTTAGATTTAATAAATACTTAATGAATATATTTTAGTATTTGTTTTATTTATTATATGCATTATATAATGTAAATATGGGTTAATCTTGGTATACACTTTTTAATTAAATCAATAATTGTTCAAATTGCATGGTGGTAGTTAGAAATATTAAAGATATTCAAAATTATGCAATAAATTATAGAACACTAATGTACAGTAAAATTATGGTTGTATATAATAATAATTCACCTTCTATGTCTATGCTAAATTTTACCATACCTTGTCAAGGTTGTGATAGTTACTTTCCCTCTAACCAAGTCCATGCCATTAGTATCCAAAGAGGTAAGTTGTCCCATTATATATTTCCAAATTAAGGTAACTGACGTGTTCTTCCCTAACCCCCTCCACCTCCTCCATATCTTTTTTTTATGGTGTGTGTATGCATATTCATTCCAAAGTACCTCATTTTTATGATTTTGAACCCCTTAAAGATAAAATCAACAATATGATAAGGATAATATAAGAGTTTCAAAGTCAAAATCAGTATTTCAATTCAAGTATCACATTATTAGAAAATTAGATTACATATGCATAAAATCCAGAGTATGCTAGTGTTAATCATGTATTTGCATATTCATCTATTTTTTTTCCTAACAAGACTTAATTTAAAAATGAGAAGTTACAATAAGATATATATACAATAAGTTATTCAAAAATTATGAAAAAATATAATAAGAGTTCAAGTGAGATTCTAATAGAAATGCTTTGAAACAAGTTGATCAAAATTTTTCCTATACATCCTCTAAGGAGATCATAATAATATTATTCATATTATATAATGCATGGGCATAATACATATATGTTTTTGGATTTGAATAATAAATTATAAAGTATTCTTGAGAATGGTGATAATATATCAGATACATTAATCAAGAAACCCATAGTGTAACGAGTGCAAGTAGACAAATGGAGAAAATATAATTAGTAGAAAAAGAACAAAGACAACAAGTATGGATACCAAAGGATAATTCAAAGAAATAAAATGTTTAATAGGAAAAATTAGATCAAGCATGAGTACAAAAGGCAAAATATGAAAAAGAGGAATAAAAAATGAATTCATTGCAAATACAATGTTACAAAAAGATCAAGAACATAAGTTATAAAATTAGAATCAAGGTAAGCAAAAAGGTATCTTTAATAAAGGATTACTAGAAAAATAGGTTCAAATTAAAGATTTACCTAGAAAGATATTTATGAAAAGATTATTCCAAAGGATAAAATTACAATTATTTCCTCGTGTCAAGAGCCTTTCACTATCACTACTCATATAGATGTCAAGAAATTTTTAGATGTCAAGGTTATGGACTACTAAGAAACAATTTTTTATTCCATGTCATTTATTATATCTCTTATAAATAAGATTCAACACTTGGATTAAAATAGTGCATATACAACATCTATGTGATTAATTAAGTTAAGATTTGTTTTGCATCAAAAGAGTGTTATTTTAATTGTCATGTTATTAAAAATCCGTATGCATATAATGTCGTGTATGGAGGAGCATGGTTAAAATCAATGGAAGCAATGGTTGATAAAAAAGGTTGAAAATACTTTGATCATGAAGGAAAGGTCTCATCCTTTTCCAATGAAGGAACACATTTATAGAAAAATAAAAAAAAATAAAGTATATATTCATCTAATATTCAAACAAATAAAAGTAATTGAATAACAACAAAGGCAAAAGATACAATAAATATCACAAAATAAAAATCAAATGGGTCAATACCATAGTATGGGGTAGTTAATTTTTCATACATAGATACAAAAGATAATTATAATGGCACATCACAATAAAAATAACAATATCATAAGGTGGTTTTATACTATGATGATACTAATTATAGAGAATATGATTGGAATGACAGGAATAATCTACATGATTAATATCATAATGTAAGTGAAGATTACAACACATGTGATACATGGCCTACATAGAGGCATCCACTTGATGATATTTTGGGATTATAATAGGACCCTTAATTTTACATAGATACTCTATTGGTCCTAATGTTATGCTAAAAGTACAAAAGCAAATACATATTTCAAAAAAATAAAAAACTAGGACATATGCATGCTTATGTTTATTTAATTTACATTAGTTAATTTTTACACAATTATTTAGAACTTATTTATATTTATTTTCATATCATACATACTTAAAAAGTGTACATGAGTGAGTTCAGAGCATACATGATACCATTCCTAGACATAATTATAGGTTATTTCATTTTTTCAGGCTCAAAAGTTGCATTCAAACAAGAGCATCCTATTCAGACGTTAGTGCATTGTGTTTTTATCTTATTTATAGGTCAATGTATAATACTATGTCTAATGATGTGGCTATAAAAAAAATAAAAATTATTAAAAAATAAATCCTAAAAAATAATTAATGATTTTTTAAAATTGGAAACATGTATATGCACTACATCTTTATATATATAATGTAAAACACATTTATTTGATTAATGTCAACAACCCAAACTCAGCATATTTTGAGGAAAATTTGGATGTGCATGTGTCCTCTTTATGCAAAAGTGGGACACACTATTATGATTTGACCCTTCCCTAGTCTTTTCCTTATGAGCACAATCTACCATTTTTTAGATCCAAACTAGACATAGGCCTATTATAGCTTGTATATACATCAACATGATCATTGGGGCCATATTATACATAGGTTTTATCCTTATGGGTTATCCCTCATTGTATATATCTTATTTATTTACATAGAATAACATATATCGATGTTTATCACTTATTAAAAAAAATTATCTTACTATTTATCTGAGTTACTAAATGTATTAGTGTTACTATTTGCTTATATTAGTCAAATACATGTATCCATGAATTATTTTCATGTTTTCCTCTTGATTAATTCTTGTGTGTATTCTATGTTTGTTTTTTGGATATTTGAACATGTCTTTTTTTGTTCATAAGCCTTGATTTTATGTTTTTATGCATGTGAGTGACATTTAAACATGTCCTTTGTATGTTTCTACTTCACCTTCAATTGCATGATTTTATGTTATTTACATGTATGATTTGTTTATGTGATTAATAGATATGAAATTTCTTTTCTCAATCTACTCAATTTTTGATGCATGATGGACATCATTCATTTTCGCATCCTTTTGATGCCATGATGTATATCATGCATCCTTCCCCAAGTAGTTCTATTTAGCTTTTAGTACTCAATCTTGATCACTTATTCATGTGCCTAATTGATAACATCTAAATTGGCATTTTCACTATGTATGATTGTTCCTACATGAAATTCACATTACTATTTTTCTCATTTCATATATATGATGATGACATGCTCCTTCATATTATCACTATTACTCAAATTTATATAATTTTTCATAAAATTTTCTTTTGAGTTAAGTTATTGCACAAGCACAACAACTGACCTCAAAAGAGGGAACATATATAGTGATTTGAAATAGAGACTAAGCCCTATATAATACAATGCATGGTATATTTTGTACATATCACATAATGAATCATAAAATACACTCAAAAAATCACTCAAAAAGACATTTTGGCCAAGAACGCCCTATTTAGACAGAGTGCACCCTGAAGTTATGAAAATAATAAGAAAATAATAACTCTCAAAATTTATCAGTCTTAGGAAAACATAAAATAGTTATCAAAATTTTTGCACTTTCAATTTATAGAAAATACTCAAGTTTTTCTTAAATTTTCTTAGTTTTTGGGCATCATGTGTAACAAGTGCTCCAAGTTTTGACATAACATTTTTTTATCAAAACATTAGTTATTTTTATAATTAGTATCAAAATCTATATACATCTAGATATAATATTGGGAGCATGTGAATGACATATGATTTCCTCCTTATTAGTTTTACACAAGTTTATAATATGGAATGGTAATTATTTCCATTATCTAAAATGTATACACTAGACCCATATTATACTAACTTTTTTCATTGGTTTTACACTAGTTTTGTACCAGAATTGAAACTTATTCTTTTTAAATTAGTTGTTTTACCCATTTTGATCCCATTTTTGAACTATAATAATTTATTAGTATTCATAAAATGATTCCAAACTACTTTACTAATTTTGTCATGTAATGATGGATTCAAACACACCTTGAGTTCTTAAGCACACTTTCATAATCAATGAGGATTGGGGCATACATAGTCTAATCCAATATTTTCAGCATAAATGAAATATCCAAAAGTCCTACCCTCTATATTCACTAATTTTTTATCAGAAAACACAATGGTTTTCATATCCAAATCATACATATTTTATCCTTTTTATTATATCTATAAGTTTCTTATTTTTTACTTCTTGACTTTCATCTTAAGTAAGGACTAATTTTATACATGTTTCATTATAGATTCATGTGAAGCATAGTTTAATGTTAAGTCCTACATTCAATAACTTGCTTCATAGGTAAGTTTAGGTACACATCTTTTATTTTTACTCTAGTACTTTCACTTTGTTTCATTATTAGACACTTGTGACCACACTTTTGACAAACTTAACCTATGCCTTATTATAGGGCATTTTGACCATTTTCCTTCACTATCCATGGGATCAACCATTTTTATAATAAAACCAATGACCCTGTAAGCTCCCTATTCCTTATGAAAAGAATTTTAGGCTCACATATATACTATTATTGGCACCCAAATCCAATTTTTGTATTCCTCAAACAATAATATCTTAATTGAAAAAAATACACCGATCTCTTGTCTAAATCCACTAATTTTATCCTCCCACCAAATAATTGAGAATCTAAAAAATTCAAAGTCATGAAAGTGTTGGTACATAAGTTTATTAATCCCCATCCAAAGGAATTCCATAAATACCACTATAAATCCACATTTAAAACCATTTTGCACACAAGAGGCTTCCACACTGAAAACACTAAAATTTTAAATCCACATTGAGATAAAATTTCCTATTTCTCCCAATTTTGATTAAATACATCCCTAGTATCCATGATATAAAATTTAAATACACTTATAATATCATAAGAAAAAAATTGAGACAAAAAAGGAAACACCAAAGTGATCTACAGATCACACACAAATGGAAGCATAATATTATTAATGCAAAAGATCTTAAAGAACTTTCACATAGATTAAACAAATATTAAATGATATCTTTCAAAAACATTAAATTAATTTTAATAAAATAAGTATTTATAGATACTTGTATAAAAATTCACTAAAAATAGATATTCTCTAACAAACCTATAATAAACTAGATATTTCAATTGCATGCCAACTGAATATGATTAAAGAATTATAAAACTAAACTATATGCCCAATGGACATTATTTATTTCATTGTGAGACATAATTAACATTGGGAAGAACTTGAAGAGAATTTATGAGTTTATGGAATGTTTAAAAAGATAAGGGATTCATGAAAATATATGCTAATTGATCCTCTATGCTGTAATACACCATCTCAATCTAGCCTTGTTGAACTAACTCTTTGATGTAATGATGTTGAATCTCAATATTCTTAGTCTTACTAAGAAATATTGGATTTTTTATCATCTGAATATTACTCTTATTTTCACAATAAAATAAGTTAGGTTCATTCTTAAAATGATACAAATATTCTAATAATCACCTCAACCATACTATCTGACAAGTTGTTGATGTAACAGATTTGTAATCTACCTCTGCTATAAAAAAAATATACAATCGATTGTTTTTTTGTATTCCAATAAAAATTTTCCAAACCAAGGTTAAAGGTATAACTAGAAGTGTATCACTAATCTTTTTTATAACCAACCTAATTTGAATTTGTATATCCTATCAATCTTATGTCCTTTAAATATTGAAATTTGACTCCATTATTTAATGTCCATCTAATATATCTAATAATCCTCTTTGCTACATTGTAAATTTTTTATTTAGGTTATGACAAGAACCTAGAAATTAAACTCACTACATATGTGATATCTAGTCAATTATTAGTCAAATAGATCAAACTACCAATAAACTATATGTATAGAGTGGTATCCACTTAATCTGATCCATTTATGTTTGATAATTTAAGCCCAACTTCAATAGCTATTACAACTGATTTGTAATCTTTCATCTAATTTTTTTTCAAGATATCTAAAGTATAGTTTTTTTTAGACATGAATATTACATCTTCACTTTACCATACTTATATACCAATAATGTAGTTCATATGTCCCAAATATGTCATCTCAAATTATATAATCATAGCTGATCTAAATTTTGTAAATAAAGATTTATTTTTTTTAGCATAGATAATATCATCCATATAGAGAACTAAGATAAAAATATCATTACTTATATTATTGATATACAAATTAGGATCTGATTGACTCTTGATAAAACCTTTATTACATAGATATGAATCTATTATTGAATACCATGGTCTAGGTGCCTAATTAAGACCATGCAAGGAATTCTTGAACCTATAAACATAGTTTTACTTAGACTATATTTCAAATCCATGAGGTTGAAACACATATAATTCATCATCAATGTATCCATTCAAAAATTCATTCTTTACATCCATTTGATAGATAGTCCAACCCTACTCAATTACCTTAGCTAATACTAATCTAATGACATTCATACTTGTTACAGGTGTAAATATCTTAGTATATTTAATACCTTCCTATTGAGTGTACCATTTAGTGAATAGTCTAGCATTATACTTATCAAAAATTGTCATCTAATTGTACTTAGTATTAAACACCTATTATTTACAAACAATTTCTTTATCAAGAGGTAATTGGACCAATTCCCATGCGTTATTTCTCTCATTTATTTCTATTTCAATTTTCATATCTTCAAGCCACTCTTTTTTATTGAACTTACTCAAAACTTTGTGTCTCATCATTTTTCATAACTTGTGACATTAATGCATAGTTCACTTTTAATTATGATCTTGTTGTTCATTGTTCAAAATGTGTATCTAATATTTGAATTATTGGGTGATCCTTTTCTATCTTGATTTGATATTTTATTGCTCTCATAATAGAATATTTAGGTGTTTATAAAATTCCATCAATCACAACTTATTTTTCCTTTGTTTCATATTCATGAGTATATTCTTCTTCTTCTTTGAAGATCACACTTCTTTTGATTACTTTCCATGCTTATTGGATCATATAGTCTATATGCCTTATTTTCTGAACCATATCTAACTAAAATTCACTTTAGTCCTTCGTCATTAATTTAAACATTTTTTATTTTGGTATGTGTATAATCAACACAACCAAACACTCTTAAGTGAATAATACTTGGCCTATTTCTAGACTATGTTTGTTTATGAGTGATTCATTTTATTGCATTTATAGGAATTATATTTAGAATATATACTATTTTATTTAATTATTCACCCTAAAAACTTATATCCAAGTTTTTCTCTTTCATCATACTCCTTTCCATTTCAATAATGTCCCCATTCTTCCTTTCAACTACTCCATTTTGTTGTGGAGTATAGGAAGTAGTTAATTACCTCTTGATTTCATGATTTATGAAAAAATCCTAGAAAATTTTTGAATTATATCCTCCTCTCTTGTCTAACCTAATAAATTTGATGTACTTTTCACTCTTTTTTTAAAATAACTTCTTGAACTCAACAAACTTTTTAAATACCTCTAATTTTGAATTCAAGAAATATACCCAAGTTTTTCTTGATTGATCATCAATGAACGTTAGAAATTACTTTGATTTATTCAAATTAATAGTTTACATAAGACCACACAAGTATGTGTTAATTATATCAAGAATTTGTATATCTCTTTTATATTTACCTATTGGAAATATTGTTATATGATGTTTCCCCATAACACATTATTCACATCATGTATGTTTTCAATGTATGTAATTACTTCAACCATTTTCCATTTATTAAGCAAAATTAACCCACTGAAACTAATATGTCCATATATTTGGTGCCAAAATTGACTATGATTCATCTCAATCACCTTCAATAACTGATTTCCTTGTGAAAATAAAGAGGAAACATTGTATCACTAGTCATATTAGCTTTATCCACAATTGCACTCTTTTTTAATTTGTCATGGACAATGCATTCATTTACATCAAATATCACTTTATAATTTTGTTTCAACATATGTCCCATAGATAAAAAAAATTTATTGAGTGTAGGAACTAATAAAGTTTCATTGATGTGTTTTACCTTAATATCTTCTGTTATTACTACAATAGTGCCTTTGTCGTTGGTTCCATGAGATTGATTATCTCCTACTATAATTGTGCTATTATTATTCTCATTGATGTCATATGTCAAAAAATCCTAATTAGATGTCATATTAGAATAACATCCAAAATAAATATACCATGTATTATTATTAATTTTATTTGTATTGAAGTAAGAAACAAACAAATATATGTTTTCTTTAATAGTGTTATGAGCATTCTTTTTATTCATGTCTACTTTATTAGCCAAACAATATGATTCATAAAGTCCAATCCTATTATAATAAAATAATAAAATATTTATTTTATCTCCCCCTCTAAAATTACCACTCCATCTAAAGTTACCATTATTTCCTCTAAAATTACAACAGCTTCCTTTGAAATTTTTGCCTCTTCCTCTACCTCTAAAATTACTAGATTTTCCTCTTAATTCATTTCTATTATAGTGTTTTAAAAATTGAGTTCTTATATCTCGTATATGTGTTTTAGAGGAAAATTATTTTTCAATATTCTCATAACTACTCTTCATTCTCATTTTTGTATTTAAGAAGATCCCAATTAACACATCTAGCTTCATGCATGTGAGATATTTTCTCATTTATTGAAACTACATTTTCAAATCTGGGGGTCATGCTTCTCAGAAGTTTCTCAATGACATACTTGTCATATATATCTTCTCCTAATACCTTAATTTTATCTACCAAGATTTATAACTTTGTGAAAAATTCATTAACATATTCACTATATGACATTTGCATATTTTCAAGATGCATTCAAAATGTTTATAACTTTTTAGTTTGTGCACCTTGATAAGCATGTACAAGTATATCCCATACATTTTTAGAGTGATCAACTCCACTTATTATAAGAAATATGGTTTTATTTATTTCATAATGAATATAAAATAAAGCCTCATTGTCCTTTTTTTACATTTTATTTATATTCCCTTCTTTGTGCATCATTCATAACATTTACATGTGTAGGTCATGTATATCCATTTTGAAAAACTTCCCACAAATATTTATATTTTAGTAGATTCTATATGAAAAAAATTAAGATAGATCTATAGCTTATCCTACTTGGAAAATCCAAGATCATAGAAGGCAATCAACTAACATGTATTATGATACTTTGTATATCATGATCATTATGAAATTAGATATGCTAAACATAACTAAGGGAACACTTATCACACAACACTAAAGGAGAGAGTTCCATAGCCTCTAGGTAAATAATATTCTAAAATAACCCTAGATAGGTATTATAATACATAAAATGAAATATAATCTAGTGTTATTAAGTCTTATAACACAAAAGGGAATGGTTTAAAAAATAAATAAATAAGGGATCATGGCAGGCAAATGGGGGACTAGATCACCTAAGGTAGAAGACGTAAAGCCTAGAAAACCTTATAGCTACACTAATTTTAAGTGTAAAGTTAATATAAGAAAGGATTTATAAATTAAAAACTATTAATTTATGTAATATCTATCTATTAAATTAGATAAAAAAAAGTTATATATACTTACCTTTAAGCGAACTTGTTGAGTCTCAATCTCTCCCTTGGCCAATAGTGCTTTGAAAGATAGTGTTGTGGATTTGTAAGGATCACACTAGTTGAAATCATCTCTAAGATAAAATATTTATATTTTAAATCCAATACTTTCCATAATAAAATATATATATCCTCCAAGGAAAACCCTAAGTGATGGCTCCTCCAAATGTAGATGTACTAAAATTGTGAATAATAATGCAAAAATGAATGTTCATCTCTATTCTATTGAAGTGAAGGTC
>JARHVA010002437.1:2272500-2330000 GCA_037957365.1 Torreya grandis | reverse complement strand
TGTAAAATTTAAATATAATTAAATTTATGACATTAAATATGTACAAAAATGATATTTGTACATAAGAAATCATGAATGTAAAGATGAAAGTGAAAACGTAGAGTAGAGAGCCATAAAAACAAAAAATAAGCAATGTATCACAAGTGTTATAATGAAATAAAAATATTAGAAACTAACCAATCAAAAATATGTGGCATAATATACCATAAAAAAATAATGTTCTCATAAACACTAATAAATTTCATGACATATATCATCAATAAAACTAGATAAATATTGTTGTAATTGGAATATATCCTTAGCATAATCTTATCTATCTTCACCTGAAATCATGTGAAGACTTCCTTATACATAGTCTCTATAGAAAATGTAGGTATGATATAATAAAATTATTGAGAATGTGTCATCTCCTATTAGGGATAATAAATGTGAGGAATTGGTGCTATAATATGACAAAAATCATTTTATCTCTTGGATGGTGAAGGGTACAGGGAAGGCTGAGTCTTTGCCTATGAATGACCCTAGGTACAAAATGAAGAATGTGATAGTGTAGGTTGTGGTAAAACATGAAAGTGATGTTTTAGTGATATACACCTACATATGTTATGTTTATTACATTTATTACATATACAATAAACATCCCCAAATTTAATATATACTCTGGGAAAATATTAGGAGGAAACAGATTCTTATTAGCATAATGTGTCTTCTCTATATGAAGTGCATCAATGTACATATGAAGTTGTCAGTAATGAGTAGAGGTATGTGTGTCTATTCCATAGAAACAATAAGTGTGTATAGGAGTATCATAATATGTAGGTTAGATATATATTTCAAAGTAGGAACTTGATTCTTTTTGTTATGTTAAGAACCTCTAATGTGCATAAAAATATTTGGCCCAATGACAAGATCTTTATGGAATTCATAATATGTCTCATCTATCCATTGTAAAGGTAGGGGATCAAGCTTAGTCAAAGGTAATATGTCATCTCCATTAGTAATACTAGTCAAATTAGGTTCATGCATAATATTTGTATCTTCAAGAAAATAAATCAATGTGGGTCAATTTAATGTGGCTGACATTTTAGGAGGGAGCAAGCTCAGAGGATCAGAAAACCTAGAAAAGTAATATGGTCCCATCATGGCATGATAAATAATCATACTCCAATGAGTCTCAATAGTTACTAGATGATAATTTGTGTGTGTGTGTGTGTGTGTGTGTGTGTGTGTGTGTGTGTGTGTGTGTGTGTGTGTGTGTGTGTGTGTGTGTGTGTGTGTGTGTGTGTGTGTGTGTGTGTGTGTGTGTGTGTGTGTGTGTGTGTTTGTGTGTGTGTGTGTTTTATTCATAGTATACCTATGAACATCAAGTGAAGAAGATATAATTTTAAGTGTAGTATAAGGATAAGAAAATACATCCATATAAATAATAATATTTAAATGTAAAGAATGTTGTAAATAAAAATAATATCTAATTACTTCTAGATCCTTGGATAGAAAAAATCTAGTTAAAAATGGACATCTAATGAATATCCATAATCATAATCAAGAGTATGAATATAAATAGTACAAGCATCAACTATTTTATCAGTCAATGAATAATGAGGAATAGATTGTTTAATTGTTGTTATGTTAGCAGGAATCTCATTTAATGGTTTTTTATAAGACAGATTATAGAGAAGGAGGTAATTGAGTAATTATGTGAGAAGGAAAATCATAAGTTTTGATTTTTAATTTTATCTCATGATGTTCATCATATTCAAAATATAATAGGTTAGTTGGTATATTACCCACAATTTTAAGGTGTCCATTATAACCTTTATTATAATTAACAAGATAATTAAATCATTGAGATTCAAAAAAAAAGAATGCTAGGTAAAGTTTGAGAGTAAGTATTTTAAAAACACCACATTCCTAGAATTGTTTAAATTTACAAAGATTCATGTCTCCTTTAATCTTATAGATAACATTATTGTGAGTAAATTTGACTCATTGGCATGCTGACAAGGCTATAACTCTCATTTGGTGTGTCTAAGGTCAACCTAGTGAAATGTTACATGATAATGGGAAATTAAATATCATGACCTTGATATGAACTACAATAGGATGAAATATGATATGAATCCAAACACAACCTATAAGATACATTTGTCATTGATCATAACCATGACATATGCTTTGGTTAGATTTAAGGTCACATTCATAATCTCAAAGTGTTTTAATAAAGATGAGGGAATAAATACAAGTTCCATAGCCTTCATCAATCAAAACACACTTGACTTGGATATCACCAACTCAGAATGGAGGATTATCCACATCAATAAATATTTCTTTAGGAATCATTGAAGTGATAGGAAATTTGAGTGAGAGAGAAGTATCTATAACTTTGTCAATGTGCATAGACATTTACTCACATTTTTTAAGGATGATATATTAACACCTAGACAAAGTGGATTCTTTCCACATAGGTAGAGGTTGAGATATGTTAATTTCAAATAAGAGTTGAATTAAATTATTATGATGACATAGAGAAGTTCTCATGAGTTATATAAAATGAATTTGAGATGTGAGATGAGAAAGTTCTATGACAGGATCACGTTCATCATATCTAATTATAATTGTATCAAATAAAGGTGCATATTGTTGGAGCATGTCTATTAAATGGGGATTAGAGGTGAATTTTAATTTAAGTTGATATGGAGTATTTTATTAGGATGGATTTGTTGTGTTTTGGTCAAGTGTATCAGATCGGGTTAAATTAGGTAATGTCATTGGTTATTTTGAAGATTTGGATATTATGGGTGGTGATTAAAGCATAAAAGTAAATTAATTTGTGGTTTTGAAGATGTGTAATTTAGAGTTATGATAAATTGATGATAAGTGAGGCATATAATTTCTATAAATGGAAAGATAAATATTATATAAGTGTATTAGTTGATTAGACACATGTGGGATAGTGGATAAAGGAAGTTGTGTTATTAAATTTTTTGAAATCATTGTCATATACTCAAGTTCTGTGAAATGAGATGGATAAGTGTCTTGAACATTACGTAAAGTTATTAAATTATATAGTTGGAATGGGGATAAGGATCTATGTAAGATACTACTCTACTCATATTGATAACATTCTCATCGTTGATGAGTGAATTAGGATCAATAAAAGTTTTGACAATGTGGAAGTGGGATGTTGAGTAGTATTTGATTGATGATTATGAAGGGGATCCTTCTAAATATAAATATGAGTGTTATCCTTATTAAGGAAACCATGTTTAAGTTTTGTTTCATCAGCCTTAGTTAAGGCTTCATAATCTTATTGGAACACATGAATTAAGGTTTTGTGATTAAAATTAAGACCAAGAAGGTAATTGAGAATAAAGTTTCTAAGATAGTGACAAGTCTCATGAGAATGACCCCAGCTATATGTCTTTACACACACACACACACACACACACACATATATATACACACACACACACACACACACATATACATATATGTATATATACATATATGTACATATATACATATATATATGTATATATGTATGTATATATGTATGTATAAATGTATGTATATGTGTGTGTGTGTGTGTATATGTGTGTGTGTGTGTGTGTGTGTGTGTGTGTGTGTGTGTGTGTGTGTGTGTGTGTGTGTGTGTGTGTGTGTGTGTGTGTGTGTGTGTGTGTGTGTGTGTGTGTGTATGTATTTATGTATGTATGTATGTATGTATGTATGTGTGTGTGTATGTGTGTGTGTGTGTGTGTGTGTATTTATATGTATGTGTGTGTACACACACACACACACACACACACATGTATGTATGTGTGTGTGTGTGTGTGTGTGTATGTGTGTGTGTGTGTGTATACATACATAATTACATACATACATATACACATACATGCATACATACATACATACATACATACATACATACATACATATATATATATATATATATATATATATGTATATATGTATATATACATACATACATACATACATACATATATATATATATATATATATATATATATCTGTATGTATGTATGTATGTATGTATGTATGTATGTACACACACACACACACACACACACACACACATGTGTGTGTGTGTGTGTGTGTGTGTGTGTGTGTGTGTGTGTGTGTGTGTGTGTGTGTGTGTGTGTGTGTGTGTGTGTGTGTGTGTGTGTGTGTGTGTAACACCATCATTGGCAGCATGTCAATTTTTAGATTTAATAAACATTCAAATTCCAGATGGAGGGTGGGAAGGCTCTAATTGTTTTATGAGGAAATTTTGACATTTGGCCTAGTTTAGGGCTTCTTCAAAGATTTCATAGAGAGAGAGTCCTAACACAATATTAAAATTAAGGATGAAGAGCACTAGTGAACAAGTGGAAGAGATTGTATTCTGACATGTTGTGTTCAAATTTATTGGATAAGTCTTTCCATATTTTAATGAACACTTGAACCCTTTCTTATTTTAATTGTTTATAGATGATAAATTGAGATAAGTTATTTTTAGGAAGATCATTATTTTGGAATTTCTTTACCAATTCATTAACTAAGTCTTATAAACTAGATATAATGTGAGACTTGAGTTTATTATACCAATATAAAACATCACCTGAAAAGGTTTTCACCAAGAGATTGGTTGAGACAAAGGTATAAGCTTAATATAGTCTTTATACAAGTTTCTAAAATATTTTAAATGAAATGTAGGATTAGTAGACCCATTATAAGTGATAGTATGAACAATACCACCTATGTTAATATTTGTGATTTGAGGAACTAAGGGTTCATTTTGTAAGTGTTTGGAGCCTTATTAAGAAGTAGGGTTTGAGGTGAAGGTTAATTTGTGCATATAAGTGGGTTCGGAGCCAAGGGGGGCATTAGGATTTTTAACTCCCAATTGAGTGGGTTGAGGATGATTTTGTAATTGTAAAAGTTAGTTTTTCATTTTCACATTTGATTTTCACTATTACATTAAAAATTAGCCATTTGATTCATGGTTTTTAATAGAATTTGATTAATATCAATAGTGTCTTGACTATTATAAGTGGATTTTGATGCACTAGTGGTACAATTTACTTAAGTATTAATGTGGGCATTTTGAGTAGGCCCACTAGAAGAAATACCTACCATATTAGTCAATATATTATGTAAGATAAAAGATTAAGTAGTAGAGAATGTTGAAGGTATGGAAAAAGGAGGAATGGAATAAGAGAAAGGCATATAAGAATCCATAAGGTGACATAAAAATTGTAGAAAATCTATGCATATTATAAGGATGACACTAAAGGTTAAGTCCTTTCATGAGATTATAGATTACTTTGGGATCCTTACCCTAATGTTGAGGAATTTCATTGATGAAAAATATAGTTTTTGTAGTGTATTCAAGATCACTCTCATCTTATAAAATAGGAATTTTTGTAGGATAGTTAAGAGGATCAATGGTCTTAGAAGGAGGTGATCCATATTTTTTTGTTCTAGTGGCCACATGAACATTACTTACATTTGGGTTGTATATATAAGTATAAGGAAGGTGAGAATGAGAACATTTAGATGGTTAGTGAAATTCATTTACCATTCTAATTTTTTTATTTAGATTCTTAAAAAATGGACTACATGGTGAAAGGTGAAGGTAAAATTAAGATAAAAGAGGCTAATAAAAAGGAGACTGATAAAATACATTGGTTTCGACACCTAGTGAACTAGGTTGAATAGAGTTGACTTAGTTGAGAATATAAGAAATTGGAAATGAATTAGGTTGACCTAATTTGACTTAGTCATATAAGAATGATGAAACAATAATAAAGAAAGCTATAGGTCAACCTAGGTTCATCTAGTTTCATATAAAGTAATCTAGAAATCTACTAGGCCAACCTAGGTTGACTTAGTTGATTCTGGGAGGTAACAACAAAGAGATGGAAATATATTGGGTAAAATTAGTTGGAAATATATATAAAACATTAGTTTTGAAATCTATAAGATCAACCTAGATCGATTTGGTGCCCAAACTAGGAAAAATATAATATAACCAGGTTGATATGGGTTGAATTAGTTGGATCTAGAATTTTTTTGATTGTAAACTTGATGATGTTAAAAATATACAATGTAGATAAATAATAATGAAATAAATAAAGAATTAAAATTTAAAAAACACACAATACAATAGAGACATAGATTTAACATGGTTCACCCAATATGGGCTATATCCACACAAAATCTACCAGACCTTATTATTTAGTCTAACAAATGAAGGGAAAAAGCTACAATACATCCACTGCAATATCCTATTTAATCTCTCTCTATATTTAACCTAATTACACTAACCTCATATTAAAGGAGGGTTACATATTAAGGCAAAAATTTATAGACATATTCTCTACCGTTAGATCTAAAACCTAATAATGAATGGTCTAGATTAACTATGGAATTATAATATTTTATAATGAATTTTTTACAAAATTTTGTTTCAAGGGCGTTACCCCTAAACCCCTACCAGGGGGGCTCCAAAATAGTTATCTTCCCCCTAGACCCCCATGACAACCTTAGTGGGGGGTATCCCCCCCTCCCCACACCCCCTATTAGGAACTGGGCATTAAAATAAGATCAAGCTTAACCATCCAACAATCTCCCACTTATAGACTGATTATTGAAAATCCACTGCTACAACTCTTGGAATTTTCTTTGAAATTTGACCCTAGCATATTTCTCATCTTCTTTATTATCCTTAAAGACCTATTGAATCTAAATAACTCTCTATCTTATCTTTAGTGACTACCTTTATTAGCTTATTTTTAGGATTCTGATTCATATGGATCTTTTCTAACTTCAATTGACCATCCTCTAAAATTGAATGAATGAAGTGATACTTGAGTTGTATATTTTTGGTTCTTGAGTGGAATGCTGAGTTATTTTTTAAATGAATCACACTCTGGCTATCACTATACAACCTAAAATATTCTTGTTTATGCCTCAATTCTTCCATGAATCATTGCATCCATATCATCTCCTTGCTAGCTTTTGTAGTTGTAACATATTTTTCCTTTGTAGTTGACAAAGTAATTATCTTCTACAATTTTTAGATCTAACTAATTGTTGTGTCACCAATAGTGAATACATAACCTGTGGTGCTGTTACCATCTAAATATTTAGCTATGTCTACATCAATATATCCTTATAAGGTAACGTCTAAAACTTCATAGCATAAATATCTATCAATGGTATCTCTCAAGTACCTAAGAATCCACTTGATTACATCTCAATGCTCTTTTCTTAGATTATTCATAAACCTACTAATAAATCCCATTGTATGGCAATATATGGTCTAGTGTACACCATAACATACATTAAACTTCCAATTACTGAAGCATATAGAACTTTGGTTATGTAATTTATTTCTTCCTATGTTTTAGGACATTGTTCCTTACTTAATTTCAAGTTCCCTCCCAAAGGTGTACTCATTGGTTTTGCATCTTGCATATTGAACTTAACTAATACCTTCTTGATGTATTCTTCTTGAGACAATGTCAATTTCCTATTTTTCTTGTCTCTTATTATTCTCATACAAAATATTTTCTTTGCAACACCCAAATCCTTCATTGCAAATGAATCTCCTAGTTTTCTTTTTAGCTTATTTATATCATGCATGTTAGACCCTACAACGAGCATGTCATCTACATACAATAACAAGATAATATAACTACCATTATATAATCTCTTAAAGTAAACACAGTGGTTAGAATGACATCTACTATAACTTATTTTATCATAAACATGTCAAATTTCAAATACCACTATCTTGGAGCTTGTTTTAGGCCATACAAACTCTTCTTCAACCTACACACCATTTTTTCCTTACCTTTAACTTCATATCCTTATGGCTACTCTATATATATTTCCTCCTCCAAATCACCATGAAGGAACGCAGTCTTCACATCTAACTGTTCAAGGTGCAAATATTCTACTACCACTAAACTTAAAATAGTTCTTATAGAAGTCATTTTAACTACTAGAGAAAATATTTTGTCAAAGTCAATACCTTTCTTTTGTGCAAACCCCTTTACAACAAGTTTGGTCGTGTACCTCTTTTTACCTCCATCTTCTTCCTTCAACCTATAAACCCATTTATTCTACAATGCTCTTTTACTTATAGGCAACTGAACCAAATCCCAAGTTTGGTTATGTACCAAGGAGTCCATCTCCTCTTTCATGCCTTGCTCCCACTTCTTTCTAGTTTCTACCTACATTGCTTCTTCATATATTTTTGGATCACCATCATTAGTCAATAATAATTAATAAATTGAAGTAGAGTAATGTTTAAAGAGTCTACTTACTCTAGTATATCTTCTAACTATGCTTCCAAGATTTTGAGGCACTTATTGTAGTTGTTGCACATTCTGATTTTTTGGCACTTTTAGAGTTTCATTTTTAGTAATTTCATCAAGTACTACAAATTATCTATTGGGATTTTCCTATTTATTTTCCTAAAACTAATCTCTATACATGACCTTTTCATTAAATATCACATCTCTACTCCTAATGATTTTGCAATTTTCAATATCCCATAAACAATAACCAAAATCATCAACTCTATATTCAATAAAATTACATTTCTTGGATTTTACTTCAAGCTTCATTCTATTTTCTTTATCAATATGGAAAAATGCTTCACAACCAAAAGTTTTTAAAAATTAATAATCTACATTTTTAATGATCCTTGCTTCCTTTGGAATCCCACCATCCAAAGGACTTGAAGGCCCTCTATTTATTAAGTAAACAATAATATCCACAGCATCTACCCAAAACTATAAGGGTAACCCTTCATGATATTTCATGCTCCTTGCACATTCCATGATTGTCTTGTTCATCCTTTTTGACATACCATTTTGTTGTGGTGTTCTTGGAACTGTCTTCTCTCTATGAATCCCATGGGATGAGTAGTAATTATCAAATTCTTTGTTGTATTATTCACCTCCATTGTCTGATCTAACACACTTCAACTTATTTCCTATCTCATTCTCAACCAAATATTTCCATTTCTTAAATTTATCAAAAACATCATATTTATTTAGTATGCAATAAACCCAAGTTTTTCTATTTGCATCATAAATAAAAGTAACATAATAAGAAGAGCCACCAAGGGATGATACCTAAGCCAATCCCCATACATCTGTATGCACAAGATCTAACTTTTCATCCTTCTTTTTCCTCCCAACTCTGATAAATTTGACTCTCTTTTGTTTTCCATATACATAGTGCTCATAAAAATCTAAATCCACCTTCTTCAAATTTGGAAACAAATTCTTTGAGTGAAGAACTTACATTCCCTTCTCACTCATGTGCCCAAGTTTGTGGTGCCATAATTTTATATCCAATTTTTTAAAAGCTAGAGAAATAGAAGACTCAACATCACCATTAGATAAATACAATGTACCTACCTTCTCTCCTTTTGCTATTAGCAATGATCTTTTAGTGACCTTCCATGATTTTTTTGCAAATGTAACTATGCAGCCCTCACTTCCTAGCTGCCCTAATAAAATTAGATTTATTCTCAACTCAAGAACATTCTTCACCTCTTTTATAAACCATTTGTTTCTATTCTATAATTTGAAATGTGTCTTACCCTTTATTAAAATTTTATAGGGTTCACCATCACCCAAATAAACCTACCGAAAATCACCTTGAACATAGTCTTGAAAATATTTCTTATGGAGTGTAGCATGAAATGAAGCCCCTAAATATAACACCCAAGAATCATTAATATTATCTAAATAAAAGATTAAATCATCTTGTAACACATCACTTGATACATTTACTTCCTAGTTTTTATATTTTTGTCCATCTCTTTATTTTTCTTTTCAAAACCAACAATCTTTCTTTAGGTGCCCTTTTTTCCCAAAAATCCAACACACCAATGTTCTTCTGGATTTAGATCTACCCTTCTTAGACTTCCCATGATTCCCTAGGCCCTTTCCTTTATCATTTTATCTTCCTCTATTATCCATAGTCAAATCATTACCTGATGTCTCACCTATACTTTTCTATCACATTTCCTCGCTAAGGATAACACCAATAACATCATCAAACTTTAAAGTGTTTGAGCTATAGATATAATTTATCACATCCATGACCAACACATTTTAGCTTTCTAGTAATGAGTATATAATCAAAAAATCCCTAACCTCATCATCAAAATTTACTCCTACAGAGCTTAAATAATTTGTGACCATATTAAATTCATTTAAATGGTTAACAATAGACCTCACCTTCCAACATTTCTAGATTAAATAACCATTTCATAAGAAATACCTTGTTGGAGGCTGAGAGTTTTTCATAAAATCTATCTAATTCCTTTATCACATCTACTATTATCTTTTCTTTTAAAATATTTAAGGCCACCAACATTTCTAGGCACAGTAATATTGTTTCTAGTGCCTTTCTATAAAGAACCTCCTAGTCTTCATCCTTCATAGTCATTGACTTATTTGCTATTCTACCCAATGGTAGGAAAAGATCCTTCTGATATAGATAGTCCTCCATTTACATCTTCAATAGATGGTAATTTTTTCCATTTAAATTTTTGACCTTAAACTTGCCTTCTTCTACCATTGCTTCCACTTGAACCAGGAAACCTCTTTTCCTACAAGTTTATCTACCAAATAAAACTTTAGCTCTGATACCATTTATTAGGAATATAGAATGTAGATTAATAATAATGAAATAAAGATAGATTTAATTTTTTTTTTAAACATAATAGCTAGAGACATAGATTTAACGTGGCTTACCCAATATGGGCTGCATCCACACAGAAACTATCAAGCCTTATTATTCAATCCAAAAAATGAAGGTAAAAATGTACAATACATCTACTCTCTCTCTATATTTTTCCTGATTACAATGCCCTCATATCAAAATAGGGTTACATATTAGGGGAAAATGCACAAACATATTCTCTACCATTATATCTAAAACCTAATAGTGAACGGTCTAGATTAACTAAAAAATTACAATATTTTATAATGCATTTTTCAAAAAATCTTGCTTCAAGGGTGTTACCCCCAAACCCCTACCATGGGAGGCTCCAAAATAGGTCACCACCCCCTGAACCCCCATGAAAACCCTAGTGGGGGGTGTCCCCCCCCGCCACACCCCCTATCAAGAATTGGGCATCAAAATAAGATCAGTATCCACCATCCAAAAGATGTAGTCTAAAAATAGAGGAAAATAAGTAGAGAGTAAAATACTAATTCAAACTTGGTTGGTTTAGTTTGTTTAAACACAGTCATCTAGTTTGACATTAGCTGATTTAGTTGAATCACACATCATAAAAATGGGTCGATGTTAGTTAACACATTATAAAATACCAAAGAGATAAGCAAGAAACATTAGAAATGAAAGTGTACAACTAATTAACTATTTAATTATCTATTTAAAAATAAGATGTGGAAGATTTTATATAAAGATTTGACTAATTTATAGGCTCCTAAAAATAAAGTGATTTTATATTATATAGTGATATCTGAATGTTTTAAAGCACTGACTATGGAGGATTAGACATTTTCCATTGACTACTAAACCCAGTTTCAAGGGTAAACTAGAAGTAACTTCTTGAAATTAACCTATAACTGATGCACTACAAGATCAAATACATGACTGGATTTCTAAGGTTCAATATAGAGGGAAATCGTATTCATTTCCTAAATACCATGAGGTACATGGAAAATAAATATTTTTCAACCCTATAATATGGCTATAAATATTAGGTAAACCCTTCATGCCATGATATATATAAAATATGGATAAGGACCATAAAAATAGTATCATGTATCCCTTCACAACAATATCTAAGTAGTTTTAAAACTATCGATACATAGTTTATAGGAAAATCAAGACAAAGTGAAAATAAAGGCAAAATCAAGTGGTGAAAATCAATTTTTAATTTTTGAAAGTAAATAAATAGGCAGTCAACTCTTTTCAAAGCAAAAAGTGAGATTAATTACTACAAAAATAAATTGAATTACTTTGCTTATGTGGAAAATGAAACACAGAGAACAAAGTTGACTAGGTCCAATCTAGTTAATAAAATATAATAGAATAAGGTCAATGCTAGTTTACATAGTATATTGTAAAATAATTCCAAAAAACTAGGTTGACCAAGGTCAACTTGGGCTGATGGAAAGACAAGAAGACATAACTAAGTTGGTTAGGTTGACTTAATTGACTATGTGGTATAGTTTTAACAAAACTAAAAAATGGTAAGAATAGAATGCAAATATGAAGTATTGAGTAATTTGAAATCAAAAATAGAAAATTGAGGTAACTGAAGAAACTAAATTACTAATTTGGTTATAATAAACTTGAGTAATATAACTAGGTCGATTAGATCAACCTAGTTCACTAAGTAAGAAATTTAAGTCTAATTGCTAAAACTAGGTTATCCTACATAGATTTATTATTACAAGGGAAAAAACATAAAAAATAGAGATTAAATATGGTCAAATATAGTTGAATTAGTCTATATAGAGTTAAAAAACTAAAAATAGTGAAATAAGGCTAGGTTAACTTACATCAAACTAGTTTGCTAAAATGGAAAAGTGAAAATTATAGAAATGAATTAATTTGACCTACACAAACTAGTTGACTATAGATGAAAACTCAAAAAGCAATAATATAAATATGTTTATCTACAAAACCTATTTGACTATCTAATAAAATTTGTTAATAAAGGATTAAACTTGGTTGACTTATACAACCTAGTTGACTGTAGATCCATAATCCAAAAATAGAGAATAAGACTAGGTTGATCAACATGACCTAGTTGATTACATATGAAAATATATAAACAAATAACAAAATTGGGTCAACCAACATGACCTAGTTGATTGTGGATGAAAATATGCAAAAAATAACAAAATTGGGTCAACCAACGTGACCTAGTTGACTGTAAATAAAACATTTGAAATGAAAGGGTTAGATTCATGTTGCATTGACCAAATGTATGAAAAATATTGATATATATCTATAACTTATCCTACTCATTAAATCCAATATTGAATAAGGTAATCAACTAAAATCTATTGTGATACTTTGTATATTGGGAGCATGACCAAAATTGGATCCACTAAACCTAACTAAGGGAACACTTATCACACAACACTAAAGGAAAGGGTTCCAAAGCCTATAGAAAAATAATATTATATAAGAACCCTATCTAGGTATTTTAATGCATAAAATAAAATCTAATCCATTGTTATCAAAGCTTATAAAGGGGTATGATTTAAAAATATAAAACAAACAAGGGATCATGATAGGCAACTGGAGGCCTAGATTACCTAAGGTGGAAGATGGAAAGCCTAAAAATCCATATAGCTAAATGAAGTTTAAGTGTAGAGATAATCTAAGTGATTTATATATTCAAAACCTATTACCTTATGTAATATATATATCTATCAAATGAAATAACAAATGTTAGATAGAATTACCTTTGATAAAAAAAATTAGAGTATCAATCTCTCCTTTGGACAATGGTACTTTGTAATATATTGTTGTGTCTTTGTAAGGATCATACTATTTTAAATCAGATATAGACTAAAATCTTCCTACTTTTCATCCAAGACTTCCCACAAGATAATAAATCTTTCTTTTAAGGAAAATCCTAAGAAATGGATCCTCCAAATGTAGATATAGAATAATTACGAATGGTAATAATGTGAAAATGAATGTTCCTCTCTATTGGATTGAAGGTAAATTAATAATTATAGAAAAAATAGAGTAATCATTTAAAAGTGGAATTTGAGTGCTAAGAGTGATATTTGAGACACCTATCTCTATATTATCCCTAGACCTATCTTAGATACTATTTTCACACTTATCCATCCTTCATGTAAGCCATAGGTGTCCTTATTAATCCCTAAAATATTTTTAGACCCTCTTTCTTGCATCATGTCCCTTTCTTCCTAGTGTTCTACAACTTGGACACTAACATCAAAATAAGGATAGTAGCACCACATGGCACTAGTGTCCCAATAATGACATTACTATCATTTCCCTCCTATTTTTATAATGAATATATTTTCAAATCTTACACCTCCTAGGGTTGGCCTAGACCACTTTTAGCACCCACACAAGCACCAGAACAATATATATATATATATATATATATATATATATATATATATATATATATATATATATATATATATATATATATATATATATATATATATATATCTGTGTGTGTGTATATATGTATGTATGTATGTGTGTGTGTGTGTGTGTGTGTGTGTATATATATATGTATATGTATATGTATATGTATATGTATATGTATATGTATATGTATATGTATATGTATATATATGTGTGTGTGTGTGTATATATATATATATACATATATATATATATATACATATATATATATATATATATATATATATATATATATACATATATATATATATATACCTGAATTTTAGCCTTATAACCACTAAATAGAAATCAAATGAAAATTACATTTGCAAAATTAGAACAAGTTATGCACAATTAAGGTTATCAAACCTTATTCTACCATACTTATGCATATTATCATTTACAATAGTCCTAAGCTCATATTACCTATATTTCTAGTCTCAAGAAAATTCAATGCACTCAATTCAACTATCATATTATCTTAACTTTCACTTACACTAGCACTTATGTGGGGAGAACTACATCAATATTCATCCCTCTTTGGATTATTGGTATGTAGGCAACTCTCTTCATAGTAGGGTGTTGAGGATGTCCAACCTAACCCACTAACAAACACACTTTTTAGATTTTATCAACCAAATGCCCTAAAAATATAGAGGATTAGGTTTTTCTCATAAATTTAGTCAAAACAAACAATATATAATGTTTCAAAACTTATGCATGTAGGAACATACCTTATAGATCCAAACATAAATGCACCTAGAAGCTTGGGATAGTCTTGGACATAAGACACTACTACCAAAATAGGGGCACTAGTGACAATGGCACTTCTATATAATTAGGGTGATACTATTCAAGAGGGTTTTTGACACTAGGATCCTAATTTTGACACTCAGACTAGTATTTGCCTCAAATTTTAGCTTCTAGATCATTCGTCTCGATCATTTTCCAGCAAAGTTCTTACTTTCACTACTTATTACTATTTTTAAAAGGTCAAAGTTAGTCAATTTTAAAATAGATCAATGGATATATTTATTTCATATTATTACCCTAATTTACTATACTCATCTCTTTAAAAACATAGGATTTAAATTAACTAATCGTTAAAAGGTTAGAACATTTAGTGAACCCAACTTACTTCAAACACTTTATTTCAAAACCTTAGTACACCATTAGGGTTTTATTTTTTATTTCCAACATCTACTCAATTTTATTTTACAACCTATCATTATGATTATCATGACAAATGTCATTTTATACTTTATTGTACAAAGTATTGTGTTTGGCTTATCATGCTTATTACCTACCATTTGTAAAAAAATACACATGTATGCCACTTTCCTTATGGTTCATGTTAGAGATAAGTTTATTTTACACATTGGTCCTCCCTCTTGTGAATTAAATTATTATAAGGATAATTGTTACATGGCTCACTTTAAGTTACCTCTAGTTAGTACTCGATGACAAAGGGATCAAAAGACTCCTTTTATTCAGCCTCCACCTAGACCAGTTGATTATAGTTGCTCCCATCTTGCCTCTACTACTTGCCCTCAAAAATAGTATATCCTATAGTTCAAGCTATTACTAGATGGAACAGGGTGCCTCCTTAGCCTATATAGGAATAATGCAATCCCATCATCCTTCCTCATCCCCAACACACCAAAATGGGATACAAATATTATCAAAGACCATTTGATATTGTGGATCAGTTGAGAAACACATTTTTTAAGATATCCATAATGGAATTACTTCAAGAGTAAACTATTTTCAAATATATTCTTTTTCAAACACTCAATCATACATATTTACCTCATGACATAGAACCAGCTTACTTTGCATATACCATGAACACTATCAAGGACATTAAGGATGTTATATCTTTTTCCAATGAGTATTTTCCATCATAGTTAGTCATTTTTTAGAATTTACCACTTTTTATTCAAGCATAAATATATACCACTACTATTAAATGAGTTTTAATTGATAATGGTTTAGGACTTAAAATATGCAATCTCACATTTTAACAGACTATGGGGGTTGATATAGCATCCATTAAAAATACATATAATAATATTAAAGGTTTTGATGAAATTCTTAGATATACATTGGGTTCTATTACATTTCATATTACGGTAGGGCCAAAAACCTTATATACATAGTTTCAAGTGATACCTGATCATTTGCACTATAACTTCTTACTTGAAAAACTTGGATACATGATATGGAGGTTGTACCCTCTACTTTGAATAGATACATCAATTTTTTACATGACAAATACTTATACACTTGTCCAATAGATAATCAACCATTCAAATATTGAAAAACCATAGAGCCTACTACCTCGAGCATCTTTAGAGGGACACCTCATGTTCTCGTTGAGTCCCCACCTCACAAGATTCCAATTAAGAACATGCATACATATGGGGTTTGGGAATCCACCAAGACTATTCTTAATTCTATTATAGATCTTCCTACAACAAATTTACCTTCACCCATAATGAAATATAACTCTCCCACATTACATATATCCACCTAGGAAGGATGATGATATTATCACACCACAGTAACCATTACTTGTTAACTCAAAAGAAGTATACATCCATAAATATGATACAGATTCTCAAGCCACCATAGAGGATAATACAACACTTATTGGCATTGATGACTATTTATGTGGATTAAATTTCACACCAATTAGCCTAGGAGAATACACAGATGATTCTAAGGAACTCATACCTTTTTCTACACTGGAATAACCACTAGTTCATGATCATATAGCTGTAAGATCCCCCACTTAGTTAAAATTAGTGGTAAATCCCTCCATTCACTTAGTACATATGGTTAAATCTATGGATATATACCCAATTATACATATTCAAGCAAGGATTTCATAAGATAGACTGCACCAAATTCTATAGATATTACTTGATATAGGATTGATGGTATTACCCATAGTTTGTCACATATCTATCAGTAGATTATCACATTAAGAAGATCAACCCTTTTATCATTTTCATAGAATTATAATACATGATACTGATATATTCTTAGTATTATATCATAAGTTGAATAAATTCAAGGCTCAAGGTGCTATTGAGATTATATATCATCTACCTCCATATATACAGGCACCATGACAAAATCATCATCGACATAGATACTCACAAAATGATCCATTAACTATATATATTTTTGTTTTAGACAAATACATTTCCCCATGTGGCTATAGATGAGGATTCTAATCCTAATACTTGCACTTTGTCATTTTTATAGCACATAGGCTATCATGAAAATTAGCTACAATAGGCCATACATTTTTAGGATTCCATTGGACATATCACACTACTAGTTACATGTGGCCCTAAGGTGGCCAACACATTATTCTTTATCATGAGTAGGGGCACTCATATGCATATTACACTTGGTAGTACATGATTACAAGTGATGGTTACCATATTTGATTGATTAGATAGATGTTTAACATTTAGTAATGAGGGATATATGATCCACATGTTATAAGATGACAAAGATTAGAACAATAGGTTTCATATAGATACTTTGTGATCTAATTTGGTTTACCCTAAGACTACATGGGAGGCATATTACACAATAAAACATCATGTTATTTAGATATACATAATCCAAACTAATGCCAATGATAAGTATCTATTGATACATATAAAATGGTATGATGATCATGATGATGATGAATTATTTGAGTTTGGATAGATCCAATATTTGACATTAGATAGCCTCCCACTAATCCACCATTTGATTATCCACATCCCATGGATGTGCTCTTGGGTTTATAGAGACATTGTACTTTGATTTTACACTATCTCATTTATTTCTAATATTTACTTAGACATAATTTCCTTCTCTCTTGATCCTTGTACATAGTTTCATTTTTATGTTTCTTAAACATAGCTTCTTTCTAGAAAATACAAAAATAATAAAATATTTCAAAAACACAAAAACATTCAAATATTTACTTAAAAAACATAAAATTATAGATTGTATTCATTACCATGTTTACACTTCTTATATTTTCCAAACACTACATATGTTATCTATCTTAGTATAGTCAATTTTTATCATACATACCTTCTTCACTTGTTCTTATTGAGTGCTTGTAGATTACCTAAAATACTTAAGTCCATTACACCAATCCAAAATTTCTATTATCTACCCACTGGGGGAATATAAATAGCTACAAGAGTTCTTAATTTGACACATTCAACCATTTAGGGGCACCCTATACACAGTTTAGATTACTATGTTACATCTTTTTATACTTTACATCACAAATTTAGCATTGTTATATCTTGATATTGATCATGCTACACTCACTCATATTTTATTTTGGCTATTATTAATTTAGACTCAACATATGTACATCTTAGTTCTTACATATATTTGTAATACATGTTCATGTATACTTTCATTTATAGCTTTCCTAGTTTAGACTTGATTGTGTCTCTATGCTTATACTATTCAAGGGTATTTGAATATGCCATTGCTCTTTGGCTCTACACCACTTTTATTCATAGTATGTATGATTTGGAAATGTGCCCATGTCCTTATGTGTGCTTTTCTTGATTATGTATATAGACATTTGAACATGTCCTCCTATGTGAATCTAAGACAACTTGATTTTTTTGTGTATGTGGACATTTGAACATGTTCTTGTACATCTTATTTTCTCAAATTTAGTGACATGTACCCATGTCCCTTGTATTGTGGCCTCTTAGCCTACTTTTTGTGCCTCGTGTGTGTTGTACATATGATTTCTTGTAGGTGTCATGGCCATGACACTTATCTTTTGTTTGTTACACACTCCAGTTTTAGATGCCATGAGGGACCTCATACATCTCCCCTTCCTACTTGGGTGTCATGATGGACATCATGCCCCATTCCCTAGATAGCTACTCATTTATTACTTAGATTTGTTGTTACGTACACTATTATATCTATCCTTACACCCTTTTGAATGCTAAACATGACATATATCACACATTAAGAACTTATACTCATAGGATATTACATTCTAATGTTATGTATGCACATTATATTGAATTATTACATAGATATCATATCTACTCTAGTTAACACACATTTTTCAAAGCTGTTTCTTTTGAGGATAGTTATTAAATAGGTTTAAAAACTCTCCTAAAAAGAGGGGGAATTCATAGGTGCTTGTCACAAAGATCAGGCTCCCATAGTACATTCATAGTACATTTTCAACACACAAGATCATATTATAAAAATTAGACTCATATTGGGAAAATAATGGCATAGAGATTAGTATAGTTTCACATAAATCAAAGCAGGTGGATATTAGTATCCAAATTGGGAAACTAACACCACATTTTAATACTATCCAATATATGTCACGACTATCTAGTAAACTAAGCTTCCAAAACATCTAGATTAGACAAAAAAGTACAATGGGTACAATCCAAGTTTGCACAAGTTGAGTTATAGATTTACCAGTTTTGCTTAAATTCATACTAGTTTGCTTGGATTATGGGCATCATGCATGTCATGACCATTATCATATTTGGTTCACATACTCAAATATAAATTATTATAACTTAGTCTAGAATCTATATGATCAGATAACATATTTAGGGGCATTTGCATGACACATTATTTTTGTATGCTCATTTACACACTGGTTGTTCACATGGAATGACAAATCATGTCATTATCTATGATTTATACATCAATAATCATATTATAGGTTACACACCAATTTCATGCCTCACTCCATTTGCAGTGGTTGGTATTCCTAAGTGGCCTAGAGCTTCGAGTGGTTATAGATTCAACATTACCAGTTAGACATTTCTAGTTACATCATGTAGTTTTAATTTTAGATGTGTCTACTACACATGGGTAGGCAATGATGGATTAATAGTATACTTGAGTTATTTATGCACCTACATGAGAGGGTTAGACACACCATCAGCCCAATCCAAGATATTCAAAGGTCATGATCCATAAATCAGGGGTGGAAATGATGGAGTGAAAAACTAAATTAAGTTCTTGAGCCACCCATTTATGGGGATTTAATGAAGTCATCAACTCAGTCTAATCCATTAACCGATTGATCACTATATAAATTCACACACATAGGTTATCACCAAGTTTATGTATTAGTTTGCATACCCAGTGAGGTGTATTTGTTCTTTTCATCTCTCTTATCCTTTTACTCAATTTTACTCAATTTTTCTTCTTTATTTAGTTTTATCTTTATTGTTGATATCTTTTAGGTAAGGACTAATTTATGCACATTTCAATTACAACATACACATTGTATCATTATTCACATACTTAGACCTAGCTTCATGGGCTTCACTTCTTAGGTAAGTCTAGGTACATTTTGTTTTCCTTTATCTTATCCATTTCACTTTGTTGTATTTATATAATAAAGGGGGGGAAATTTAATCACATAAAAGTGGAATTTGAGTGTTAAGAGTGCTACTTGAGGCCACCTATCCATAACTTATCCCTAGACCTATCTTATAGCCTATTATCACACTTATGCAACCTTTGTACAGGCCACAAGTGTCTTTAGTCATCCCTAAAGTAGTTTCAGACCCTCATTCTTGCATCTTGTCCCTTCATGCCTAGCGTTATGCCACTTGGATAGTAATACCATAATAGGGACAGTAGTGACACATGGCACTAGTGTCCCAATAATGGTGTTACTATCATTTCCCTCCTATTTTCATAAAAGGATATCTTTTTAAATCTTAGACCTCCTAGGGTCAACCTAGACTACTGTTTATCACCCATATAATCACTAGAACAATATATACATGAATTTTATCCCTCTAACCACTAAATGTAGATCATATGCAAACTTCAAACAATAAGGTTATCAATCCGTATCTTACCCTACTTTTAAATACTACCATTTGCAATAGTTTTAATCTTAGATTACTTAGATTTACAATCTCAAGCACATTCAAGGCACTAAATTCAACTATTATACTAGCTTCACTTGGAATTTCACTATAAATTAAGGGGGGAAACTACATCAAGGTTGATTCCTCTTTAGATTATTAGTATGTAAGCAACTCTCTTCATAGTAGGGTGTTGAAGATGTCAAGGCTACCCCATTAACAAACACACTTTTTAGAATGTATCAACCATATGCTCTAAAAACATGGAGGATTAGGGTTTGATAACAAATTTATTCAAAATAGGAAATATGCATGGTTTTAGAACTCATGCACATAGGAACAAACCTTACATATCCAGATACAAGTGCACCCAAAAACTCAAGACATTTTTACACAAAGGACACTACCACCAAATTAGGTAAACTAGTGAAACATGGCATTACTATCCAATTAGGGTGATCATATCCAAGAGGGGTTTTGACACTAGGATTTTTCTTTTGATAGTTAGACCAGTCTCTACCTTAGTTTTCGGCCTTTGGATCATTTATCTCAGTTATTTTCTACAAAAGTTCTTACTTGTACTATTTATTACTATTTTTAGAAAGGTTAATTTAAGTTAATTCTAAAATAGATTAATGTCTATATTTATTACATATTATTACCCTAATTTAGTATACTCAAATATTTAACAAACATAGGATTTACATTGATTAAGTCCTAAAATTTTAAAATAAATAGTTTGTAACCTTTTGTATTTTTATTAGACAAGGTCATACTACCATGATCCAATTTTTAAAAAAATATTGTTAATACTTAAATTAGGTAGATATATGTTGACCTAGATCCATAACATGTGTCATAACTTTCACAACTAGGTCAAACATGGACAACCTAGTAGTAAAAATGGCTATTTCTTTGTGTAGGGGATATTTTATATGAGAGTTACTTAGGAAGTTAGATAAAATGGTTTTCTTTAATTGGGGAGTTAGATAAATGGGATTTGTAATCGGTTTAGGTATGATAGAGTTAACTAACAATATTTTGAAGCATTAATGGGTTGTGCACTACTTTCATAGTTCACCCTTTAAGATGTGCCTCATAAAAATTAAAACTCAATAGGTTTTTGCAAGAGAGAAAGCATCAAAAAATGATAAAGATTATAAATATTATGTGTTTATAGAGTCTTCATCCTACTATACTAATAATTAAAATTTTTGCCTTTAAAGCTAAGAATGAGGCTATTGGGTATACCATTTACACTAATATTTTCCATTACAAGAATGTGAAAACAAACACCAAATATGTAACACAACATCGAAGAGATATCTCAATTGAGATACGTACCCTCTATCCCAAAAAATGGGACCACACACTAGTAAATGTATTTTTATATTATTATTTTTCAATTAAAATTAGTATCAAATAAGAAAGGCTTAAAATACACATTACTTTTATCTTATTTTAGTATATAATTATTTTAAAAAATATATTTTTTCCTAAATGTTTTTAAATCTCCTAAAATAATTATTTATGTGAGTTGGCTAAGGTGTTCAAAAAATATATTGGTGTGCCTTGCTCAGATCTACCTCCTTTACAAAAAAAAGAAAAAAAACTTCTTGTTGGTGCCTCTTATCAAAAAAAATCTCTCTTACTTTTTTATTTGAAGTTCCAAGCTTCCTTCTTCCTCAAATATAGATCATATATATGAATATCTCCCAAATCCCTTATATCTATATCCTATATTTAAATTGTTCCCATATTCTTCATATTTAGCTCCTAGATCTAGCTTGCTCTTGAATTCCTCATATTTTTCTTTTATACCAAATGAAATAAAATTGAGACAAAAAAAAACACCAAATTAATACACATATCACACACAAATGAAATCATAATATTATTAATCCAAAATATATTTAAGATCTTTCACATAGCTTGGGTAAATCTTACACAATACCTTTCAAAATCTTACAATAATTCTAAGAAAAAAAGTATTTATAGACCCTTGTACAAATAATGAATGCACTAAAATTAGATATTATTTAACAAAATATATATTATAATTACAAGGTAACCAAATATGGTTTAATAATTATAAAACTAAACTATATGCCTAATGGGCATTATTTCTTTCAACAAGTCACAGTTAAAGCATTTAATCACACCAAGATTGCACCAATATTTCATACACCACCATAGCATGGGAGAACTAAATTGAGTTTAATCCATCTTAAAAGTATTGTTATGTAGGCAATGATGAACATAAGGTGTTGTTTAGTTCAGGCACAAATTCAATCACTAACCAATTTTTAACTTAGGATTGCATTTATCTTCTTGATCTAATGAGATAGAGTTTTAAGTGAAGGAAAGGACATATAGTGGTTTTCACATTATATCATATGCTCTAGTATAGTCAATAAAAAAATAGACAAAGGTGAACATACCCTACAAGTTTTATATCTTAGCTACTTATTAGGAAGTAATGTTCCCTAGGCACAACAACACACTACTTTACTATTCAGTTACAATGCTTTTGTCAAGAAGACCTACCAATTCATGTTCCGAGTCTGCACTTAGTCAACATAGTCACCCTATTTGTTTCATCTATAAAAATAGTTCACATCTCAATTTTCCATCTAAGTTCATATTCTAATTTGTACTTTGCATATTTAGTATATTTATAGATTTAATAAGTTTTAAACAGTTTGTGTCATTTATTACATATATGTAGCAATCTTATTTTTTATAAAAATTTATCACATTTAGGTAATTAGTTTTCTACACTACTAATTTTTGATAAAATACTAATACAAATACATTATTGATTTATAACTAGGTTGATTACACATTGGTAATAATTATGGGAAAGGGGTGATATATAAGTCATTACATGCACCAAAAGCATTGCCAATGGGAAAGGAAGCTAAATAATGAGAATCTCAAAATGATTGATAAAATTCATCATTCATCCCCCTACTAACAAATGCTTATAATTCTTATGTGCTAAGTGGATCCCTTGCCTTATGATTTTTATAGAAAATACATAAGTAAATAAATGTCATTATGTTAATGAATGCTCATAGAGGTCATCATGAGATGACCTAAACATGCGCAAATAAAAATCCCACACAATTTAATAATATAGTCTATTTGACTATCACATGGAAGTTTAAACCTTAAATTGGACAATGCTTTGACCATCATATATAAGTTTTTTTCTTATTTCTATGATAATTATAAAAAAATCTATATATGATATTTTTTGTGTGTGTACACATGCATGTGTGTTTAATTATATATTCAAAATAATTGATACACATTCCCTATAATTTTGGGGTGATAAGGACCCATAAAAGCATATTAAATATGGCTAAAACATGCATTAATGTAGGAATTATCATAACCTATACGGTGATTATAAGTGGGAATTAATAGAATGGAATAAAATTTGGGCTAGTGGGTTGATGCATCTGTGACCCAATTATCCATTTTCAAAAGAATAAAAAGACACTTTTAGCTAAATGGTGAAGATTAGATACTATATTTATCCTTATTCATAATTTATCTCTTCCATTTTTTTATTTATATAGATGATGCTAGATGATATTGGTACCCCACCTAGATTACATCAATCTATTGATGACACTTTAGCTAGAATTTTAGTTTGTTACACACATGTATGTTTTATATTCTCTCTCTCACCATTTTTTTAGAAGGAATAATATAAATTTATCTTAAAATAGGTTCAAATTTAATTGATTCATAATTTAAATATTTTATTTATTTATTGTATAGATGATGAAATATGTTATGGGTACCTAGATTAGACTATAACAATAAGTTGTTGACACTGCAGTTATGTCCTAAAATCCAATACTACCTAGTACCAATTAATTCAGAGATATAGACTAGTGAGAACACATATTAATTATTCTTTATTTAATTTTAATTAATGATAATTTATGCCATATTCATATTTATATACACATCTCTAACCATATATGTAAACTCCATAGTATTTTCCATCATTTTATATATTTGAGGTCATACAAACCTAGGTAACCCCTTTGGTGACATGAGGTGAGTCCATAAAGACATTTTTACAATCATTTACTATACATTATTTTAATGCATTATTTTCTCATTTTTATATTATATAACTCCAACCATTTTCTAAGGTTATTTCATATACATTTTATCCTTCATAATTTTAAAGGATATTCTTTCCCTATAATTAGAGTTTCATCACCCTCGATTCTACATCTAAGGTGATGACACATAATTTAATTAGAAGCATTTAGTACTAGTAGAACTAATTATAGTGCTATGGTTATTTTTAATTGAAATTTATTTTTTATATTTATATAAAACACATTGTATGACTAGATGGACCACTTTGTATGTTGATATGGCCATTTTTATGTTATTATGGCATATTTATAATTCATGTACATTATATATATATATATATATATATGTATATATATATATATATAACATTATAATTTGTGTATAAATATTTAATTTTTATATGTCTATATTATTTTTATCCCTTGTTTGACATTATACTTTTTGGAATTATTCCTAAATGAATAAGTTTGCACAGCATGGTTGTGCTAAGGAACGAGTAACTAATGTTAACTTTGATGATTCTTGTATAGTAAGTCTGTTTAGAAAAAACTAATTATGGCATACTTAGATAACCTTTATAATCTATTTGTGACATGTATATTTAAAACTATAAACACTCAAATTTAATTATTATGTTTTTGATAATATTTAATCTTAACATCCTTGCCCTTACTTGGTCTATTTGTCATTCCATTAACTTGTAATATCTAACAGAACCTTCACTATCATAAAAAAATATCTTACAAATAATGATATCATAATTTAAACTTTCCTAATCTACTTACAGACTCCTATTAGCTTAGTTCCACTAGTCTTTATCTTTCTAGGATAAGGCCACACTACATAGATAGGGTTGCACTATGGCCATTTCCCCTACAATACTACAATAAATTTTTAAATTCGAGACATTTATTTTTAACCTTGCCACACTTTTAGAAAGGTTTGTTAATGGAAATATTCAAAATATTCCTTATATAATGACATCAAGGCCTCTGTAAACATATCTAACAATCAATTGTAAATTCTAATACACATTCACCAAAAGATCACTAATCCTTCCATTTTGAATTCTAAATCATTCTAATAATCATAGGAAATTTTTTTTTTTTTTAATCATTGGTTAATGTCACTTGTTATAAATAATTCAAGTCAATCTATCTAGTTGCATTCATATGGTAAATATAAATATTCGCATACTCACTCTAGGAGAAAGAAATACATTGGCTTGAGGCCCTTTTTTTTTTTGCAAGAAACATTTAGATTACATGAGATTTTATCAGGACATATTAGTTATTACCCTATCCTAATTCCCCCATTTTTATTTAATCTTCATTTGTTATATCATGTATGAGGTATGGTTTATACCTTATAGGTTTTCCACATGATAAATCAAGACACATGGTCACTCAGAAAACTCTCACAGATAAGCACACATATCCATACCAAAAAATCAATCACATAGTCAACCAAGATGTGGCCATAGTAAACATACAAGGATATAGTGTGCCATTATCCTTCTATTCAAGCCTTATCCAAACATATTTTGAAATCTTACTTTTGGTTGTAACATAGTTCATAAGTATTTTCAACCAATTTCCACCAACAGTCAGCCTACAAAGTCAAAACAAATTTAGTTTATGTTATCTTTACAAAATAAAATTATCAATTTACTATTTATAACTCATTTAAAGTTATATAAAATTACTATATTATACATATATTTTTTAAAATTTTGCATATTTAAATCAATTTTCAATAGTTTAATGTTTACAACATTTAATTATTAAATGAAAAAGTGCATTAAATATTCAGGTGAACCCATTATTTTTGGAGCATATTTTTATGATTGATTGATTTTTGTCTTAATATTTTATAATTTTTTTGTAAATTCCTAAAACTGAAAGAAAACAACCTTCAACCTTGGATATAAATCTAAAACCATGATTAAATATTCTTTGACATTAGATTTAATCTAAAATTAAATAAATCATCTTGTCACTTAGGATAACATATGATAGTTAAGATTTTTATTTTGACCATCGGTTGAAATTTGTTAATTTATATACATAAAAAATATCTCTATTTTATTTTATATATGTTTGTTTCTTATTTTTATAAACCATGTTCAATAAGTTTTAAAACTACTTAATGACCTTCATTACAGGCTAAGCAATGATCTATTTTATGGGCACTATGGTGTGAGAGGTCCTACTCTAATACTCAAGCCATTTTATAACACTAAACATGGAATTTAGTTTCCCCATACCTCATAGCATATTGAGAATACCTAGTGACCTTTGTTTGTACCATATCAATCATATTATAGTTGTTTGATTTATGGTACATGTGAGAGGAGCGTATCACCCAAGGAAGCTAGTCTAATCATAACATAAAAGATTGGATAATGTGATAAATTCAAGGGTTAACTTATGTATTTAGTTCTCTGAAATAATAATCCAACACTAATCTATGAATGAGTAAGCATATTCAAGAACAACATAATCATTTGATCCCTTTCCTAGATCACCCTCATACCTTGATTTTTAATTATATTAAATACTTAAGTGGATCTTAATTTCATCCATTACATAGGATCATGAAATTTATTATTACATATTGTATTACTTTTCAACATGATAGTCATTATGTTTTGCATGGATTCAATGTCAATTTAATAAAAAATTACAATAAACAATGTTCAATCTCATGACCTTCCTATTAAAAAAGCTTAAACCATTATATCATTTCATTATTCCTTAATATATATTTTAAATATAAAATGACTCAAGACCAATAGGAATCATATATTATACAATGTCTCAAATCTGAAACTTTAAAGGATCTTTCATTGTTTATTCACATCCTCTTGAAGGGTGCATCATGGATCTCGTTTTAGAACCTAATATATAGGAATAATTTGGTCAAAATGATGTTTTTTTAATTCAATATATTCATTCATGTCAAAAAAATAATGAATTGCATTTATATACTACTAGAGATGAAAAAATGAAATGGTCCCAAGATAGTCTTTCCAAGGTTTCCACTTCTACTATTGCATCTATTCCTATAACATCATCCTTTGGTTTGGGAACATCACTTAGTTTCTATAAAGTATATATTCCTATGAATAATAATTATACTTATAATCCCCCACTTATCTCTACCAATATTTATCTTGGTATTAAAATTCTTACCTTGCAAGCCAAGTTATCTCAGCTTGAGCAAACTCTTTCACATACTATCCCCTACATGGATACATGTTACTTGTTACATAACTATTTGGCACTTAAAATTTCATCTTATCCATTACTAGTTGGAATTTTGGATCTTAATATTCCTTTATATGAATGCAAAGGTGATCTTGAACATCATTGGCATATATGTAATGCATCTTGTCTAGATTATGCATATAATGATGAACTACTGACAAAGATCTTTCCAATAAGTCTAAAATAATATCCTCTTATATAGTTTTATTATATTCATATTAATTCAAGAAAGGGTTTAAATTTTTTGATAAATATATTTCTATATCACATTTCTATCTACATTGGTGAAAATTTATCATATGTTCAAATTGAAAAGATTAAACAAGGTTCTAATGAAATAATCAATACAAATATTCTAAGATACAATATTATGCTATAAAAAATAAAAAATCAAATGGTTTATAATGATATCTAAGATATCTTCACTCAAAGTTTATTATCTCCACTTAAAGAGTCAATTATATTTGATAAGTTCAAATATTTTGATGAAGTATGCCATATATTCAAGAGTGTGAATTTAAATTGCTTATTTTGAACAAACTCAAGAATGATTCAAATGCCAAGTTTCAAAATAAGCCAAATTATAAGATAAAACTCAATAAAAACAATAATGGAACTAAGATTACAATTAATTATATCTCACAACCAACATTAAATCTTCAATTGCAAGCTCTACCAAGGAGGAAACTATCAAGATTACCATCACCTCCTCATGTATTTTTAAAACAATTAATTGAATTCAATCTAACCTCTCTTCCTCCACCAATGGAAATACACGTCTATGCCAAAATATAAAAATATTTAATGGAAATGCATATTGTGACTACCATTGATGTATTAGTCATTATAAAAATGTTCATTTTAATATCAAACACAAGGTTCATGGTCTCATTGATGAGAACATTATTGATATTAGCACATCTTCTGAAGAGGATAAGCCACAAGAAAATGACAATTTAAATCTAAAAATGTACAAATATCATTCTCTAAATCATGAAGAAAGGAATAAAAAGAATAATTCTAGAGTAAAATAGGCATATAATTCTCATCCTCCTTCTATATATGGGCATCCAATTTATAATATCATTGGTATAATTATAAAAAAATGCACACTTTATTTGAGCATATGTTACCAAACAATATATACATAGTGTTATGATAGACAATTGGTAAAGTTAAAATGCATGAACCATAACACTCATCTATTCTCTTGGTTATACAAAACAATATTTAAATGATACTTATAGAGTTGTCAAATAATTTAGTGTTCATACATAAAATCTTCTTTGGAATATAGTGCTACCTTTACAAGTGGGACCTCTCATAGTGTCCACTCCATTTTTATTTCTAGCAAGCACAAGGGTCTTTGATATGATATTATGACACACTTAGATTAAAAAATATTATAGAATTACCTTCTATAGTGTATAATTGTCTCAACTATATTCAAGATAATCAAGTGGTAGAGATTCTAAGAATCTAATATGCATATCCTTTAGAACCAATGGTATTTACTCCTCCTACAAGATAGTTGGTTGGTGCATACATTGAGAAACATGGTAATTAAATAGTCTAAAAAATATTAAATAGCATATCACAAACTTAGTTTATCAACCTATTTATGAGCATGATCTAGTTACACATGAACAAATTATAAAATCAATTTCTCCATCTACTTATGAGCATGATACATCTACACATGGGCACAATTAGCTAGTTTCAAAGAACATGGTACATTCTCCTAAGCAAAAAGTGACACCTAGAAAGAAGTATTCATCTCCTAAATCACCATAGGTTATTCATAAAACTTAAACTTAGGTACATGAAGTTACATTGTATCATATTTCACATGAATATAGATGATCACATTTGTATATGAATAATGATTCTAATGGTTATATTACAACATGTGATTCATGTTTAGATTAAAAGGTATATATAGTTGGTCATTCATCTTCATAAGAATTAATTCCTTCATATCACGTCATGGGTTATGCATACATGCTTCCCATTACTAATATAATTGGTTAGTTACTTGCATTTTCATTTGTACATAACATCTTTGATTTTACTTCACTGTTATCTCTTCAATACTTTATCTAGAAATTATTATATCTCTTGTATTTATTTTATCTTAGGGTACTTCCCCTTTTTATTTTAAAAACAATCCAAACAATCTAAAACAACTATCTTACAATGATTATAATGCTCTTTCTTTGTAACAATCCACTTGCTTACTATTGCATAGCTATCATGTTATGGCTTCCTTTTTCACTTACTTGAGAAATCTATCTATATACATCTTTATGAGCACACATTGTTTCTTTCCCATTGGGGGAATTATCATATATATATATATATATATATATATATATATATGATAATTCTTATTGAAATATTTGAACTTATAATATTTTAAAATTAATAAGAAAAAAGTTTTTGAAAATATAATAAATTGGAGTGATTGTAACAAGGTGATAAGGCATAGTGTGGCAAGAAAAAAAGACAAGAAATGTGCCCACAATGTATGTGTAAAGGAATCACACACACACACACACACACACACACACACACACACACACACACACACACACACACACACACACACACACACACACACACACATTCTATATGATCACACATTGTTTCTTTCCCATTGGGGGAATTATCATATATATATATATATATATATATATATATATATATGATAATTCCCCCAATGGGAAAGAAACAATGTGTGATCATATAGAATGTGTGTGTGTGTGTGTGATTTCTTTACACATACATTGTGGGCACATTTCTTGTCTTTTTTTCTTACCATACTATGCTTTATCACCTTGTTACAATCACTCGAATTTATTATATTTTCAAAAACTTTATTCTTATTAATTTTAAAATATTTTAAGTTAAAATATTTCAATAATTCAAAAAAATCAAATATTTTTAAAAAACTCAATAAAAATCATATATTTACAAAATTCAAAATATTTTCAAAAACTCAAAATCAAAACCTAAAATCGTATTCTTATGTCATTAGCTTACTTATTTAAATGTGTTATTAATTCTTGCTAAGTAGATAACATATTTCAATTTTCAATGCGCAATGCATTTTATGAGGTATGTGAGTGTGATACAAGACATACATTACATGTTATTTGATGTCAAACTTCCCTTTTTACCCCACAACCTTGATAAGTTAGGGGAAACTCTCATTCTCTGTGAGCACTCCAACACATTGTATCTATCCATAACCTTTCTACCATGATGAGATATATATATATATATCCTATAATTTTTTTTAAATCACTCATACTTGACATTATGCTACATGAAAATTCTATTTGCTAATAGTGACACTGATACATATGGTTGATGTAGACTAGTCTCATTTTCTCTATGCTCATTTTTAGGACTTACTTTACTACATGATAAGATAAGATTTTATTGCTTATTATTTGTGTCCCTTGGCCTTATTTGTGCAATATATTCATGTTATTTCTTGGAATCATTAGTACATTTAAATGTGGCCCTTGGACTTCTATTTTTATCAAATATTCACATGTAACTTACATGACATTATATTCAAATTGCATAACACTGTATGACATTAATTTTATGATCATCACTTATTACTATGATTCCATGATTCATATCATGCATTCATCCTACTTACTAATTTTACTTCTACTCCATGATACATATCATGCATATGCCACTTGTATGCTTCAATGTTATATCTATCTAACACATGTTTCATATAGAATGCAATGCAATATTCAATACTATAGTGTACGATACAATTATAATATGATACTACATGATTACATCTTTCACATAGTCTAGACCTTTATTTTGAGATAAGCAACTTGTAGTCTTAATCTCTCATCTCAAAAGGGGGAAATAAAAATGGAATTGCCTTGAGAAGTCAAGTCCTCTTAAGTAATAAATTTCAAATTTATGTAACTATATATTTTCCAAAATTACAGAGTGAATTATAATTTGTATATTATGGAGCATGTGACATGCATGTGCACTCATTCCTATAGTTACAAATTATAGGTTCCAAAAGTTACAAAGTTTAAATGGAGCTCAATATAAATTAAGTACAATGTAAGGGGCATGATATTCATTCATGTTGATGTTAGTACATTAAAATTTTCAAATTTACTAATTTAAAAAGTTTTAAAAGTAAATTGTTTTAATTAGAAACTAGATCTGACTATAACATTGTGATTCATCTCTTTTTTAAAGTGGGTCACATTAGATTCTAGTGAAACTCAACATATATGGTTTTAATTTAGCAAGCCAAATTTGGTGTTTCCAATATAGTATAACACATTTGGTGGTTATATTTTTAAATTATTTTACATAGTACTCTACACATTCAAATAAAATTTAGAGCATACAATATTTCCAATTTTAAGGCTTTCACTAGTTTCAAAAATAGAGAGTTGATCACTCTCAATTCACCACATGTTCAACATTTCTCTAAATTCCTCAACAAAGAGGAACTAACTTCTCCACTTTCAAGCTATAAGGATAATTAAATTGTATACTAATTCAATATTATACTTTCCTTGATTTATTTTCAAAATTAAAATTTCAAGTTTTAGATTTTCAATTGTCAAATATGGAAAATAACTACTTTTAGTGGCATTATTTTAGGTTTTATATTGAGGCATCTTTCACAATCAAGATTCACATCAAAACACAAAGTGTTTATACACACTTAGGTTTGCATATCCTTTAATATATTAATTTTACTTCATTACATCACTAGAATAAAGTGGAATAAAATATAGACACTCATATTCAATAATTAAGTGATTTACAATGTTTGATCTTGACGTCCTTATTCCTACTTAGCCTAATCTAAAGATTCCATTAACTTGAAATCCATAAGGTAGCCTTCACTATCCTAAAAAATATCTTGAAACTACTTATAACATAATTTATACTTCCCTAATACTATTATCGACTCCTATCAACTTATTTCTAATAGTCTTTATCCTTTTGGGACATAATCACACTAGGCAGATAGGGTTACACTGTGGCCTTATCCCCCATACTCCAACAATAAATTTTTATTTTTGAGATTCTTCATTTTACCCATCCCAAACTTGTAAAAATATAGGTTAATATAAATATTTAAAATATTCCTCTATATAATCACATCAAGGCCTCTCCAAACATATCTATCAATCACTTGGAAATTACACATTAAGAAAAATAACTCTAATACTTCTTATTCAAATTACAAAGCATTCTAATAATCATAATCCAATTTTAATTTTTTTTAAGTACTATTGACATAGTGGATTTCACCCTATGAAGGGAGGCTCAAAAATCTTCATCCATGTGACATAATAGAGACATCCCTCTTACTATGGGTGGCAAATGTGAGGGATGAATCTCTAGATTAGGGGCTATCTCCCCTTGATGCAACTTGAAGCCTTAGATTTCTTGCTGATAACAATGGGGGGAATGAAAAGGGATAGAAATTTAGAAATTATAACCTAAGCTAAAGTGGTGATGCACCAAAATGGTTGGTCTACTCAGCTTTGACATACACTTTATACTAGAGAGAGCCAAGTATACACTTCATTCAAATGAGAACCTTTCCTACATCAATGTTTCAATAGGGGATCCTATAGATATATATGGAATAAGAACTACTAGAAGTGTTCTAAGACACACTAAGGATAGCCTATTCACATGCGCCTATACTCTGAGCTGGACACTTCTTATTGACATGTAAGAGAACTCACAATACACTAGATATGTTGGAATAAACTTATGAAATCATGAAAATAAAATGACTTAACACAAGATAAAACCATAGACATATGAAAAATTTCAAGCTCAAATGGAGGTAAAAATGCTTCTTTTGATTTAAGGTAAATTCCTTCCGGGCTTCACCATACAAGCTAAGATATATCTCTTCTCAAATGAGAAGTTACAAATATATAGAGAACTAGAAACAAGATAGCTGACAAATCAAGGAATGGAAACCCATGTTGATTTAAACACTTCTACAAATACCAAAAGACCATGTTACTGTCACTTTCTTTGAATTTCCTATGGGAGCCATGATGTAGGCTATCCAAACCACCATTTCTACTATCCTTGGGCTACAAAAGCGTGGGAGACCATCCCTAGCAATAGATAAAGCTATTCTGAGTTGTTGTGACTAATTATGCTCTTTACAATACCTAGATGTGACTTGGATGCACATTAATGGTGAAGCATGAAAACATAAGACACTGGTCTCTATAGTTTAAAAACCAATCTATTTTATTGGTTTTTGGTAGATATATTTAACCAAATGTATTAATTCTCTTTGTTGAGTCATATATGCCACTTGTCTTGGTCTGAGTGGTCATTGATTCTATCCTTTGTCTTTGTCAGTTGCTAGAACTGTTCTTTGTTTTGTCTTTTTTGCTTTGTCTTTGCCCATTTTTTGTCTCTTTCCTTTGACTTCTCTTTTGCCTTGGCATTTTTTTTGCTTGCTCTTTGACTTATTGGGCCTTCTTTATCTCAGGCTTTTTTGCCACACTTTCCTTCAAAAAAAAGGTCTGAAGGAATTCCTTCAGATATTTTTTTCAAAGGAATTCTTTCTTTTGATTACTTCTTTTCTTGAAGGCCATGCGCCCCTCAATCCTTTTATCTTTGTTCTTCACTTTCTCAAGGTGCCCTTTGTAAGGGTCCATACCCTTCAAACTTTTTGAAAATGTCCTTCAAGCCATCAAAATGCCCTCTAAAACAAATCCACTACCTTTTTTGAACTAATTAGACTATTTTGGGTTCTTAAATCACTTCTAATTATAAAAGTAGATAAGTAATGCACCTACACAACCCTGATTTACACTTGGAAAAGAAGAATGAGGGAAACACCTAGATTTTTCATGAGAAAGGTCTGGTAGAGAACATTTTTTCACAAGGCAGCAGAGGGATGATCTAGCCAAAACATGGATTAGATGAATTTTGCAAATAAAAAGGAAGGGGTGCCCAATTTTGGCTTATAGGACCAAAAATTAGTCAACACAATTGGTGACTCACAAGGGAAGTATGTTTGTTATGTTTGTGAAGATTGGTAGCCACAAAGTCCATTAGGTATGGAGTTATGCATCTTGGAGAGGTAAAAAATATCTTTGTAAGTACTTATGAACCATTATTTTACCCCAAAAACAAGTAAAAAACACACAAAGAAAAACACTACACACATGCATAACAACACTTAGGTAAAATGAGGAAAAATAAGGAAAATTATATACATGACAAAAGAAACCTAGTAGAAATGAAGATATATCCCATTGACTGGGATATGTAGCTCTTCACCATCAACTTGGAGAGATGGAAAGCATTGTGTTGCTTTCATTAGGTGATGACATATGGGCCACTCCACAAAGTGTCAATCTTCATGTGCCTCCTAGGTTTGGCTTGATCTTCATCCTACTTCAAGACAATGTCACTTTCTGAAAATCTATAGACCTTTTGTCAAAATGCTTATTTATTTTTTGTTGGTGGCTGGTCATGGCACTACACACATGCATAACAACACTTAGGTCAAATGAGGAAAAACAAGGAAAATTATTTAACTTGGCATACTTTTCTATGATCAATCAAGAAACCTAGTAGCCCATTTACTTGGAAGAAGTGTTTAAGCCATACTTTAGTTCCCATTGTCTTTGTTCCCAATAAAGCTGATGCATTATCTAAAATGATATGTCACTATGCTCATAGAAGTCTAGGATTACCATTAGCCTCTTTCAAAGTTAAATCCTCTACCCACCTTGTGAGTGGTAGTCTAAACCCACTGTGAAACACATTAATGTCCTATGTTTTCATTGATTGTTCCACCTGAATAGGATGAAGAGGCATGATCTATGGCCATTGATTCCCATCAAAGAGGGCACATTTTTGACATTTCACCCAATCATGAGTGTCTAAACAAATTTGACCAAAATTAATCAACCCTCATAAACCTTACAGATGTAGCATTGGGAGCAAAGTCCAGCAGTTGGTCCATCATGGAACTCAAACAGTACCTTGTCAACTTGGTCTAAATCAATAATCTCAAGACACCCCTAAAAATTCTTTTTTGAATAACATTCCATCAAATAAGACATAAAGAATAAATTAGAGTCTTTCCTCTTGTTTTTATTTGTTGTTGGCCTAGGCTGGTCAACTGTAGCATCATCCATGGCTTGTTTTCTTTCTTCTTGAAGCTCTATTAGGTGATCCAACCTACCATTTTCTCATTCAAGTCTCAGTTCAGCAAGAAGTCTTTTACACTAGGATGTGGCACCATGATGTGAATTTCACTACTAGACAACATATGTCTAAACTTATTTATAATTCATATGAATGTAAGAACATACTTCTCAATATATGTGTATTTAACCTCATAGCCTTCTAAACCTTGGCTAAAAAATCAAGATGATGTTCTAAATTCTCATTTACTTGAGTGAGCATAGAAGAGATTACCTCTTCATTCCCAAAGGTGTATAGTTTAGATGATGGGCAAGATCCAAGGCTGGTAACTCAAGTGAGATAGGAAGTCTAGCTTTTGTTCCATACACAAGTGTGTATGGTAATTTTTTTGGGTTGAGAGAGATGCTAAAATATCTACACCTTTAAAATATTTTCCTTAGGTGTTTCAAGTATTCACTTGCCTCCTTGGAGAATACTATCACATCATCAAGATAAACCAGCACAATGTCATTGATCAAACTTTATAAATCCATATCCATAGCACATTAGAAGGTAGCTCTAGCATTTGACAATCTGAATGGCATCTTCCTATAGGCATATGTTCCCCACTTGGTGGTGAAGGTTGTCTTGTATTGGTCACATTCTTGTACTAGGATTTGATTGTACCTAGAGTAGCCATCTAAGAGAGAGAATATTTCACTACCTATCACCATTTAAATAATTTGATCCATACATGGAAGGGGATAGTGATCTCTTAGTGAGACTCTATTTAGGTCTCTGAAATCCACACATAATCTAACTTCTCCATTCTTCTTCATAATAGGGACCAAATTGGCTAGCCAAGAAGAGTGTTTGATAGGGAAAATAATTTTGGACTTGATCTATTTGGTGAGTTCCATCCTCATGAGAGGCTCAATATTTGGATTTATTATCCTTTGCTTTTGCTTGATGGGTTTGGCACCTTCCTCTAGCTTAATGGTGTGTTGGTCCAAGCTTGGATCAAAGACCTTCAAATCACCATACTCCCAAGTGAAGACATTAATAAACTCTTGACATAACATAATGAAATCATGCCTTTCCTCATTGGTACACACCTTCCCAAGTGTAAGAAGCTTATCCTTGTAGATCTCTACCCTTTTCATAATTTTTCTTCTTGGTTGACATGCTTTTTTGGTCTCTCTCGAGTTGATCATCTTCTTTGAAAATGCTCTCAAGAGTTACCCAACCGTTGGGAATCCTGTTGGTCTTTAGTTGAATAATTTGCCCATCATACTATTATTGTAGCTTGGACTTACTTTTGGAGGCAAACTTAGTTTCTTCTTGCAAGCAAAGTGCTATTTTTTTGTCACTTTCAAACACCTACTAATTGGTGACATTGTCTAGTATGGACAGCCTCACAATCACCTTAAAATGATGTTGATTCTTGATTTGTCTCATCCCCTTTGGGATGTCAAATTGAGCACCAACTACTACTAGTCTATTCACATGCTTGTTCTCCTCTCTTAGAATGTAAGTGATGTTGAAAGTAATGAAGTTATCTATAAGGCCCTACACTCTGTGCTTGTAAGACTTGATTAAAGATTTCTAGGTCAAGCTTTGACCTCTCACTTGGATCACAATCAACTCACTATCTCCAAACACCTGCAATTCGTTGATTCTTCTCTTCTTTGCCCATTCTAGGCCATGAAAAAGTTCCTCATACTCTGCTACATTATAGGTAAAGGAGAACTAAAACCTAAAAGTTGAGAAGGGTTTATCCTTTGAAGGTGAAACTAGCATTCCCCCACTACTAGCTCCCAACTTCCTTCTAAATCCATCAAAGAATAGTTGCCATAAACCACAGTCCTCTTGGTCTATCATCATCAATTTTAGAATGAATGTTTCTTTCTCATGCATGTAGTAGACTCCAAGACCAACTTCTTTAATGAACTTGTAAGTATCATGCTCAAATTTGTCATTTCCCCATTCATTTAGGAGTAGGTCAACAACTCCTACAAAGGAAGATGATGGAGATTGATCCACCTGGAGCTCTTCTTCATCAATAATTGTGTAGTTCACATTTACCACTTTGGGCAAGTATGGCTCTAGGTGATCCTTGTGGATGGGATCTAACTCAATCTTCACTTTAGTTCCATACTTTGTACTAAAAACCATGTAAGACCAGTTGGCTACCAAGTATCCACCTATCTTGGATGTGAAATCCCTTGATAAGCAAAGAGTGAAGTAAGGACGAACATCTACCACTACCACCTCATGTGAAATTGAGAAGGTTGGATAGGCATAGAGAGTCAAATTCAAGCCTCTTTCCACTCCCAAGGTCTTAGCTGGTGATCCATCTAATTGTAGAACTCCTTTGGTCATTTATTCATACTTGAGGCCTAGCTTATCAACTATGCATTTGGGCACAACTAAGGTGATTACTCCACTATCAATGATGCAATTGTGGACCAAAAAATCACCAATAATTAGGGACAAATATAATGGAGGGAACTTTTAATATTTCTTTACTTGACCAGCCATGGGAGGAGTCCCATGTACTACCAACACATTATCATTTCTTGCTGGGACAGCTTGCTCACCCAGCCCATACAATTCCTTTTAGAGTATATCCTTTTGTCTTGGCAGTGCTAAAGAATCCCACAATGAGATTTTCCTGTGTAGCTTCTTCATTTGGTCTACTATATTTATTGAAGGATTACACCCTTTATAAATCTCCTTGGGAACATTTGTAACCTATGATGCAACCTGCAGAACTAAAACTATAACCATTGGCCTATAATTGGGAAACTTTTTACTTGTGTGTGGTCTTAGGGTTGATTTAGGTACACTTCCTACTTGATTGGGTGAAGGAGACATTGTAGGTTCTTGAGTGGATTCTTGAGCTTCATCAATGTCTCTCCTTTTGGACTTGGTGTTGGATATAACACCAACATTCTAATTACTTGTGCTCCCCACATAGTTAACTATGTAGAACTCTCCTTTCAAGTGATTTATAAGAGTGGAATAAGATTGAGCCTTCCTACTAGCTATCCCAAGTTGTGTTGACATCTCAAAATTTGAGAATTGGGTTGCCTAATCACCTTGTGAAGTCATGCTTTGATTTGGTAGCTCACTGGCATAAGCAACATGTTCTTGGCCATGAACAAAGGGTGGATAGTTAGGCTGCTCTTACACCAAATTATTTTGAGTGGGGATAAGAGCCTTGGAAGATGAAGGGGCATTTAGATTATAGCTTTGATAAGGCTTGACATGTGTAATTTGACCTTGCCCTTGATTATAATTCTAGAAGGGAGGCCTATTCACTTGCCCAAACTACTAGTAACCTTGATTTGGCCTATAACTTTGATCTTGTTGTCTCTTGAGGGTAACTAACTCATTGGTGACACTCAACAATAAGATCTTAACTTCATGGATGTCATTTATAGGGGTAGCATCTAGCTTATATTAATTAGGTAGATGAGCTAGAGTGGGAAAAGTAGGGTAGATTGTAGGCTATAAATCAAGAAAGAGTGGCATAGGAGGTCTAGGAGCTATCTTTCTTGCTTAAACAATGAAATTTTAGTAGTTATGGCTATCTCATAAGTATCAAGTAGAGTGTTTCTACCCATGGACTATATCATGATAGCAATTTCACTATTTAGGGCCTTCAAGTATTAAAGGAAAGCATAGCTTGGGGTTAGCCTCACAAGAATTGGGATTCTATCTCGAGTCTTTTGGAACCTAGTGTTAAAATCTTGCATAAACTCATGTGGGTTTCTCTTCATGGTGGTTAAATACTTAGCTAGAGACAAATTGTCACTTTTTTCCCTAAACCTATTGGTCAAGAGGGTCCCTAACTCATTCCATGATCCAACTAAGTTCGTAGGTAAGGTCCCATACCAGTCCAAAACTTTCCCTTTGAAGGAAAAAGCTAGCAATCTAATGGATATATTTTCTTCAATGATTTTATAAATGTTACAGAGGTTTTATATGTTTCTAATATGTTCAACAATAGTGATTAGGCCCTCTCCACTAAAGGGAGGAACACTTTTGATAGCTATCCCTAAAATTGGATCATACTACTTAGGTTCAAGGGACTTTGAACATTGAAGGCCACAAAAGGGAAATCCCTAAGGATTGTCATGGCTATGAAAGGATTCAATAGGGGTCTCCTTGAGTAGGTATATTTTATGGTTGGTTTAGGAAAATGGCTTGCTACGTGAGGGTGGGTATTTATAAACCTTAGGCTTTTTGTTGATTTTAAAGGTAAATCAACAAACTCAAAATGGACACCCCTAGAAGATCTTGTAGTGACCTTTATCATGGGATGTCAAGATGGTCATTAACCAGAGACTTGGTTGCTAAATGGAGTCACTAGGTGCTGAATATAGCTCCTTCTTTTGGATTTTTTAATAATATCAAGACTAGCACCAATCCTAAAACTTATAAGAGATATAAATTGTCCCATCGAGCATGCTAAAAACTATTGACATGGTGTATTGCACCCTATGAAGGGAGGCTCAACTCTCTTCATCCATATGACACAATGGAGACATCCCTCTTATTATGGGTGGCAAACATGAGGGACGAATCTCTAGATTAGGGGCTAGCTCCCCTTGATGCACCTTGAGGCCTTATATTTCCTATTGCTAATAATTAGGGGGATGAAAAGGGGGAGAAATACTAAAATCATAACCTAAACTAAAGTGGTGATGCACCAAAATGGTTGGTCTACTTAGCTTTGACATACACTTTACACTAGAGAGAATTGGTCTGGCAATCCAGTTGAAATGGTCCTTATGTGGACTCAAATCACATATTAATTTTTAGCAAATAAAATATAAATTTCCATCTCAAGATATGTTTAAAAATATTTTGTAGCTATGAGAACCTTTCATGTATCAGTGTTTAAATAAGGGATCCTATGGAGATATAGGGAGGAATAATTACCAAAGGTGTTCTAAGACACACTATAGACAATGTATTCACATGCACCTATACTCTGAGATGGACACTTCTTGTTGACCTACAAGAGAACTCATAATACACTAGATATGTTGGAATAAACTTATGAAAGCATGAAAATAAAATGACTTAACATAAGATAAAACCATAGACATATGCAAAAGTGCAAGCTCAAATAGAGGTAAAAATGATTCTTCTTATTCAAGGTAAATTCCTTTAGGGATTCACCATACAAGATGAGATATATCACTTCTCAAATGAGAAGTTACAAATATATAGAGAACTGGAAACAAGATAGTTGGCAAATCAAGGAATGGAAACCCATGCTGAGTTAAACACTTCTATAAAGACCAAAAGACCATGATGCCATCACTTTCTTCAAACTACCTATGGGAGCCATATTATAGGTTATCCAAACTACCATTTATACTATCCTTGGACTAAAAAAGCATGTGAGACCATCCCCAACAACTAACAAGGCCATTCTAAGTTGTTGTGACCAACTATGCTCTCCTCAATATCTGGATGTAACTTGGATGCACATTAATGTTGAAGCATGAAAACATAGGATGCTAGTCTCTATAGTTCAAAAACCAATCTATTTTATTGGTTTTTGGTAGACATATTTCACCAAATGTATTAATTCTCCTTGCTGATTCATATATGCCACTTGTCTTGGTCTAAGTGGTTATTGATTCTATCCTTTATCTTTTTCAGTAGCTATAACTATTCCTTATTTTGTCTTTTTCCCTTTGTCTTTGCCCGTGTTTTATCTCCTTCCTTTGAATTCTCCTTTTCCTTGGCCTTTTCTTTACTTGCTATTTGATTTATCAGGCCTTCTTTTTCTTGAGATTTTTTTCCATGATTTCCTTTGGACATTTTATCTGAAGGAATTCTTTATGTTGATTACTTGTTTTCCTCAAGGGCACATGCCCCTTGGGCCTTTTTTCTTTGCTCTTCACTTTTTCAAGGTTCCCTCTACAAGGGCACATACCCCTTGGAATTTTTTCAAATATCCTTCAATCCATCAAAATTCCCTCCAAAGGAAATCTATTGCCTTTTGTGAACTACATTAGACTATTTCAGGTTCTTCAATCACTTCTACTTATGAAAGTAGATAAGTAATGCACCTGCACAAACTTGATTTGCACTTGGAAAAGAATAATGAGGGAAACACCTAGATTTTTCTTGAGAAAGGTCTAGCAGAGAACATTTTTACATAAGGCAGTAGAGGGATGATCTAGCCAAAACATGGATTGGATGACTTTTGTAAATAAAAAGGAGGGGGTGCCCAATTTTGGCTTGCAAGACTAAAAATTGGTCAACAATTACATGTCAAGGGAACTCATTTTTAAACATTTAATTAAATATATCTAGTTGTGCTCATATATAAAATATCAATATCTAAATATATCTAGTTGTGCTCATATATCAAATATCAATATCTACACACTCATGCTAGGAAGGCAAACTAGATTAGCATCAGGCCCTTTTGGGATATAAAGGTAGCATTTAGAATACATGGTATTTTCTTATGATGAATCATATATTCTCCTTGACCAATTCCACTATTTTTATTTGATCTTCATTTTTTTTATTTTTTAGGAGCTAGTGTTTATTGTTTGTAGGTCTTATGCATGATAAATCAAGACACAAAGTCACTCAGAAAACTCTCACAGATAGGCATAGTTACCCAGATTTAAAAATCAATCACATAGTCAATGAAGATGTGGCCAAAATCAATAGATAAGGCTATAGTGTAGAATTTGCCTCTTATTTTTGCCTCATCCCAACACAATTTGAAATCATTATTTTAGTTGTGACATAGTTTATAGGTATTTTTAGCTAGTTTTCACTAACAATCAGCTTATATGGTCAACATAAATTTAGCTTGGGATAGATTTCCATATTTATTTATCAATTTACTATTTATATCTCATTTTAAATTCTATAAATTACTATATTGTACATTTAGCTTTATATTCAATAGATATAAATCAATTTCAATAGTTTAAAACAAATAGAGAGAGGTAAATATAAACTGTAAGCTCTTATAGTTGCACATATGAGTCCTTTATGCATTCCTATAATATTCACTTCTGCTCATGATGAGGAATAAATTTCAAAACATTTTATCTTGAAAATAAATGTTAATTTAGGTTGAAAATGTTACTTAGTAAAATGTGAAATTTATAAATGGTCTGCAAATCAATAAACCAACTTTTTGGTCCCATCTGAATTGGCACATAAACACAATAATGATTTTTTTTCAATACCCTAACACCCCTAAAGCTAGTAACTTAAATGCAAATGGACACATTTCTTGAGAGAACCTTGACAGTCTTAAGGTGAAATATATAGTAAAATTTTTTACATAATTTTTCACAAACCATGAAAAATAGAGACTAACTATAATTTATTGTGGTTTCATAGGTGAGTACTCTACACATACCTTGGAGGATTATATTCCACTATGATAATAATTTTTTTTACAACATTACTCTTGTAATCAAACCTTACTTTTGGGAACTAAAGTTACTCAATAATACATGTAACTTTTGACATGCATGCCTAATCAAAAAGCTAACTTAAAAATCACATTTGATATGGCATAAAAATGTAATATATAATCTATTTCACTCTGTATCATCCCTAATTCTCTAAACTTTCACACTATTTTACACATCCCTTAAGATAAAATTTTCATTTTTAAGGGGAAAGTAGTATGAAGTTTGGGCAATTGTTGCATACAAACTAGGAGGGTTAGAGATGTAACATAAGCTTTTATGATTGCATGTAAGATACTTATAACCATCTCCAATAATTTTTAAACCCAATAATATATAACTAAAATTGGTGATAAATTTTATCTTGTATCTATAAATTTTAAAATGAGTCCAAATTTTCTCAATAGAGCATGTAACTTTTAAATTGTGCATTAAATCAACAAACCAAATTCATGGTCATGTTTAGCTATAGAAACTAAAATATGGCATTATATATTTGGAAATTTAGTCATTATCTATCCTTAATTTACATAAATTTTTTGAGCTCATATGGATATTTCACACCCTTTTATCCTATTTGCTTGCCTTCTATGGGCCTCACCTTCTATATTTGCTATTAATCACCTATTAAAATTACCTAGTTTGTGCTTAAATTGTTTACTATCTTAATAAAAAAATATCTTATGAATAAAAACCACTATTCACATCTTTCTATATTCCTCCATCCATACTCAAACAACTCATAATTTTAAAAATCATCCACCTCCATCGAGTTTGTCTACATGCCAAGCAACAATCATTTTAAAAATTTAAATCATATTTATGTGTTAGCCCATATGTTCTACATGATGGTTTGATTAGTTACCCAAATGCCATATATTAATATATTATGTCTAATCATATTCCTCATCTAGATTTTATCAAGAAAACACTAAGTAAGCCTATTTTATCACTTGCACATTAAGGACTATTATGAATCTCCCAAATGAGAAATATGTAACAATGAGAAATCTCTAGACAAATCTAAATCACCTAAATTATGGAAAGTTTTCCATTTTTGAGTGAAAAATATAGATCATAGATTTCATATATGTTAAATGAGAACTATTAATGGCATATACCAATTCAAGAGAATTATATGAATAGTTTAAGCCATATTCAGAGTGTTAGAAACATAAGCAATGCTCGAACACTCAATACAGGTGGATGGGGTCAGATCAAATCATATGTATTTCCATTTTTATGCCTAAACCTATATTTTATATTTGATCCAAGGATTTTAAGTCAAATATATATATATTTTTTGGAATTTCACATAAACAAAGATTTTAATAACACACAAGACAATAATTTACAATTAGGCACAATGATCTATATCGAAACATCTACGAACATATGTCTTAGAAAATTCCATTAGATTTCAAACACTTTAATATAGTACAGGTGTTTGTTTAATGGTTATTTAAATTTACTAATGAAATTATATAAACACTAAACTATATAACTACTGCAGTAGATTGGATAATAAATAGAACCTAAATGTAAAATATAGAATTTGAAAAGAGATATAAATGGTAAAAAATAATGAAATATGTAAACCTAGCTTAGATATAATTTATGATGATTGTGTAGGTGTATCATTGATATAAAATTGACTTGGAGTATCTATGAATTGTATCATGGAATAGACAAATAAATTAAAATTTAATCTAAAATAATCCACTTGTCACCACCCTTTTAACACACTTATCTCATGCCTTATTCTAGGGCCTTTTGACCATTTTTGTTCACATTATGCATGGATGACACATTATTCTAATCAAACTAATGAACCCATAATGTTCATATTCCTTATTATATTTATTTTAGGCTCACATACAAATTGTTCATGGCACCTAGATCAGTTTTTTGTTCTCCTCCAACAGCAATGCTCTAATTGATCAATAATGCACCACTATCTTGTCCACATCCACCCCTCTTGTCCTCCCACCAAATAGCAACTAATTTACAAAATTAAAATTCATTAAAGGTTAAAACCACAATTTTATCAAACCCCATCCAAATGAATTCCAAAAATAAAACTATAAAATCACATTTCAAACCATTTTACACACAAAAGGATTCCAAACTAAAAAACACTATAATTTTAAATGCACATTGAGAGTAAATTCCCTATTTATCCTAATTATGATTACATACAATATTAGTAACCCTAATATAAAGTGTGAATACACTTACAAGGACATAAGTAATGGTTGAAGAAATTAATCATGCAAGGATTACCCCAAGATCTAGATTTTTCACCATTCTTTCACACACCACCATAGCATAGGAGAATTAAATAGAGTTTGATCCCTCTTTAGACTATTGCCATGTAGGTAGTGGTTAACATAGGGCGTGTTGAGTTAAATAACACCTTTAATTGATAACCCATTTTTATACCATTGTTGAATTTGTCTTCTTGATCTATTGAACTAAGGTTTCAAGTGAAGGAGAAGACATACAATGGTTTTTTCATCAAATTAGAACCTCTTGCAAAATCCACATAATAAATAGGTGAAGACAAACATACCCTAAATTTTTTATATCTTTTCTACCTATCAAACACTAATGCTCCCTATGGACAACAACACATTGATTTATTTTCTAGTTACAATAATCTTGTCCAAAAGCTTTGCCAATTCTTATTTCAGGTCCACACATAGTCAACATAGTCACCCTATCAATTTCAACTCTAGAAATAGTTTGTATCTCAGTTTTATAGCTAAATTTATATTCTCCTTTGTATTTTATATATTTAGTGAGTTACAAATTAGGTTGTCTCATTTATTGCATATTTGTAGTAGTATCATTTTTCATAATAGTTTGTCACATTTAGGTAATTAGCTTACTACATGCCAATATTTGATAAAACACATTACTAAAATAAAAGGGGGAATGTATACACATAAATTTGATTAAACAAACACAATTATTTTGTATTTTTTGTATTTTATATTTATAATTTCTTAATTTTGAATTAAGTTTCCATTCATACTTGTTATCCTAGTCCTATGTATTTTATATCACTCTTTCGTACTAATTTCACTATTTTTCTAAAATTTTGATCTTCCATTTTAGTCCCTGTCTGAGTCATAAGGATCCATGGTCTCATTGATCTTTCATTATTTATTTTTTTATATTTGGAAAGGATAACCCTAATTTGACAACAATGCTTTATTCTCTTGTATGAATCCACCACTCTTTTTAGGGCTCTTTTCAATGCATGCTTATTTTGGGTCCCTTTGTATGACCGATCTACCCTTGTTTGAGTCAGTTGGTACATGAATATGTTTTTAAAATTTAAAACTAGGATTCTATTATTTAATGGGTTCCCTAAGGCATTTTAAACTTAGAACTTATCATTTTGGTACTATCATAATAAATAAAACAACACTACAATAAGCTCAACATCTGCATTTTATCTAAAATTTATACATTTCACATCTAGATTGCATTCTTGACAAAGATGAGGGACTAATCAAAGAGAATTTATATAAACACCATGTATTATCTAGTCACACACAAACACATTATAGGGAGAACTACATCAGCCTAAGGTCCCTATTTTGGGGATATGTAGACAACACCTAGTTCATAATGGCTCTGAGTCTAGATTGACCATTCTCATTTCTACATTCCTCCCCCACCATTTGCATTTTATCTCCATTTGTTTTTATTTTAAAAATACATTATGTATTTTAATAATAGAATGTAAAAACATAGGTTTAATCCTGTGATATCAAGTTTATGCCAAGTTGAAGTGCATTTATAGGTGAATCTACATAGAATCTCAGTTTGTATTTTTGTTAAATGAGGAACCTAGATAATAACACCCTATCTGGGTAATAACACACTACTTTATAGTTTAAATCCCATTCTCTTGTCTTGGGTGAAAATGATATCCATATAGTCAAATCTAATAGTTTTGTAGTCACACTTAGGGTAAAAAATAATCAAATACATATATGTGAGCCCAAACAAATAAGTTACTTATTCCATTTTATATTTTTAATCAAAACCCTAGTTATTTAATATATAATACTTTCAAGTAAGCTTTATAGTTGAATTTTAATTTAATGATCCATTTTACCCTACTCAGTTTCTTTATTTGATTAGAATAAACCTCCATTAATCCCAAACCATATAAAACATATTGGTGAATTCATCTATTGATTTAATATTTCAAGACCTAGATTTACCTAAGGTTTTTACTTATAAATTATAATTTCCTAATCATGTTGGAGTTTTCTCTAGTATTCATATGTCTCTCTCCTCTTGTTCTCATTTTATTTTTTAGAAATTTTAAAATTGCTAACAAAGAATCTCTTCCTCTTCCTAACCCTCAAGATGGTGATAGCTACTTTCTTTCTAACTAGGTCCATGTTATCACAATTCTAAGGGTCAAATTGACCCATCTTATAGTGATAATTGAACATAACCAACATATTTTTCATCAACCCCTTACACCTCCAACATCTCCTCTTTATCGTGTTTGTATGCATATTCAATCTTAAGTACATAGGTTTTTTTTTTTGTGAAGCCCTTAAAGATATAATCATTTATATGGGAAATATAATATAAGATTTAAAAAAAAAATTAGTATTTCATTTCAAATAACACATTATTGGAAAATTAGAACACATACGTATATAATCCAAAATATATCACTATTAATCAAGCATTTGTATCTTCATCTAGAAATTTTTTTACTAACAAGACTTCATATCAAAATGGGAAGCTAAAAATGAATACATTTACATCTAGTGATTCAAAAAGTATTTAAAATGATATTAAGATTTTGTTGATGGTTAGAATTGTCACATCAATGAATCAACTTGTTCACCTATCATGACGATCAAGATGGAATTGAACCAATTTAATAGTAGGGACTTATAAGAATAAACATTAGTCCTTAAGGCATGAAAGGTTTTTTAAATAATTATGGGAATATATGTGTTCATTCAAAGAGTAAACAAACCTCACTATTTTCAAATAATCAACTTAATTACTTTAAATGTGTATCAATTATAAATAATATTTCAACATATAATATAACTTATCCGATACAGTACATCTTATGGAAGAGGAAATCTATTGAAGGAAAGATATTTTAATCTCATAAATATCAAATTAAAAAAATGATCTCATAAACAACTTATTTTTGTTATGAAAAAATTAAAATAGACTAAAATAATAGTGACATAAGAAACTAAAGTAAAGATAGAAGAAATTAAAATAGAAACCAAATAAGGAAATACTAACTAAAACTAACATTATAAAACTACAACAACTAAGAATAAAATACAACTAAGAAGAAATAAAGATAAAATATTTGTTAATAAAGAAATTAAAATTAATAAGTTAAAGTTTTAAAATGTTAATAAAATTAATATTTAGAAGCTATAAATTTATATGATTATAGTTTATAGCAAAAAAAAATTGTAAAGTCAAGAAGGAACTAAAGAAATCAACTACATAATAAATAACTAAGAAAGAAGAAATAAAATAAAGTAAACCAATATAATAAAGAGACTATTAAACTAACCATAAATAATAGCTAAATATAAATAAAGAGAGTCAAACCAAGATAATTTGAAAATGAAAGTAATATATGGATAATACTATTATATTTGATTGATTACAATCATATCATCAATCAAACAATCACTATACAATATAAAAGTATGACATTATATCATAAAGTATGTATTCATCATTATTCATATGAATTACAATGACTTTTGTACATATGACTATTTATATGTAATCATCAAAGAAATTAATACTTGAAAACCTTATATAATTGATATAAATCAATCAATAAAACCTGGCTACACCTATGTTATTCAAAAAAAACTTCATCCTTAGAGAAGATGTTGGTGGTCTATCTTCAATGATGATTGATCTTAGAGATGTTTGCATATAAATAAGAAAGATGTGGAAGTTAAAATCAAAGATCTCTTAATACATGTATATTTTATCTTTTTTAATATCCTTCGATTCCTTTTAAATTATCTTCATAAGATGTGGTTATGTTTTAAATTTATAACTAACCTTTAGTTTATAGAGTTTAATTAAATTAAAATAAGTTTATCACTTTATAATCAAATGTTTTATAACATTATGTCACAACTTAGCTTTATAACCTTTTGAAATTTATTGATAAAGTTCATAAACTCAAGAATAAGTTTATAATATAGAAAAACATAATAATATATAATGGGTGGGGCCCCTCATAATTAGTCTAAAATCACTATAAAATAATTTACAAGCACATATAAATGAAATGATAAATAGTTACTAGTGTCTAATGATTCATACATTTCATAACATCATGATCCCTAAATAACATAGCATCATCTATAGTGAACACCTTGAGATCAAATTATAAGTAAGTTAACTATCATACCAAATACTACTACAAAAACATATTGAATAGCCATTTTGAAAACTCATCAAAATGTCATTGAAATATCAAATGAACAACTACAAACAAGATTGAGGATGATATAAAAATTGTATCTATTTAAGAATATTGTGAATACACTATAAAGAAGAAAAAAACTAAAAATATTAACAAACATATCCCAAGACAAGTATCTCAACAAAGAAATATAAAAATCATAACAAAACCCCATACTACAATACTATCAATCAGAATCACCATCTAAAACCAAATATATCAATGATGATCCCTTATCTATTTTCTACTCACTATACTCTAGTGGTGAAGTAATAAATTCAATGTTATTGGTTCCAATAGAATCATCATCTACCTCAAGCTTGAATTTATTCAACATGCTAGTGACCATGGCTTGGGATGTAGAACTATCAATGTACCTTTTACTAGTTGATGCAAGTTTATTAGAGGCTGATGTAGCATGCCTAGGCATAATAGATAATGAAGGATTAATATTAGTGAGATTAGGGTTAATATCAGGATAGAAATTGAAATAATAGAAATTAATATTTGTATTAAGAATAAAATAAAGTGTTGTATGCATGTGTTGATAAGATTCACTTGGTGTGCTTTGTCTAAAAGGATGAGATCAACAAGTGGCCAATCTTGAACCTCTGTGAAAAGTGTTACTTTGTATATTAAAAGAGGAAGATGGTATATTATATAATAGGTTCCCAAAATCTAGGTCATTCACATGAAAATGTATATAAACACAAGTTCAATGTTTAAAGGGATGAGAGAAGGCATTGGCAGCCCTATGGCCTTCAAAATTTTATCATGGTGACTAATCTATGGAGTACCACTACTCTGTTGTATGTTACCTCTACCATATAATTTCTACCAGATTTTGTTGAGTTTAGAGTCCAACCTGACATGGCTTTAAAAATGAAAGAATTTTGAAATAATGATCTACTTATTGTTCCATATTAAATCATCATTATGCATTTAGAATTACCCACATGAATCATCTTGAATAAAATAATTATTGTATATTTTATTAAAGAATGCATTTATAAATGTCTTTGCTAACCTTCCATTTCCTTATTTCTTTTACTTTGCATATTTTTAAATCTAAACTGATTCACAATAATTGATGTTTTTTTCAAATACCAATAACATATTTTAAATATTAATGTTAAATAAGAAAAAGGTATCCCATGTTTTAAATATACTAAAATAAAAATTGATTAAAAAATATTCAACTATTCACTTATCCATGGTCCATAATGTGAATGAATTTTGTTTCAAAATGAGTCTAAAAACAACTTTTTGTTAATTTATTCAACTAAAAATTCCATAATACTCTAACAACAGAGAAAAAATGTGTAGTAGTTTCTTAGAAAAAAGTTTATTATATATGTATCTAGAATGAATTACCATGATTTAACTAATCTCAATCATTAAAAATGCACAAGTATTATCTCTATCTAATAGTCATCATATTACTAATTTTATTACAAATGATATGAAAACATATAATCATGTTCAGAATGCAAACACCATCTCACATAAGAACCATAAAAAATACACAACGTTTACATGTAAGTGTGGAAAAAAGAATGAGGGTCTTGAATTCAATATTTAAACCCATTAAAATTAATTACTAATTTTACTTTTATATATTTCAAACCACGTGTAGAAGGATTATCAAAACAAAACACAGATATGAACAAGACCTTTGAAACCAAACAATGTATTTTAATGCATGAAACCAATTTTCAAGGAAATTATGTATTCATCAATAAAAATATAGTTTTGCCACCTTATGGCCTAGAGAGACCCATTTAATATTTATATTTATAATAACACATAGTGATTATTTGAACTCATAAAAACCAAACCACCAAAAAATATATACTAAAGATCATCACAATAAAATATGGGAACACTCTTCTCTACTATAATATATACAAATATAGGTTTACAAAACAACCCTCTGTGACTTATGAATCTACCATAATTTCAATAATGGCTATAGAACATGCAAACAAGAATATGCAACCAAATAACTATTTATTAAACTGAGATAAGGCTTTGTTTGAAACCTAAAAATAACTAAAGCATACTCTTGGTTGTATGTAACCAATAAAAATTCTTTCATGACCATATGTAAACAAGACATTTGAATTCCAATAAAATAAAATAAACTTCATGCAAGTTTTGTTCAACAATATTAACATTTCCTTTTTTTCTTATGCATAGTATATGAATAATGTATGCATATAATATAAATAACAAAGACATTGATATCTTTGAAATCACTAATAACATTTTTGGAATGAAAAAATCTTCTAAAGAAACTTTCATATACTAATTATTTCATTTTTTAAAACATAGAATACTGAATATGCCAAGATGTGCATGCAATAAAGATGAAAATAGTTAATAAATCACCTTTCTAATATGCATTGCATTCAAGATAAAAATATTTTCAATACCTAAAAATCTTATTCGATAATTGGGTTCAACAAAAGTGAAAATAACATGTCTCATTATATTTTTCCAACTCCAACAACTAAATGTTAAAAGTTGCATACCTTGGATTGTATTAAGAGCTTTCCAAAGATGAACGAAAACTAAAAATTATTGCCTTTAAATCCAAACTTGATAGATGGCTTCACATTAAAAAATCATTGGCATTATGTGTCCTCCAAGTTGGTAGGATAAAGAAACCATGAGAAAAATTCTCCAAATAATATTGGTTAACAATACATTCAAAATCCACCAAACATATTTAACAACAAAAACACTAATTCTTAGCTAATTTTCATTTTACTGACAACCAAACACAATGTACCAATGCCTTTAATGCCTAGATTTACCATGTACACCAAATCAAATCTATATCCTTTGATTTTAATTCTTATTATTTAAAAAAATACATGCCTTGAAGACTAAAAAATGGTCACATGACCATTAAAAACATAAACATAAATGAATATCTAGGTTATGATTTACTTTATTATTTGAGATAAACCATAAATAATGAAGTTTATACAAGTTAGGTCCCCATGTCACTAGTTGATCCAAGTTAATAATAACCTTAGAATGAGTGTAATAATTTGTTTTTAAGTATGTCAAAAAAGATCTCACCTTGTAGGTATATAAAATTAATGTAAAATGTGATTATAAATCAAACCCTATTTTCAATGTAGACCTTGAAAAACCAGTGTACATGCCAATCTAGGCCATCAACTGAATTACCAATTTCAACCTACATTGTGAAACTATTCATGTATGATAAACACATAAAAATTCATACTTATTGAATTATCCATTAGTAAAGGAAGACTATTAAAATATCTTCACAGTCATATGTCAATGGATTATAACCATATTATTCCCTGATATTGTACTTATGTGATAGTAATGAAAACATCATTTACACACTTTTATTCTTAAAAATGATTTTTATGAAAATTTGATCAAAGATGTTATGAAATTTTTAATTCACTTTAAATGATGTTACAAATTTTTTAAATCAATCAACTCAAATTTATGTCACATCAAATCATACACACAAGAAAGAACTATTAAATGAATACAAACAAGTTCGGCCCCACTAAGCATTTTTAAATTTTATGGCACAATCCATTAGATGTGAGAGTTCAAATAATTTTAATTTTTAAATAAGGGCTGATTAAATTATTTATAATATAGTTTTATTGATATTTTATTATAAATACAAAATATTATTATGAATATCATACACTTCATGTGCATCATATAGATAGTTTTTTGGATTTGAAGAACAATACATGAAATATTTAGTGGTGATCCTATAATTGATACATCAATCAAGTAACCCAATAACACTATGATTTCCTCTATAAAAGCACAAATTCAAAAATAAATAAAAGACAAAATATGGATGCCAAAGGATACTTCAGAGAAATAAAAGATAAAAAAAAATTAAAGATTAGAGCAGGTAAGGGTATAAAATTATCAAGATGAAAAATTATAGAAAACAAGAATTAGTTAGGTTCATCATATCATTTTTATTCTTAGTTTTATTTTTGTCAAATATGTATTATATGGTGAAAGGTAAGGATAAAATTTAGCAAGATAGAAACCCAATAAGTCAAGTTGGTCGACCGAATTGGACAGGTAAGGGAAAATATAAGATTGGATTTCTACTAAGTCAATCTAGTCAACTTAGTTTGATAGACAACAAAATGTAATAGTCTAGAAACCTAATGTGTTGAAATATTCAACCAAGTTGGGTAATAAAGGAAATAGTGATAGTCTAGAAACATACTGGGTTGAGTTGGTCAATCTAGTTGGGGAAATAAGGAAAAGTAATAGTTTGTAAACCTACTCGATTGAGTTGGTCAACATAGTTGGGTAAATATGGAAAAGTAATAGTGTGGAAACATGTTGGGTTGAGTTGGTCACCTAGTTGGTTAGACACAAAAAAGTAACAGTATAGAAACCTACTTGGCCAAGTTGGTTGGCCTAGATGGGCCAATAGGAAAAAATATTTGACAACTTACGAAGTTAAGATGGTCATCTTAGTAGTATAGGTAGGAAAATAAAATGTTTTTAAAATCCTAATAAGTTGAAGTGGTTGACTTACTTGTATAGGTAGGAAAAATATAGTGTTAAAAGCCTACTAAGTCAAGTTGGTCGACTTAGTTTTACAGTTAGGAAAAATATAATGTTGAAATCCTATTAAGTCAAGCTAGTGAACTTATTTGTACAAGAGGGGAAAAGGCAAAATTAGTTTAAGTCAATTTATTCAACTTAGTTGAATCTAGAAAAATAATTAATATCAGTTTGGATAGAATACAAAAAATTGATTCAAGCCTACTCAACTGATTTTATTCACACATAGTTAATTAAGTCGATGTTAGCTAATCTACTTGAACACATAACACAACACTATATCAACATTGGTGTATATAATCTGCAATACAATAGAGAATGTAAAACATCAAGATAAAATTTAAATTTTTAACTACTAATGATAATTAACTAACCAAAAATAAGATCAAGAAGTTGTACTAAAAGGTTTTGATTAACTTTTAGGCTCCCAAAGATACTTGCTTTTCCATTAGATAATAATGGCCCAATGTTTTAGAGTGGTGCTATGGATAAAGTTTCATTATCATAGCCCACTAAACCTAGTTTCAAGGTTAATATAGAAGTAACTTCTTGGCACTAACCACTAACTGATGCACCACAAGATGAAACAGAGAAATTATAAAAGGGAAGTATCAAAAAGTCAATGATACAAAAAGAACAAGAATAAAAGTTTCAAAAAAAATCAACCTAAGAAAGAAAATATCTGTAAGAAAGGTTTCCTAACAAAGGAGTTTCCAAAGCAACAGTGGCCTAAAAAATCTAAAGTTTCAAATGTGGTTGCAAAGGAGGTGATAATAGTTCTTTTCTCATATGAAGATCATATTACTATCATTAATCATATAGATGTAAAGAAATTATAGATGTCAAGTTTATGGACTATCATGAAATAAATTTTTGTTTTATGTCATTTCTTATATCTTTTGGAAATAAGCTTCAAAAATTAAATAAAACTAATGCACCTATAACATGTATGGGATCAATTAAAATAAGAATTTCATTTAATTCAAATGAGTGTTATCTTACTCTTTATGTTATTTCAAATCCAACTGCATACAATGGTGTGTTTTGAGGATTATGGTTAAAATAAATATGATCAATGATTGATAAAAACAAAGGTTGCAATAAATTTTAAAATGAAGGAAAAGTTAATTTCATTTCAAAAGAGGGAACATATTTAGAGTGAAAGCAATGAAAATAAAACATATCATTAACTAGTATACAAACAGATACAAGTTATGGCATATTAGTAGAGGCACCAGACATAATATATATTGTAAAAGAAAACTAAAAGGGTTAATCTCATAGTACATAGTAGTTATTTTTTCATATACATATACACAAGATGATCAAAATGACATTCCACAACTTCAAACATAACTTATAAAGGTAGTGCTTTCTTATAATGATGATTAAATTGATGATTTTGACCTAATTAATGGAGACGATTGACATGATCATGATGATATTAGGCATATGCATAAGCATACCCTTGATGATATTATTTTATTATAATATCAATTTATTTCTACATGGCTTATTTTCTTATCATACTATTATTCTCAAATTACAAAATTATATTAAAAAAATCAAATATTCCAAAAAATTCAAAATCGGGAGATATGCTTATTTATTTTAGTTTATATACATTAGTTAATTTATGTAAATTAATTAGTACTTATTGATATCTAGTTTCATATCATATATGATTTACTTCATGAGTAAGTACAGAGCATATAGGATTCCATTCTCAAACATAGTTGCTAGTTATTTCACTATCTCAGACTCAAAAACTGCATTCCAACAAGAGCAACCTATTCAAATAGAAGCACAATGTGTTGTCATATTTCCCTTATCTTTTACAAGTGATCACAATATATCATTTATTATATTCAAACCAAACAAATGCCTATTGCAACTTTTATATACATCAACAAGCTCATTAGGAGCATATTATACACAGGTTTTATCCTTCTTTGGCTAAATGTCATTATTCATATATCAGTTATTTAAATGGCATAAATTTTATCAATATTGTTCACTTAATAAAAAATTAATATATTTTTAGTTATCTAAATTATTGAATGTATTAGTGTTACTAATTACTTATATTCATCAACTATATATATCCAAGTTATTGTTTAGGTTTTCTTTCCTACTTCATATCTTATTTGTATTCTCTATTTGTTTTTGGACTTTTGAAAATGTCCTTGCATGTGTATTTAATCCTCCATTATGTGTTTATATTCATGTGAGT
>JARHVA010002437.1:2127500-2265000 GCA_037957365.1 Torreya grandis | reverse complement strand
CATAATTAGTGATTACTAGACTATGATTGGTCTTACATTCTTTTTCTTGTACCCCTCCCTAGGCCTATCCTAATCCCTAAGATGTTTTTGATGGATTTTGGGCCTCAGTGATTGGGTCCTTCTTCACATCCTCATTTTTTATGTGTAGATTAATTTTGTTCCTTTATTTTCTACATTTTTGCTATGAATTCAACCTGTTTATGCATTTTTATCTCCTTTTTTACTTTGGAACTTTCCTTTACCTACATCTTCATCTCTTTTTTAGCATTATCCTTTTCCACTTATCTAATTTTTTTATCTTATTTTTCATCATCCTTTGTTGTTTTCTACTAGATAACCTTATTTTTAATTCCTCATGCTTGTGAATGTCTTTTTTATTATTCTTTAGCTTCCTTGGTTGTTATGACAGACTCATCTTTCTATTTCTATTCTTCTCTTTGTCATAGAGTCTATTTATATTTTTTATTAGTGTCTTTAGCTTCAATCATAGTCTCTGATTTATTTTTTTGTGCCACTTGCACATCCTTCTCTTATTTCTCCCTATTATTTTGTTCATCTTTATTTTATTCCTTTTTATTTTACACTTATTCCTTCTTTTTCTCATCTTGTTTTTTTCTCCTTTTCTTTTATTCTTATTTTCAAGTATTTTATAGCTTGGCATTTACTTGTGATTCCTTATCCTATTTTTCTTCTTCTTATAGATTTGTATTTTACTATGCTTAATGTTTTAAAATATTACATTGTGTCTAAGCCTTCTCTAGTTGTTGTTATGTTATAGGATAATGTTTTATAAACATAAATTTATATAATATTTTAAAACTCTTACCATAGGGTCTATAACCTATAATACTAATATAAAAAATAAATAAATAATCTGGATCCAAACATAGACTCACCACTCTAAGGAAAATATGGTATGATTGGGGGGTACAGGGATAATGATGGTGAAAGGGGTGAAGTTTGTGGGTAAGGAATGGGATAATGATGTGGATAAGGATATGGTGAACTAACAACTATTTATTTTTTCACTATTTTATTTGAGTAAGAAGGTGGAACCAACATTTGATTCTAGCACATAGATGCACTAGTATGTACATCAAGTTATTTTTATGATCCTTATTCCTATTCTTATTCTTCCTATACAACATATTTAAATATGAAAAAGGTGACCATGTGTTCTGTGACTATAAGAGATGTAATTTTAGTCCTGTGAGTGTGTGGTCTATGCATTAATGGTTATTAGAATTCCTTGTTGTGATGTTGTTTGATCTATCTTTGTTTATTATGTGGTCATATATGATAGTGAAATTTTTGTAGCTAAGGACCATGAACTTGATGTTCCTCATTAAAATATGAACTCCATCCTACATTTTATTTTTTCCTCCTCAGAGACCATGTCCATAATTATGGACTATAGAGGTGTGGGTTTCTGGACCAAAATTATAATTAGAACATTTTTTCATAATTGACATATTTGTACTACCTTATAAAGAAGAATTATTTCTCTTTCTCATCCTCATATGTAGCCTTTTTAATGTACTCCATCATGTACTTTTATACTTCCTTCACAGTGAGCCCCAAGTTCTATAAGTCATACTCAGTGATAATATATGGGCATGATCTTATCACTCAACTAGTCATTTATGATATGATTCTTCTTCTTCAATGATTATGATGTTATACAAACTAAAAAATTTATTTTTAATGAAACTAATTTCAAAGAGGACATAGATAATTTTGGTTGTGCTTATTATCATGCCTGTGTTTCTCCTTGTATTTGGGGAAATAATATTTATCCACTATGGTACATAGATCATAGTGATGGCATTGATTGTGTAACCATAATTTTTTGCTTCGTGACCTATGCCTAAACATCTAAAATGTTGATGAAGAATGAAATGGGTTTTACTAATGGATTTATGAACTCATAGACTTATATATGAATCCCCTTGTGATGTTTAATGATCATGTTGAGCAATCCTAGGTAATTTAATATGCCAATAAGCATAAGAAGGTATGAGGCAATGATTACCTAAATTTTAACACACCATTATTTTAAGAAACCAATTTTTTCATAGTTTTATCATGGTTTCAATGTAAGATTCATGAAAGTATTGGATGGCCAATAGTCTACATCCAGTGTGATAGGGTCATTTGGGTATTTACTTTGTATAAATCAAAGCAACAAAACCATAAAATGGTATTGGAAAGTCTATAATGCATTCATGATAACCATTTCAATATTGGTGATCAACTTAGTTACTAGGAAATATAAATAATTAAATTCTTGTCCAATTCAAGTCATGTAATTTGTAATGTTGATGACCCACCTAATTGCCTTTGGTGCACTTTTTTTCATTTTTTAGTATCTCTAGGTGATGCATTATATGAGTACTGATATTATGGTATCATCCAATAATAAATTAAATCCCTCTATATGTTCATGTTTATTTATCTTTGATATTTTAATAGATTATAGGATTCTTGGTTTTTTACTATGCTAAATATTTCCCTCTTATTGGGAACCTAGTCATCTATGCAATTATATTTACGTTGATGTAGATAGTAACATCCTAAGATAATTGAATGGCCTCTTTATTTTAATGACTCAAAATAGTCATTACTACATCTAATTGACCAAATATGGGGAAATTTATTTTAGTGAGTTATTTTTCACCATTATGCTTCTGTTTAAATTCCACTATTTGTCATTATTTCATTTGATGATGTGACACATCACCTTTTCACTTTTAAAGAATTTCCTTTATTGTATATTACTTGGGTCTAACACATATATGTTTTGTTAATGATGCATTATTTCAAGTGTATTTTCATTAAATATCTTGGTAGTTACCATTTGGTATCTATCATCCATACCTTTTCATCACTACCTCATTCTTGGACTTATTATGTTGACTCTTGCATCAATCGTTCTATGTTTCATCACTACTCTATTAATTCATTTTCATGATCTAAAAATTTGAATTTTTAGAACAGATTATGACTATTTTATATAGAGAGATTTAACTAAATACAACTACACTAAAACCTAAAAAAATACATATAAAATTTTAAAATAAAAACATTCCTACGACATGGTGTTTTTCAGTACCCAATCTATTTTTTAGCATGAGATTAATAGAGATCACTAGTGGTAGGGATTAATCCTATAACCATTTACTCATCATCAAAGGGTGGTTCCTTGAATGTACCTAATAACTATAGTTCCTTATGGTGATACTTTATGTTAAACATATGATCATTTTCACTAAACACTCAGCTTCCCTAGATGCACCTAAAATCTATTGTCATATAATAACACTATATATTATGGTTAAAATTCCTTTGATCATAGGTTATGATCATGCCATTAATTATGACTCTTTTTATTTATTTCCTATGTCCAACTTGATTTTTACCAAGTTTCTTCCATATGATTTAAATCCAACAACCTTACCTAAAGTTAGTCCCGATCTCGTAGTTGCATAATCAATGAAATTTTTAGACTAGGGACTATGTATTTCATGGGAATCATTTATTCAATCCCATAGACCAAATAAAAATTAATGATCATGTTGCATGTTTATATTTGGTCTTATACGTCCATAAGATTACAAGGTATGTGGTCTTCCTAGACACCCTTCTACACATTACATATTTTTTTAAGTATATTTTCAATAACTTTATTTGATGCTCATGTTTACCCATTATATAAACAATGATAAGTCATGATATTATAGTGTGATATCATGAAGATTTAATCAATTTTTTTATGGTGTTATTAAATAAGTGTGTTCCTTTATCACTAACCAGTTTCACACAACATCGAAACCTAGTTACATTGTTTTCATATAAGAATTCAGCTATCTTTATAACTAAAACTTAGTGTCACAACAAAATATACTCACTTTGTAAAATAATTTGTCATAGTAATTATATATTTGGCATGATTGTGTTTTCTAGGTGGATTAATAGGCACTATAAAATTGATTCCACATTGTTCAAATGGTTGGATTGCTAACATTGGATTAAGAGGAATTTCAACCCTATGTTGAGATTTCCCACTTTTTAATAAATTTTTTAGTGTTTTGAAATTTGGTGTGCATCCTAAAATAGAGTAGGCCACTAAAATTGATTTGAATTATTTTACTTCCAATGGATTATTTTACAAATTCCAATAACTCCTTGATGTGTTTCTTCTAGTGAATGAGGTCTCTCAATATCGAAGACTAATCTTCATATCACATCATCCTTATCCATATTATAAATAAATACATTTATAATAATTAATAGTATTGATCTTATGATCAACTAATTTTTATCTTTATCCACATAGTATACAATAAAAACCCCTTGTTCCATAAGTTTATTTATGTCCTACATATTCTCTCGAATCATAGATACTTAGAAAAAATGAGTATTTGGTGACTAATATAATTATTATAGTTCCTTACCATTACTTATGTGATTTAGATGATCTGGCCCCACATTTTATATTCCTAACTTGACATTAATTATAAATTTGAATTCTTAAAATAACATTAACCACCTCATTATTTGTCCTCCTAGCACGGGCTTATTCACCAAATATAATAGAGCTTTGTGATTTGTAAATAAATCAATAGGTATTACCAAAATATAATGCCTAAAATTATACCATGAAAACACCATATCTAGATCTTATCATTCTATGGTGGTATAGTTATTCTTAGCCACTAAAATCTTCTAGATTACAAAGTGGATAGGGTGATCTAATATACCATCTCCAAGTTGAGACAACACAATTCCTACTACAGTTCCTGATGCATCTACATGGATGTGAAAGGGCTTACTTTAGTCTATAAATTCCAATATTTAAGTTGTAACTAATCTCTAATTCAAACCTATGAAGGTTGCTTAACATTCATCAATACATTCAAACAGTGTATCCTTATGTATTAGTCTTTCCAATAGAGTAGTTATAGATGCATAACCCCTAATAAACTTTTGATAATACCTAGTTTGTCCTAGTAATGATCGTACTTCTAAATAATTAATATGGGGCGGTAACCTAAAATTACTATAATTTTTTTTTGGTCAACTTAAATATAATTATTTCATATAACATGTCCTAGGAGTACATCAAAATGCATGAAAAATAAACACATTTTCATATTCAAATCAATTAAAAAATCTTAGCATCTTTATAACATAAGACATATCTTGTAAAGTTAATCCTTAAATAAGGAAAACACATGTCAATCATTGAGATAAACTTTTAGAAAATCAGTAATGAAGTCCTTAAATGTCTTTAACTCTTTTTGGAAAGAGTTTAGGGGAGAACATCCTAATCAAAAAAATGGATAAGATATTATAAAATTAGGCCAATTAAATAATTCAAAATCACAATATTCTGATATAGTGATGAATTATGAAATAATGTTAAATTATATAGAAAGTAAAATACCAAAAAAATTCTAAAATTTGAAACATGAAGGAGAAACAATACTTAGATTCTTTACCGATGCACATGTATATTTGAGAATTATAGATGTAGGATAAGATAGGACGATGCTCCATAGTGATTTGTCAATTTTTATAAATTAGCTCTCTTATATTTTAGAGACTACAATCAATATCTAGACATTATTGTCGATGCTTTTATCCCAATTTTGACACTTTTGTCTAATTTAGAATACATATTATTTTATATAATTACAAATTTAACCTATTAGGGTTCACTATCACCTTAAAAATTCTTTGTCTGGATTGTGCACATAGGTTCTTAATATTAGTACATAGCTCAAAAACCTAGGTCCTTTGACTAAGGAATATATATGACTTTAGAAAATATGGGTTAGTGGGCTCAAGTGAAGTTGATCTAACCTCAAAAACCCCTCTTTCAATGATTTTTTTTCACATAGACATATACTCTAAAGAGGGTCTTAAATCAATGTAGTTCTCCCCTTTATTTGGGCTTGCGTGTGAATAATTATAAAATGTTTTATATGCAAGTGCATATACTAATCTAGATTTTAACTTGAAAAATACTACTCATGGTGTGATATTTTAATGATTGATACCTATAATAAGGTTGCTCCTATGACAAATTTAGAAATAGATAAGAATAGGATAATTGTCCAAGCTTGAGAGGTGGTTTTTCTTGGTATAAGATAGATGTGTGCTTGATTTTTACTTGATGATAAAGAATCAATTTTTAATTTTATATATAAAACACCTTGAAATTATCTTATGAGAGGGTAAATTAATACAAATATTTTGACCCAAATATTTTGAAATATTTACAAATTTGATCATTTGTAAGCTTTAGACACTAGCATCAGACCTAGGACACTAACATTGACACCAGTGTCCTAGTTTAGATGGTAGTGTCTAGGAGGATAGAAAGTTTTTAAATTATGTAACTTATATAGTATGATATTAATTAGGTTTTATAGATACTATGGGTTATAAGTGATTGAGGTAATAAAAATATTAGGTTCAGACTATAAGATAAACATTTAGGCAAAATTAAATGGTGAACACGAGCCTTCTAGTAGCAAAAAGTTCTAAACTTAAGGGTTGATCCATAAATTATATTTATCAATTATACAAGTCTATTTTATCATATAAAATATTTTATAGTATCTACATTCCCCCAATTTAATCTAGTAATGTATAAGGATGAAATTACTAGTTTAAAGGAAAGAAATGGGTAGCTTTGTGTGTACAACACCCCTTACTTTTAATTGAGCCCTATTTGAATTTATTATTTTTGTATTACCTATAAATAATAGAATGTTACAGTGTAATAATTTCATATAATATTAAAATGTATAATTTAAATATTTAAAATAAAAGAGAGCAAGGAAGGAGTACACTTGTGTGTGGATGAAACCATGTTTCCCCTTGATAGTTTACTTTGGTAATGATGCTTATTAATTGAATAATTTTATAAATATGTTTATAACTGAACCTTGGATATGTGAAGAGGAGAATTGGAGGGTGATGTTTCCCCAATATAGTGTAAGGGTGAGTTGTGACAAGGCCATCAAGAATATTCAATCTCAATCCCATAATTCAAGTGTATACATAATCTATCCAATCTAGCCAATCTTGCCTAGTTAAAATGGTGTAACAATATCAACCTACAAAAGGTAAGTAGTTCCAATGCCTTTGAGGGTAGTGTGCCTCACTACACTACTCACTGGATCTAACTACTATAAATAGATAAAGATCAATTAGTGCATCTTGGTAAGGTCATTTTATAAATGTATGTATAATATAAATATATATCTATGATTTGGTGAATTTTCATGGCATATGAACCTCTAATATGTCTCAATTTGAAGTATCTACAAAAAATTAACCTCTCCTATGTAAACTACGCATTATATATCAAAAATATAAAAACCTCTATCTCAAATATGTAAAATTGGTGTCAAATACATAAGATTCTAACCCAAGTGTATATTGAATCATATAAACTATATCAAATTTTGAAAATTCTATTAATTTTTCCAATTATGTGTATGTGGACTCATGTCTCTATGACATGCCCCCACTTATATCCCCCCTCCTCACCTTTTCAAGAGATGGGAATGCAATGTAATAGTCACCTTATGCAGAAAGGATAAGATAAACATGTTAAATATATATCAATTAAGTAGAAATGAAGCATATAGTGGTATGATTTATAAGTATGTGTGTCAATGAAACTCATAGTATTTGATTAAAAAAACCAAATATGCATGACATGGATCATGGAAACATCTAGGATCAATAAACACACACACACAAGATTACTCAATGTCATGAAAAATGGATCTAATAAAATCATAAACAAGTGGCATGTTCAAATTATGCACACTCAAAGGATAAGACATGTTAAAATTTCTGCACATCAAATAAATGACACTCAGTAACATTGTAGCCAACAAAAAAATAACATGCTTCAATGTTCAAAAATCAAGACAAGGTAGTAAATAAGAATTACACTAAAGTAATCCATGTGAAAATATGAATAAGTGAAATATAAGCAACTATCATAAGCATATCATACTAGTCCTTGCATACATGTGTTAACAAAATGTCTTGTAAAATAACATATTTAACACATTATGTAAGATGTAAGAATAAGTATAAACATGTATAATAATTATCATATAATCTCAACATGATAATGTAGAGTGATCATAGAATAATATAACTTGTTTTAACCATGATCCCTAGAAGTAGATGCCCTCAGCATAATGTGTCATGTGGGTAGAAGAAAGGTCTGGCATATGTATGTGCAAGTATCATATATCTATTATATGATTTTATAACACTCAAATACTCATGAAACATATGTTTGTATAGAAATGAAATGATATTATGTATACTAACATAAAGTAAACAACATGCACAAAATCTATTAGACATGTAAATGTTATGTATTTTTATATATTTATTTGAATGTTACATATTCTTTATATATATAAATTCTATCTTTGGAGATAATATGTCCTAAAATTTTGCCTTTAGTTATACCAAAAACTAATGTATTTGGATTTTTAAAAAGGCCATATCTCCTACACCAAAGACAAATTATACTTAAATGATCTAGTTATTTCTCTTTTTTCTTATAGTGGATAGTTAAATAATCTAGATAGACTTAAATTATAATTCAAATCAATTCATGAAAATCCACATGCATAGCTCTTTATAAAGTATCATTTGAATTTATTATTTCTAAAGGAATCCTATTGAATGCAAAAGTACATATGCATGTAGTAAACATTGTCTTGTGTCTGTATTCTAGATTTACAAAGTTATGATTATATCCTAAAAATCAATATAAAAGAGACATCATTTTAAATCAAGAAACTTGATGTAAAATATAAACTATACTTGGTAAAGTATGTTAGAAGCACAATCACTAAGGGGTTAAGGGGTGGGAATAAATGTTTAAAAATTTTCTTTCACATGTACTTTAACATTCCTTGAACTATCAAAGCAATACAATGATATATCAATGCATAAAAAGTCATTCACATGAGCATAACATAAGAAAACAAACATATGAGTGGGAAAGCCTCAAGTGGAATAAAACACACTATTATCTCTACAAATTGACTATATTAATATATAATAAATGATCAAATTATGTTGAGCACCAACCCCATCAAATTCAAGGACCCACTTGACTAGGATTTAGGAAGCACCTACTTGTAAGGAAGCACCAACTCCCTACGTGACTCAACACCAGCTCAACCACATCATAAATTTTTGTCACCACATCTCTAATATAATTTTATGTTCTAATTTTGAGACTTAATTTTTCTCTTCCAAGAAATATTTTATTTTATTATATTGCTTACATTCAAATAGGCCTAAACTACCTTGTATATATAGAAGTCCCTGGTTCACATAACACTTAGTCAGCTACACACATTTAACCTCTTATGTAAGCCATATAATATGTATTATAAAATATTTTGGACATTATTATAATGATATTTGAACCCATTTTGGTCTGAAACAACTAAATTAGGCCTCATTTCTCTTTTAGGTCTCATGGAGACCTAATTTCATTAGGTCTATCCTCTTAATGTCAAAACCTGATCCTCTTGGGTCCAGATTTCTTTCTATAAAAATTTAAAACCATATAATAATTTATTAAATTACCTATAATGACCTCCTCAATTCTTGGTTATAATTTTACCCTTTGCTCATACCATGAGAGCTCTTTTCGAGCAAACTGTCTTATTAGGCCTATGTACCTCAAAAGTATGTCTTAAAAAAATGAAGCTTAAACACCCTTAATATATTAAAATATTAAAAAAAATTAGGTAGGTTATAAAAAACCTTAGGTTAATCACCAAATTCTTGGAACACTTTCACTCAGGAGATAAAGTCTCAAGAACATCTCTACAACTCTCTCACTCAGAAGTAGTAGTTTACCTCAAAGATCAGTCATGGTGACTTAGACCTCCAAGACCTATGTAGACATTTATAATTAATATTGATGAATTTAAATGGTATTATGATATATCTAGATCATTATTATATATATATCATATGGTCTACTGATAAATATTGGTCTTTTAAACCAATTTCTTGACCCTATATTACACAGTCTTATCTGAACCAACCATGTCAACTCATGAGAAATATTTTCACCATATTTGGTGACATAAAAAAATTATTTTAAGCATTAAAATTAATTAAAAATAATAAATAAACTCATCATACACTTGGTTTCATCAATCTTACATGATCAGACCTTAAAATTCATCTTCTCATCTATGTCTAGGTTTTTCACTATTCACACCATTAGGTTTGTCTATGACTAGTTAACTTGGATGACCAACTTAGCACACTTAAATGATGTACATTTTATATAAACCATAATTAAAATATATTATGAGTCCTTATATTCTTCTTACATTCATTTTTCTTCTTGATCAATGCAACTTTTGAGATCTATAATAACTTCTTAACAAATAAGCCTGTATCTATGCATTTTCTCTCTCATATGACTAACCACCACCACCTCAAGGTACTTGGAAGAGTTTAACACATAATAATGTATTTTTTATATGTATTTTAGATAAATTTGGTAATTTTTTAACAAGACCTTTCACATCAGGTCCCTATTAGGGTTTTAGGGAGGTTTAACATAGGTTTGGTGTTAATGATTTTTCATAAAGGACTACCTTATAAATTCAAAACTAATTCCTAGAGATCTTATATATGACCCTTACCCAAATATCCTTAATATATCAAGTTACCATATATAGGATACATGTGCCAATGAATGTCTGAAAGTGCTTTTCAGCTCTTTAGACTTCATTTTGTGAACTCAAAAAGGCCTAAAAAAGTGTTTTATGCAATTTCCTTCAAACCATGACCTAAAACTTTATGAACATGTGTAAAAAAAATTATCTTACCTTTTTCCACTCTCAAAAAATTCCAAATTACCTTATTATTATTATGTTCATTCATTTTCATGCACATACCTCTTCATGTCATGACTAGGATAATGACTTGACTTCCTATATAAGTTTGACATCAATGACCTGTACAATCATAAAACCATAAGGCATTATTTTCCTTAAAATTATATATTTTACCTTAAATTTTATTTCATGATAACATAATTTGATTATAACACTCTCTTAATGCCCCTTGTCACATCAACACACTAGCAACTAGGCTTCATAACCTTTGACCTCAACCTCATGTAAAATGCACTTGTGACATCAATGATAATACTTAAAAATCTCCTCCTTTGTCATTTATGGAAACAACTCTCAAAAACATCTCTCAATAAGAAACTTCTCTCTCATTCTAAACTTTTCCCCCCTTTGACATAAATGATAAAGTGATGTTTGTAGCTTCTTGGATCATACCTCTTGCAACCAAAATACTCAACATACAATATTCTGAGTTTTATAAGACACTATACAAAAATAATCCCCCTATCTCCATACATACCTTATCATCAGTACTAACCTGCACTTGGAGCTAATGAACCACTTGATTATCTCCCTGTAAGAACTTGACTTCCTTGGTGACTACTAGGGGTAGGAACTACAATCAATTCCTATCTTAGGTGTCCAAATGTTTCCTTTGTAAGTGGCTTGGTTAAAATGTATGAAATTTTATCCTATGTAGAAACATATTTAAGTTTGACATTTTGTTTACTTACCTAATCTCTTAGTAAATGATACTTGATAGGAATGTGCTTAGTCCTTGAGTGAATGAAAGGGTTCTTTGAGACATTTATAGCACTTGTATTGTCATAATAAATAGGTCTAAAAATATCATACTCCACCTTGTAGTATTTTAAGGTCTGTCTCATCCATAGGATCTGAGTGCAACATGAACATACTCCAATGTACTCAACCTCACAAGGGGATAATGCCATTGATGGTTGTTTCTTGTTTATCCATGAAACTAGGAACCCATCTAAGAAGAAAGATCATCCACTAGTACTCTTCTTATCATCTAAATTTCTTACCTAGTATGCATCTGTATAGGGTATCGAATTAAAATCCTTACTACTTTGATACCATAACCCAAACTTAATGATTCCCTTGAGATACCTAAGTATCCTTTTGAATTCTTGAAAATGGTTTTCCTTTAGTTATTCTTGAAATCTTCCCACAAGGCCTATTTCTTATATGATGTTAGGTCTAGATGCATTGGTGTATGACAAACTCTCAATCATTGACCTATATGAAGTCTGATCGACCTTTGGAGACTCATATTCCTTTCTTAACTTCCACCCTATGATCATAGGTGTGATAAAAACCTTGAAATCTTCCATCTTAAATTTCTTCAACATCTCTCTTATACACTTGGATTGTGAGATGAATATACGTATTTTATATTAAATGATTTGTAGCCTAAGAAATAATGATAGTTCTCCCAACATGGACATCTCAAACTCCTTCTTCATCACCTCTACAAATCTCTTAGTCATGTTCTCATTGTTTCCACCAAATATGATATCATCCACATAGATAAATACAATCAACTGATGGTCATCTTCTATCTTTATATACATATTACTATCTACAACTCCTCTTTTGAAACTTGTTGATGCCTCAATATGTATCATAGATGGTTCTTAAGTGTTTAAGAAACACTACTCATTTCTGAATTTAGAGAATCCAATGTATGAATTTCAAGTTGCGATAATCTTTTTATCTTTGGTGGAATAGAGGTAGAAAAAGTAGACTATTTCACAAATTTATATTATTTGGTGGTTACGAACCATCGTGGCTTAATATTTAATCTTTGATCTTGAAGATGATCTATGCTATTTAAAATTAATTATACTCAAAACCTAAGTATAAATATAAACTAAGATGAATTGGTAAAAAAGGAGAAAAAGGAAGGGTAAGGTAGAAAAGAGAGGTGTTGTTGATCTTTATTTCAAACATTATGACAAATTTCCTATTTCATCTGAACATGCATTTAACTAATATATGACATGAAATAGCATAAGGTCAAATCCTACCACACATTAGGAAAACATATAAGGATGGTATGAAAATATAAAAATAAGAACATGATTTACTTTAAGAATTTCACCCCTAAAAGTAAATAGCATTAGCCCAGATGCAAGAAGAGAAAAGAAAGTGAAGTAAACCTAAGAACTTTCAACTAATCTAGAATTATCACAAATTAGAAACTTTTAATTTAAATATGCACATCTAAAATTTACAAGAACCATTAAAATATGAAGATAGGACCAAACAAATGAGAGAGAAACCATGATAGCAATTCACACAAGCAAATGTGGAAAAACTTTATAGAACTCCTTGCTTTGTATTAATTTGCTCAAAAGTTACAAAATAGTTTTAGCTCAAAAACTCCCTCTCCCTTTTACAATAGGAAATACCTATTTATATAGACCTTTCATGAGGTATGTCAGTTAGTCATGTCAAATATTACGGATAGTTGTCATTTTATAATTCTTTGAGAACCTTCTATACACTCTAAAATGACTAACCTTCAAGAAATGTGTTTTACAAGTTGCACATGCCTTTTACAAAAAGAATATTACTAATTAAATTGAATTGGATACCTCATGGTCCCTTTGATGTTGAAGTGATTTATTTTTGTTGTTGAAAAATATTCATTGCTCAGGCATGTTGATCATTTATCAACATCAAATTGACAACTAGCTTCATGAAGAGACCATCCTCTTCCTGACTTGTCAGGTCTTTGAAGTATTTGTCTTCCATTTCCATGGTCTCTTTGACACTTCTTTCATTTTTTATCCTTTATTCAGAATTCAATATCATATCCAAGACCCTCTTGTTGTCAGCCCTAGTCCTTTGCTGACTTTGATTCCTCACTTCATGCATAACTTGGGAATCCCTCAACTTTAATTCTTCATCATTAATTAAACCTATGGAATTGAGTGTGGTGGATTTGTGATCATGCTCCCAAGTATCTTATACATAATTTTTATCAACTACTTTGCATTTTCATGAAGGTCTTCTAAGTCCTTAGACTATTTACTTAGACCTTTGATCTTGTCTACTAGTATTGCCATGGCCATGTTTAGATGAACTAAGTTGATTGTTTCAAAGTCAAGGATTTGATCTTCTGTTAAGATATTGATCAATTCCTTTACTTTACTTATTAATTCCTACCATTGGTGGATTAAATTCATAGCCACATTTCTTTATTGGCTCACCACACCTTGTTTGGATTTCATTATTTTCAAAGAGCTTAACATATCAAATAAAGAGGCTTTAAAAATTTTGATCATTATATCCAAGATTGATAGGACTGCTTGTTTCTCCAAGTTTTCCTTTTGCTACTGCATGCCTTTGAGACCATCTTTCCATTGGTCTACTTGTGCTTAGGCTAATTCAAACACATTCTCCTTGAATATTTGAATTTGACTAGGCTTTTGTCTTCCAACTAGAGTTAACCCAACAAAAGGTTTCACTTTTTGGAAGGTAAAATCCTCTCCACCAACCATTGCCTTATTCTCAGTTATCCTTTGCAAACTGGCAGTTGTTGGGTCAAATTTGACACAAACTAAAAATTGTCTTACTTTTGGAGTTAGACTCTCTATTTGTGTCCCACTTGATTCTCCTAAAGTAGCCATACTTATTTCATCTTCCTTTTGTATATTTAGGATCCATGGCTTGATCTCCTCATGTACTGGGATATTGATTGACTTCATCATTATCCAAGGGTGTTGTGTAGTGGGTACCTTCTATAATTTACCATAGATGAACCATTTAGTAATAGTTTGACCCTGAATCAAGTTTTCTTCATTGAAGAGGTTGATTTCACTCAAAGGATGAGAGATCACCTTGGGCTTCTTGGTTTTAACTACGACCATGGCCAACTCTATCTTTATTTTGGAGGTGTCTATAAGAAATAGGTCCAACACTTCCTTCCCCTTCTCTTCTTTTATTTCCTCCATTTATTCATTCACTCAAAGGATGAGTGAAGGTCACCTTGGGATTCTTAGTTTAATTGGGACCATGACTAGCTCTACCTTTGTTTTGGGGGTGTCTATAGGAACTAGGTCCAACACTTACTTACCCTTCTCTTCTTTTATTTCTACCACTTCTTCATCCTTAGATTCATAGGCTACTAATAGCATTTTCATATCATCTTCAATTATCTCCCTAGGGGTCCAATGCCACCATGTGAACCTCTTCAACTGGGGATCCTTGTTCTTCTCCCTTCTATTCTATCAACATCCTAGAATCAAGTTTGATATTATGTTTTTTCAATCTCCCTATGACCTCAAATAATGAAGATGCCTTTGTCTATATTAGGTCAAAAGGACCACGCTGGTGATTATAAGGTATATTTATTCTTTTAGCCTTCAAATCCTCTTTAAATTTTCTTTGAGGATCCTATTTCCTTAGTTCATGAATTTTTAGATTGAATGATGGCCTATGTTTTGAAGCAACTTCAATATTGTCCATTGTGAAAATACAATTTTTCTAATGGTTATGGGGAGGTTGTGAAGCAGTCCCTTCCTCTTGGTCTTGCAAATATCATCTATCCCATTGCATATTTGGTAAACTACTTCTTACTCTACAAGCTTGTTTAGTACATGGACTAACAGTTTGAGGGGAGTGAATTGGTTTCCCTTAATCTTGATGATTTCGCAATCAGGATATAACCATATATCCCTTATGGCTTCCACAATTTTCTTCATTAGGGGAATAACTTTCATCATTGGTATCCCTATGATGGCCTCTATAAGGCTAGGGTAGACATAATCACATATGAACCCAATGTGATCCCTGTATTTGAAAATGTGTAGTTTGAAGTAATATTTTGAAACTAGTTATGTTCCACTAGGTGACCATTCCCTAAGATTTAGAATATTGGTTTTAGCCAGTAGGGCATCAATAAGGTATGACATCATATGAAATTGGGTTTTCTTTCTTTTTATAATTACAAATATATGTGTACTTAGAATAATGTTAATTAACTCACCTAAAGGAGGGGTGATTTATTTCTCAACCATGAATTAGACAAAGGGCACCCAAATTTTCTCTACATATGTGGTGGTTACATTCCTACATAATCTGTTCATCATAGTCATGATCATTCAAATCTCAGGTTTGAATTGACCAATGGGAATGTTGCCATTGAAATCTAAAAATACCTAATATCTAGACTATAGTCATAAGGCAAAGATGCTTTTAAAATAATTCTCTATGGCCCAAATGTTGATAGAAGATAGGTCTATTTGTGGCTTGGGAAAATTTTAGTAGTTTTCAAAGGATATAAGATAAATTTAGGACATTTTAATTTGATTATGTCCACTAATTAGCATTCCTTTATCAATTTTAACATCTCTAAAAATAGGTGCAAGAATGTTTATACAATGGAGTAGCTCAAGATTTACCATTTCATGGTAGAGACTAGTTATTTGTGTAGAAACCACATCGTAGTATTGCCTCCTAGCTATCGCATTCTTTTCCTCTTATTTGGTTATGGTCATTTTTTCTTCAATGGTCTAGAAGAGTTTTGACCAATTATTGCCCCCAGTGTTTAGAGCAGTGACATCAAATATTATATCTTTGAAAAAAATTCCTTCTACATCTAAAATTAGATAGAGTTTCACATCCTTTATATAAGTACCTTTTCTAGCTACCATGATTGTGAATTTGTTAAATTTCTCACTGGTAGACTACACTTTGGCTTTAGATCAAATTAATCTTTCACCGATGACAATTCAACTCTTATTAGCTTGTTTTTAATGATCACCAAGTTGAATTAGGGTTATATACCTATTAGATTTTTTTGAAGGTCCTTAAAAAGTTTTAATGGTGGAAATTATTCAAATTATGTGAGCTTTGATACTTAGATTTTGCTCAGATTTGCACATTTATACTTTTGCCTTTCTAGGTCCATAAATTTTTTTGAATTGATGTGCATGCCAACATAGAATTTTCATGGCATTTTTGTGGCATGCTACTCATTAATATTCAAAATATGACCATTTGTTTCCCCTAGACACATATCAATATTTTATTAGTTGTGGATCCATTGAAAATTATGCCTAACCTTGTGTTGTATCTATTTTCAAGGATCTACATGGTCTATTAATCTTAATCCAAGAAATTAAATGCCATTGGTTTCTTTGTCACATTCTTTTCAATTATGACACTTGTCACTATCATATTGGTTATAGATTTATTGAAATGTCAATGTTGATCTCACACGATTAATCTTGATTGCATCAATCAATCATGCTCCATCGATATTGATAGATCAGAATGTGTACATTACTCCATGAGCCATTATTTGGAATATGTACACTTCTACGTATCATCAATATTTGGTAGATGATTAGGATTTAATTTGTGGTCATGGTTGTGCTATGTGTCATATTCATATTAGTCCGTAACTTTTCAAAATTCACTACACACCATTGATCTTACTCAGTTAGATCAACTTGCTCCATCAAATCCTTTTATGTCTTTCATTCCACTCATCATTGGATCTCTAGTAGGGTTCCCATGATGGCAACACCTATCACCTTATTGATCATCTGAAGCCTCATTAAATTTTTGAATCAATATGTATAATTGATCAAAATTTATACACTTAGACATATACCTTCAATCTTCAGTGACATGCTCGAGCTTTAATCATCCATTATGGACTTGACACTTGAAATCTATGCACTGGCTTTGAGTTCCATTAGATTATCAATGTTTATCATGCACCATAAGATCATCTTTGGCTTATCAATCATGTTATTTTGGATCATATTTTGTCACGTACCATTGGATCTTTGGCTAGGTTCTCATGATGGTGACACTTATCACCCTCTTGCTTGTCTTGGGGTTCCATTGAAGTCTTGACTCGATATGCACTATTAGATCAATCTTGCCTAATCAAATGTAGACCATAGATTATGTGGTTAATAAAAATATAAAGTTAGGCTTGATAAATATAAATAACTCAGTTTAAATACTTTACACTAAGGTTTTATTCATGTTGATAAACATGGAAAAACCCCAGGATAAATTTTTTAGGCTAAGTTCTAAAACATAATGAAAGGGACCCCATGAATAATAAGGGATAAGTTAAAATTTTAGCTTAGGTTTTTTATTATATTCATAAATATAATCAAAACTTTAGGATAGATCTTTATGACTAGTCTAAGATATAACAAAATGGACCCTAAATTAGTTAGACCATACTAATAATAAAATAGACCAAGGGGTCACGAGACATAAAGGGACCAAGCATAATATTTTTAGAACAAGGTTTGGTCATGTTAAAAAAACATGGCTAAGCCTTAGGATAAAAATTAAGCTGATTCCATTGTATAAATAATTGTTCCCACATAAATTATTCTTGAACAATTTTGAATTAGATTCAAAAGGGACCTAGGTTAAAACATTAAACTAGGGTTTTAACATGACTTAAAATAATTTAATTAATCTTTGACAGACCAAAGGCTATTAAAAGATCAATTTAGCATTAAAGCATGAAAAACCTAAGCATGCTCATTCCCAAATGAGATTCCATTAAACTTGCACTACATAAACATAGGCAACAATTATTAGCAACATTTAAAAGGATGAAAAACATGATCATTTGCAAAATATGCCATTTAATCCAAATGATAACCATGTTTGGATGACCTTAAAATAAAGGTAAGGTGTAAACATGCTAATTGTATTTTGATCAAGTGATTTTTCAATTTTAAGGAACAAATTTGTACAATTTAAAAACAAGGGTCCCCATTTTTTAGGAATGGGGGTATGTTGACCTCAACAAATGGAGACTTTTGGAGAAACATACAAATATGTTAGAATTCAGAGACTCTAGTTTTAGAATAATAATTAGGCTAATTATTCCACTTGATTAGGCACCATTATTAAGATCAATTCATGGTTAAAACAAATCATACACATGTATAATTAGGATCAAGCATCAAAACATAGCCATGTTATGTGTGTGTTTTGATTCCACTTACTAATTACCATAGGATTTAGAGAACATCTTTTAGATTCATGACCTTAACCACTAACATTGACTTACATCATATTTGAATGTTCATTAAGAATCATTATTTAGCTAAGGGAAGGTTTTCACATTGATCTACTTCTAGCCAGGCATCCATATCCCTAACAAAGTTACCTTTGGATACACTCAAGGCCTTGCTCCACTACCAACCAAGCATCCATAGCCCTAGTGGAGATTTCCAGAATCACATCTACTCAGAAATTTATTGAATTTTATGATAATCTCATATTTTTATATTTTTTAGATATTTTAACTTCTTAGCAAAGGTTGGGAACCAGATTAGCCAAGTTTTAGGATTTGGTCAAATGTTTGATCTTCAGACAATCATTCTTGGTTGTAAACTTTGTCTTAGGCAATTAATGGTTTTTAAGTGCAAGCATGATTGTATCCTAATAATCCAATATTTCACCCTATGTGTGTAATCCTTATTGAAACCAAACTTAGGTCATAACAAAGCTTAAAATATCAAGGAATAATTGACCTACTTATTAGTCTTTACCAATTTCTCTAAACTATAGCTTCAAGCTCACATCAATTCCATGATCAACCCATGTTGAGGAGACATACCTGCATTCCTAAATTATGGAATTCCTCTTAAGAATCTAAGGACTATCTTAAATAATAATTATTTAAATCAAGGAGAAAAGTAGGGAAAGGAAACACACCAAACATGAAAAGCAAACAAACACAAAGCAACTATGTACAAACAAGGGATAAGAAGGAAAGAAAAATAAGGAAACTAAACTAAGCCCTACCTACACTAACTCTAACTAGTCTTACAATTCATTCCATGAAGACTTCAGGAGGGATAGCAGATAATTAATGCTTCAGATATTCCTCATTGGTGGGTAATGTAAACTCTTCCCCTTGCAAGTATTTTAATTTGAAGGCATTATCCCCTAGGATCTCAGCAATTTGATATGGGCCAATCCATAAAGGCATAAACTTCTCATGCTTTCCTTTTGGTTTTGAGGATTTATCCCAAAGAATAACTAGGTCTCCTTGTCTAAACACCTTTATCTTTGAACACTTATCAAACCACCTCTTAGATGTAGTCTGATGTCTAATAAAATTGGTAAAGGATTCTTCTCTTTCATCTTCCATCTGTATGATATCCAATAACCTTGAATTTATAAATTATTGATCCTCCTCCATGTATTCTTGCATGAACCTATATGTTAGTAGCTTGAGGGTAATGGGGAATATAGGTTCTTGACCATATATCATCAAAAATGGTGATTCCTTGAGGCTTTCTTTAATCTTATACTATATGCCCAAAGGGCATACTTAATTAGCTTATGCCATGTTCTTGGTTTATCTATTATAAACTTATTTATTTCCTTCATCAAGTTTTTGTTTGTTGATTTAGATACTCCATTGCCCTGAGGGTAATGGTTTGATGAGAACTTGAGAATAATATTATTGTCATATGCCCACTCAATCATCTCAATAGACATAAAGGTAGATCCATTATCACAAACTAGAGATACTGGCGTGTCAAACCTTGTAAAAATGTTTTCTTCTATTAATTTTATCACTTCTTTAGTCCTACACTATTTGGTTACCACTGCTTTAATCCATCTTGTGCAATAGTCAGTAGAAGTTAGAACATACTTGTGACCATATAAGGAATTAGGATTAATGACCCCCACAAAGTCTAGTCCCCATTTGGAAAAGGGTTTATCAATCATCACTGGTTTTAATGGCATTACTAACTTTGGCTCTTTTGTTTTGAATAATTGACATGCATGACATTCTCTCACATTATTTTGAGCATATTTTAATATAGTAGGCTAGTAGTAACCAGCCCTAAGGATCTTTTGGGTTGTATCCCTTCCAAATGGATGTCCACTTCCAAGTTTTTCATGAAAGGTGCTCAAGATCTCAACTACTTCTTCCTTAGACACACACCTTAGGTAAATGCCTTCAAATTTATTCCTATATATCATTCCATATTTGATCAGGAAGTGGGTTGTCTTGAGCCTTAAAGCTCTTTCTTTCTCTCTACTTAATGTTGTAGGACAATAACCATTGATTAAAAAATGAAAAATGGGATCATACCAATCATTGGATTGAAAATTTTGTTGGTCTACCTACATAACACTTAGTTTGGCATTAGTATTATTGTTTAACTAAATTAAACCTTGGCATATTACCAACTTGGTAGTCTTCATCTCTAGTTCATATTCTTGAAGGATAGACATCCACTTACCTCTCCTTTCTCCAAGTTCACATTGACTCAACATTAGCTTAGTAGTAGGGTCTATAAGAATTGCATGCACCTTATTCCTAATGATATAGTGCCTAAAGTTCTTCACTACCTTGACTCAAGAAAATGCTTGTTTGTCAATCAAAGAAAATTTCAACACAGTATTTTTAATATCAGTACTCATGAAAGTAATGGGGTGATCACAATTTTCTATCCTTTGAGTTAGGATAGTAGTTATGGTATGTTCAGAGACAAAGGAATAAAGATAAAAATCTTTAGTGAAATATAGACTTATTAATACAGGAGTTTCTCAAAGTTTTTTTAGTTTCCTCATTCCATGTGATCTTGACATATTTCGTCAGCATGTCATTTCATGCCTTCACAATCTCTATAAAACCAAAAATGAACTTTCTCACAAAGTTAATTTTGCCAAAGAAAGACTTTAGTTCTTTCCCATTGTTAGGGGGCTCTATCTTTGATATTTCATTTAGTTTATCTAGGTATATAGAGATTCCCTCTTTAGTTATAACATGTCCTAATAATTTTTACTCAGTTGCACAAAAAAACTCTTTTTGGGATTAAGGTAAACTCCATACCTTCTGCATCTCTCAAAAACTTGTTGTAAGTGCATAATGTGTTCATCCATGTTCTTAGAAAAGATAACCAAATCATCCATGTATATAATAATATACTTACCTATGAGGCCTTAGAATGCATGTTACATTACTCTTTGAAAGTTTGAACCTACATTGATTAACCCAAAGGTCATTCTCTTGTAGGAAAAAGTGCCCCACTTAGTAGTAAAGGAGGTCTTCATCATGTCTTGCTTGTTTAAAAGCACCTGGTTATACCCTAAAAATCCATCAAGAAAATGGATCATAGTAAAACCAAAAACAATTTGGATTACTTGGTCAAGAGAAGGTAGGGGTAATTATTCTTTTCAAATGCTCTATTTAGTTTTCTAAAGTCAATGCACAATATAATTTCACCATTTTTATTCCTAACTAGTACTAAGTTAGCTACCTAAGTGAAGTGTCTAATAGGAAACACTATATTGGCATCTAGTAACTTTTTGACCTCTTTATATATCATTGGTTCTAGGACAGGGTTGATTGGCCTTTGTTTTTGCCTAAATGGCTTGTAGGCTTCTTTTAGAGGTATGGTGTGGGTTATGACCCTAGGATAAAAGATCCTTAAGTCATCATAAGACCATGATATTACATCTTTATACTTGGTCATTAGATATTTGTCTCTCTTGGTTTCAATGTTTGTACAAGTTGTACCAATGTTCACCAACTAAGGTTGACCTTAAGAACCTATTTTAATTGCACTGTAGTCCTTCTAATCTACTTTAGGAAACATGATAGTCTCAACTAGTTTGTCTGAATCAAATAGTCTCTCTAAGGCTATAATTCCTTTGGGGATCTTATTATCACTCAATTGAATGAGTTTGTCATCAAGCTTACCTTCAACTCTATCATTATCAATGGTCTTTTCATTAACCTCATCAATGATGTGAGCATAAAATAATCATGAAGTCTATGATTTTTTTATCATCATTGAATACTTGAAAGTGGTTGACATAATCTATTAAGAAGGGACATGGGACTAATTCAATGGTAATGCTTCATAACTAGAACTTTGATTGGGCATAAGGTTGGCTGCAGCTGAAGTAAGTTCATTAGTAACCTTGTTTTCTTCCCTAGGAATTGACATAATGTTGAAAGCATCAAAACATTCTATTAAGTCCCTTTTTAAACTTCTTCAAATAGGACAACTTGCATTGATATTTAATTTTGACCTGATTAACTACTAGTTCTAAATCACCAAAAACTAATAGTTCACTGACCTTATGTTTGATTGTAAATTTTAATCCAAGAATAAGTTCTTCATAATCATTCAAATTATTTGTTCATGGGAATTGAATTTTCTAATAGGAATTTTATTCATCTATCACCATCAAAATACAACTTCCAAAATCCAAGCATAGCATGAGAATATTTGGAGTTACATACCTTTGTGGTGTCAAGAGTGTAAACACCTAGATATAAGTTAACTATGTTGACCCTCTCATTGGTTTCATTATACTAAGTTATCATATGGTTCATCTTGGGATCCCTATCTATTATGATATAATTTGTAACTCATTTCCATGGTAAACACATCTGTGAATAGTTAGTAGACATATAGCCATTTAGAGATCTGGTCCAGTCCATAATTAACAACATCCTATAAGCATTAGGGATGTCCATCACTTTCATGTCAATGAATTGTTGGATCCTTTATTTAGAAGCAATTTGCATGTGAACATTCAAAAATTTATCAGTAACTTTGACCCTTGATTTATCTAATTGAGTCACAACCCTATCAGATTTAATGGGATTCAAACCAAGTTGTTCACAAATATATTTAGGAATAATATTTGTAGATGCACCAGAGTATAACAAGAAATTATGTAAATTCTTAACAAAGATCCTAACTATAAGTAGGAAAGGTGAAACATCTACCTTACTTTTATGTATTACAAGTTAGCATGTGTAGACCTTTATGGTTTGTTAGGCTTCTTAGACAAAGATTCAAACAACATATCCCTTTGCTCAATAGTCTGAGTCAATTCATACAAATTAATATTAGTTTTGATATTTTTCATGTCCTCCACTATGTTATATCTAGTCCTATTGGAATAATTAGATGTGTCAACATTTGGTTTAGAGATACTTCCCTTAGGAGGCTTTGGATTTCTATCTGATGTAGTATCAAGAGGAGTATAAAAATTATTTGGTGGAGTTTCAAAGGTTGTTTCTACTCCCTGTTCCTTAGAGGATAGGTCTTCTTTAGATATTGCTAAAAAGCATGGATCTCTTCAAGGATATCCTCAGGCTCATTCTCCCCTTGGAATGGGAACTCAAATGTCTCCACCATGAGAGTTGAATCAATAGATTTAGATGACCTTGAGGAAATTAAGGAACCTAAACCATTGTATTTATTAGGAATAACTTCAAAAGTGTTTAGTTCTTCTTGAAAATCTTCAAAAGAATTACGAAATTCTAGACAATCTAATTCGCTATGTTTTGAAGTATAATTAACTCTACAATAATAAGGCAAAGCTACATCACTAAGATTTATATCAGTTAAATTGTTATTAATTGATGAATCAATATTGTGGCTATTATTATTGTTATTTCAAAATTTCTTTGAAGGGATATTAAATCTTTGGAAAGAGAAGTTCTTATTAGAGCTTTCCTAAGTATGGCCAACTTGTTTTTGAAACTAAAGGAAATCAGTGCTTAGCTTTTAAACCATCTTTAAGATAGAGTCATTTTCATTATTAGGTACCTTTTAATTATGAACTTGAGTATTGATATTGGTTTCAGGCATCAAAGCTATTTGGCCTTGTGGACTAGATCTACTGGAAGCATTGTTCAAGAATCCTAGGTTTTGACCAAGATGTTCATGGTTCAAAGGCAATTGGTTCAAAACTAGAAGATTATTTAAGGTAGGCATATTTTGATTGGCATTAGGAATGAAATACAAAATAGGCAAATTTGGATTAACTTTAGGGATATTGTATGCCATTTGGCCTTGTGGTTGCATTTGGTCCTTAATGATCATGACTTTAGCATAAGCTAAGCTATTGTATTAATGACTTGCATATATATTTTAAGAAACACAAAAGTCATGGGATCCAAGGAATATTTATAGATATCTAAGGCTAAAACCTCATCAAGGCTATAAGGAGCTATGGTTTTACTAAACATCTTTTGGAATCTAGCGCTAAAGGCTCTTATGAGCTCATTTGAGTCTCTTTTAACTATGGTAAACTTCTTATATAGAATGCAATGACTAATGATTTTACCAAATTGAACAATAAAGATTCTATTAAAATCATTCTAGCTAGATATTTAGTTTTCTATAAGGCTAATAAACTATTCATATGCAAAATCTTTGAAAGTAAATGAAAATAATTTAAATGCTACATCTTCATGAACTACATTAAAAAGTCTTAAAGTAGCTTTGAAGTATTTAATGTGTTCTTTAGTAGTTATAACACCATTAGGAATAAAAGTGGGCAAATATATTTCAATATTTTGAAGAAGGTCATGTACCACACCTAGCACATTGATTGAACAACCACCTAGCCAGGCCATACCTTGATAGAGATTGAGCATAGGAGCACCGTAAACTGGTGAAGTTGGTTGACACTTTGAAAGTCTACATTTACTTTTATCTCACCTAGATCTCCTATGAACTTCTAATGAAAGAAGAGGAACCCTTATCTCTGAATGTGACCTGGTCCATATCCTTAGCAACTCTAGCTTAAAATATTTGAACCCTATTTGAAATATAATGCATAAGTCTGATCTTTATAGAGAATGATGATCAGACTTGCACATTAAGCAAATTTTGCATAAATATGTATAAATAATGGAAAGAACATCAATATTTAACTAATTTAGCTCAAATATAGGTCTAAATACATAGGTATGAGTGATCTTTACATGTTTCAAGCTTAGGACTTAAATTTGCAAAGATCCAATCAATTTTGAACAAAAAATGCTATTACTAACCTCAAACTCATTGGATTCACAAATCTAAAGTTATCTTTACCACAATTACACATGGATATTCAAAGTACATCTATCTTTGTCTAAATAAGAACAAAACCTGGTCTAAAACTATTAAGATCAATGATCTTCAAACAAATATACTAAAAGAAACACAAACATGCAAAGAATACATCAATCTTTAAATATAACTCACCAAAATCAGCAAAGATGTTGTAAATTTTCAAATATTTAATTGGCCCTCCTTCTAGTGTCAGTAGAATGCATTTCCCTATTGATGCCTTAATGTGTATCATAGGTGGTTTTTAAGTGTTTAAGAAACACTACTCATTTTTGAATTCATATAATCTAATGCATGAGTTATAGGTTGTGATAATATTATTATCTCTAGTGGAATAGAGGCAGAACAAGTAGATTATTTCACAAATTTATATTAGTTGGTGGTTAGGAACCATCATGGCTTAATAATTGATCTTTGATCTTGAAGATGGTATATGCTATTTAAAGTGAATTATGCTCAAAATCTAAATCTAAAGATAAACTAAGATGAATATTCACAATGGGATTGATCTAAGGTGAATTGGTAAAAAAAGAGCAAAAGGAAGGGTAAGGAAAAAAAGAGAGGTGTTGTTGATCTCTATTTCAAACATTATGACAAAGTTCCAATTTCATCTGAACATGCATTTAACCAATGTATGACATGAAATATCATAAGCTCAAATCCTACCACACATTAGGTAAACATCTAAGGATGGTATGAAAAGATGCAAATAATAACAATATTTAATTTAAGAATTTTACCCCTAAAAGCAAATAGCATTAGCCCAGGTGCAAGAATAGCAAAGAAAGTGAAGTAAACCAAAGAAATTTCAAATAATATAGCTTTAGAATAGATTTAACTACTCTGAATTTAAATACGCACATCCAAAATGTCAGGTACCCCTAGAACAACAAACATGCTCTGGTACCAATTGATGGGGAATCCAAGAACAAACACACTTGTTCTGATCCCACTTGTTAGGATCTTGCTCCTCAGAAAGAGCACAATATGATTACCAAACTTAAGTAATTAAACATGTGGAAATATACCAGAAACACAAGTAACTAGAATTCACCAATAGCACAGAATATGAGAGACAATATACACTCTTATCTATTAATACTTGTACAAAAAAGAATAAAATAAAGAGCCACCACACTCTTCCACCTTACAGAGGCTTCCCACACCTCAAGTGTACAGTAATTCTTCTTCAAAACACTCTCTTACCAAAAAATGGTCCCAACACACAACTCACACATAGAATTGGTGTTGACCTCTCCAACCAGTCAGTAATAACCCTGCTAGTACACCAAGTACTCTATAATACTTCAAGTTGATCTCCCATGAACCTGTAACCTGCAATTCAACAGACCATACTCACCATGGAAGGATCTTCCTTGCCTTCCTTTCTAGCTCTTAGTGGAACTAGGAGAAACACACACTTTGTTCTCTTCATTAGCACACACTTTACAATACATGCCAATGGGTCTATAAATAGATCCCAGACTTAAACAATAACTTAGACTCCTATTTTACTAATAATAGACACGTAGCTCAAGACTTGAAATAGCCTTTAAAATGCAAACAACCCATTCATCTAACTAACTGTTCATGCAACAAACAATTCTAGAACACACAAGCGACCGACGCCGGTCCCTGCTTGCCTGGTGTTGCTGACATCGGCCGACTTCCTGCCATCGCTGGTTGCCTTCACTAATCATGACCGACGTCAGTGCTTCTAGGTCTTCAACAACCTCCTTTTCTTTGTCTGCAACAAGTTGAAGCTTTTAGCTCCACAACCTAACAATCTCCCACTTGGAGATAAACAGCTGTAATTGTACCTGTACCTGTACACCGTCTAGTTAGTTCCCTTGGCTCTGTATCCCTCTTCAAGATCACCCTTAAACACCAACCACCACAAATCTTGTGGTGCAAAACCTGACATCCAAATCACCTGCCACATCCACATCTACAAACCATGTAGAAAATAACTTGAACCTACATACCATGTGCACCTGTTGCTGGTCCCTCTAAGAATCCATTGAACTACCATCCAATGCTTCTTTCCTAGATTGGATCCTAACTTTCTGACAACTCCCACTGCTTGGGAAAACTTAGGTCTAGTACAAACCATGCACTTAACCTCATTATGTGAATCAAGACACCTATTCTGTGAACTGTCCAACCATCGGTGTGCTAACCAGTCTCACACAATCATCCTGAAACAAAGTCAACATATGACCTTCCATGTCCCTAGAACACACTCATGCCAAAGAATCTTGCTGCTCCTAGATTCTCCATGACACACCCCTGAACTAGTTTTACCTTTAGTTCAGCAATACCCTGTATATGTAACCCTGCAACAAGCACATCATACAATAATAGGATAATGTATCTAATATTATCCAACTTGGTAAAGAGAAACACAATGATTAAACCTCCATTGCCCTATAGCTTACTCAAGACCATATACCCTGATCTTCCGTCTCACGTATCCATTTCCACTCTTCCTTATCCTGAACATCCATTCATCTCTCAGTGCTTTCTTCTAGCTAGCAACTCTACCAACAAATCCCTGTTTGGTTCTTCTCCAAGGAATCACATTCTCATCCATGCCAAGCTCCCACTGTTTCCTGGATCTACCTGTTCTACTTCTTTAACAACTTCCTAGTTTTATACCATCAGTGAGCAACAAGTAGTGTAAAAAAGGGAAATGATGAATTTGAGGCTTACCTACCCTTTAAGTCCTTTATATGGGTGCTTGAGACTCCTTGACAACTTCCTATCCACCCAAAATTCATCTCTGTGACCGATGCTGGTCACATTCCAGTCTGCACCTGACCGACATCAGTTCCATGCGACTGCCTCATCACTGACGTCGGTTCCCCCTTGCCGACACCGGTGTTTATCTACCCTGAGTCACCAATGTCGGTCTACACATAGCCGATGTCGGTCCCTGTCTGGATGCCGATGCCAATTTTTTTGCCGACGTCAATCTCTGTGTTTTTCTTATGAGAACTGAATTTTTCCTGCGAGCTCCTTTTAGATCAAACCCTTGTCCAAATCACCCTTGCTCTACTCAGAATTCCTTAGCCCTTGTGACTAATACCTGTCCATCATCTTCTCCTTGAAAACCAAGGCTTTCCTACTCTTGTCATGAATATCAGATTCCTCAAGAAATGTTACATTCTTCTTCTACATAAAAAAATCTCGATCTATACCCTTTGACTCAAGAACATGCATCTCCTTCTTACTCATGTGACCAAGCCTACAAAGCCACGTCTTCACAACAAAAGAAGAATCAGTAATATAAGCAAGTAGAAAAAGAGTACCTACTTTCTTACCACCCGCTAATTCAAGTGCATTCACTGTGAGAGTTCTTGTGCATCTCTCATCACCCAACTTTCCTGAAGCAATTAGCCACATCTCCAAGACTGGGACTTGCATGACCTCCTTTAACACCCATCTGTTACCTGTCTTCAATCTTAGCTTCACTTTCCCTTTGCCAACCATCTGACAAGGCTCTCCATCCCCTAAAAAAATTTCTCCAAAGTCTCCCTGGTTATACTCATGAAAAAATTCCCTATTTGGGGATGCATGAAAAGAGGCACCAGAATCTAAAACCCTAGATTCTACTTTATCCAAAGAGCATACCAGAGCATCCTATGGAACAATCTCTGCAACATCCGCTTCTTCTTCATGTCCTTCATGCTGATCTGCTACCAACCAACAATCTTCTTTTTTTTGCTCTTTCTTTCCACATCTCCAGTAGGTTATTCTGCCATATCTGAACTTGGACCTCCTGCTATTAAACTTCTCCATTCTTAGCTTACTGTCTTCTACCATTGCTTTACTCCCACTCAAACATAAATCCCTGTGAGTAACCTGTAATCAAAACACACTAACCAGATCTGAACCAACCTGTTAGTATCCCAACCAAAAGATCTGATACCAATTGTTAGGTACCCCTAGAGCAACAAACATGCTTTGGTACCAATTGATGGGGAATCCAAGAAAAAACACACTTGTTCTGATCCCACTTGTTAGGATCTTGCTCCTCAGAAAGAGCACAATATGATTACCAAACTTAAGCAATTAAACATGCGGAAATATACCAGAAACACAAGTAACTAGAATTCACCAATAGCACAGAATATGAGAGACAATATACACTCACAGAGGCTTCCCACACTTCAAGTGTACAGTAATTCTTCTTCAAAACACTCTCCTACAAAAAAATGGTCCCAACACATAACTCACACACAGAATTGGTGTTCACCTCTCCAACCAGTCAGTAATAACCCTGCTAGTACACCAAGCACTCTATAGTACTTCAAGTTGATCTCCCATGAACCTGTAACCTGAAATTCAATAGACCATACTCACCATGGAAGGATCTTCCTTGCCTTCCTTTCTAGCTCTTAGTGGAACTAGGAGAAACACACACTTTGTTCTCTTCACTAGCACACACTTTACAATACATGTCAGTGGGTCTATAAATAGATCCCAGACTTAAACAATAACTTAAACTCCTATTTTACTAATAATAGACACGCAGCTCAAGACTCGAAATAGCCTTTAACATGCAAACAACCCATTCATCTAACTAACTATTCGTGTAATAAACAATTCTGGAACACACAGGCGACTGACGCCGGTCCCTACTTGCATGGTGTTGTCGATGTCGGTTGACTTCCTGTCATCACCGGTTGCCTTCTACACTGATCATGACTGACGTCAGTCATGCTGCCAACGCTGATGCTTCTAGGTCTTTAGCAACCTCCTTTTCTTTGTCTGCAACAAGTTGAAGCTTTTAGCTCCACAACCTAACAATCTCCCACTTGGAGATAAATAGCTGCAACTATACCTATACCTGTACACCATCTAGTTAGTTCCCTTGGCTCTGTATCCCTCTTCAAGATCACCCTTAAACACCAACCACCACAAATCTTATGGTGCAAAACATGTCATCCAAATCACCTGCCACATCCACATCTACAAACCATGTAGAAAATAACTTGAATCTGCATAGCATGTGCACCTACTACTGGTCCCTCTAAGAATCCACTGAACTGCCCTCCAATGCTTCTTTTCCAGAATGGCTCCTAACTTTCTGACAACTCCCACTGCTTGGGAAAACTCAGGTCTAGTACATACCATGCACTTAACCTCATTATGTGAATCAAGAAACCTGTTCTATGAACTATCCAACCATCGGCGTGCTAACCGGTCTCACACAATCATCCTAAAACAAAGTTGATATATGACCTTCCATGTCCCTAGAACACACTCATGCCAAAGAATCTTGTTCTTCCTAGATTCTCCATGACACACCCCTGAAGTAGCTTTACCTTTAGTTCAACAATACCCTGTATATGTAACACTGCAACAAGCACATCATACAGTAATAGGATAATGTAGCTAATATTATCCAACTTGGTAAAGAGAAACACAATGATCAAACCTCCATTGCCCTGTAGCTTACTCAAGACCATATACCCTGATCTTCCATCTCACGTATCCATTTCCACTCTTTCTTATCCTTAACATCCATTCATCTCTCATTGCTTTCTTCCAGCTAGCAACTCTACCAACAAATCCTTGTTTGGTTTTTCTCCAAGGAATCACATCCTCATCCATGCCAAGCTCCCACTATTTCTTGGATCTACCTATTCTGCATCTTTAACAACTTCCTGGTTCTATAACATCAGTGAGCAAAAATTAGTGCAAAGAAGGGAAATGATGAATTTGAGGCTTACCTAACTTTAAGTCCTTCATATTGGCACTTGAGACTCCTTGACAGCTTGCTGTCCACCCAAAATTCATCTCAGTGACCGATGCCGATCACATTCCAGTTTGCACCTGACTGACATCGGTTCCATGTGACTACCTCATCACCGACGTTAGTTCCCCCTTACTGATGTTGGTTTTTATCTGCGCTGAGTCACTGATGTTGGTCTGCACATAGCCGATGTCGATCCCTGTCTGGATGCTGACGCTATTTTTCCTTTCGATGTCAATCTCTGTGTTTTGCTTGTGAGAACTGACTTTTTCTTACGAGCTCCTTTTGGATCAAACCCTTGTCCAAATCACCCTTGCTCTGCTTAGAATTCCTCAGCCCTTGTGACTGATACCTGTCCATCATCTTCTCCTTGAAAACCAAGGCTTTCCTGGTCTTGTCATGAACATTGGATTCCTCAAGAAACGTTACATTCTTCTTCTGCATACAAAAATCTTGATCTATACCCTTTAACTCAAGAACATGCATCTCCTTCTTACTCATGTGACCAAGCCTACAAAGCCACGTCTTTGAAACAGAAGAAGAATCAGTAATATAAGCAAGTAGATAAAGAGTACCTGCTTTCTTACCACCCGCTAATTCAAGTGCATCTGCTGTGAGAGTTCTTGTGCATCTCTCATCACCTAACTTTCCTGAAGCAATTAGCTGCATCTCCAATACTGGGACCTTCATGACCTCTTTTAACACCCATGTGTTACCAATCTGCAATCTCAGCTTCACTTTCCCTTTGCCAACCATCTGACAAGGCTTTCCATCCCCTAAACAAATTTCTCCAAAGTCTCCCTGAACATACTCATGAAAAAATTACCTATTTGGGGATGCATGAAAAGAGGCACCAGAATCTAAAACCCTAGATTCTACTTTATCCAAAGAACATACCAGAGCATCCTATGCAATGAACTTTGCAACATCTGCTTCTTCTTCATGTCTTTCATGCTGATTTGCTACCAACCAACAATCTTCTTTTCTCTACTCTTTCTTTCCACATCTCCAGTACGTTATTCTGCCATACCTGAACTTGGACCTCCTGCTATTAAACTTCTCCATTCTTAGCTTACTATCTTCTTTCATTGCTCTACTCCCACTCAAATAAAAATCCCTGTGAGTAACCTGTAATCAAAACACACTAACCAGATCTGAACCAACCTATTAGTATCCCAACCAAAAGCTCTGATACCAGTTGTCAGGTACCCCTAGAACAACAAACATGCTCTGGTACCAATTGATGGGGAATCCAAGAACAAACACACTTGTTTTGATCCCACTTGTTAGGATCTTTCTCCTCAAAAAGAGCACAATATGATTACCAAACTTAAGTAATTAAACATGCAGAAATATACCAGAAACACAAGTAACTAGAATTCACCAATAGCACAGAATATGAGAGACAATATACACTCTTATATATTAATACTTGTACAGAAAAGAATACAATAAAGAGCCGCCACACTCTTCCACCTTACAGAGGCTTCCCACACCTCAAGTGTACAATAGTTCTTCTTCAAAACACTCTCCTACCAAAAAATGGTCCCAACACACAACTCACACACAGAATTGGTGTTCACCTCTCCAACCAGTCAGTAATAACCCTGCTAGTACACCAAGAACTCTATAGTACTTCAAGTTGATCTCCCATGAACCTGCAACCTGCAATTCAACAGACCATACTCACCATGGAAGGATCTTCTTTGCCTTCTTTTCTAGCTCTTAGTGGAACTAGGAGAAACACATACTCTGTTCTCTTCACTAGCACACACTTTACAATACATGCCAATGGGTCTATAAATAAATCCCAAACTTAAACAATAACTTAGACTCCTATTTTACTAATAATAGACATGCAGCTCAAGACTCAAAATAGCCTTTAACATGCAAACAACCCGTTCATCTAACTAACTGTTCATGCAATGAATAGTTCTGGAACACACAGGCGATCGACGCCAGTCCCTGCTTGCCTGGTGCTGCCGACGTCGGTGACTTCCTGCCATCGCCAGTTTCCTTCTGCACTGATCCTGATCGATGTCAGTCATCCTACCAACGCCAGTGCTTCTAGGTCTTTAGCAACCTCCTTTTCTTTGTCTGCAACAAGTTGAAGCTTTTAGCTCCACAACCTAACAATCTTCCACATGGAGATAAATAGATGCAACTGTACCTATACCTGTACACCGTCTAGTTAGTTCCCTTGGCTCTGTATCCCTCTTCAAGATCACCCTTAAAGACCAACCACCACAAATCCTGTGGTGCAAAACATGTCATCCAAATCACCTGCCACATCCACATCTACAAACCATGTAGAAAATAACTTGAACCTGCATAGCATGTGCACCTATTGCTGGTCCCTCTAAGAATCCATTGAACTGCCCTCCAATGCTTCTTTCCCGGATTGGCTCCTAACTTTCTGACAACTCCCACTGCTTGGGAAAACTCAGGTCTAGTGCATACCATGCACTTAACCTCATTATGTGAATCAAGACACCTATTTTGTGAACTGTCCAACCATCGGCGTGTTAACCAGTCTCACACAATCATCCTGAAACAAAGTCAACATATGACCTTCCATGTCCTTAGAACACACTCATGCCAAAGAATCTTGCTGCTCCTAGATTCTCCATGACACACCCCTGAACTAGATTTACCTTTAGTTCAGCAATACCCTGTATATGTAACCCTGCAACAAGCACATCATACAGTAATAAGATAATGTAGCTAATATTATCCAACTTGGTAAAGAGAAACACAATGATCAAACCTCCATTGCTCTGTAGCTTACTCAAGACCATATACTCTGATCTTCCATCTCACGTATCCATTTCTGCTCTTCCTTATCCTGAACATCCATTCATCTCTCAATGCTTTCCTCCAGCTAGCAACTCTACCAACAAATCCTTGTTTTGTTCTTCTCCAAGGAATCACATCCTCATCCATGCCAAGCTCCCACTATTTCTTGGATCTACCTGTTCTGCTTCTTTAACAACTTCCTGGTTCTATACCATTAGTGAGCAACAAGTAGTGTAAAGAAGGGAAATGACGAATTTGAGGCTTACCTACCCTTTAAGTCCTTCATATGGGTGCTTGAGACTCCTTGACAGCTTGCTGTCCACCCAAAATTCATCTCAGTGATCGATGCCAGACACATTCCAGTCTGCACCTAACTGACGTTGGTTCCATGCGACTGCCTCATCGCTAACATCGGTTCCCCCTTACTGATGATGGTTTTTATCTTCCCTGAGTCACTGACATTGGTCTGCACATAGTCGATGTCAGTCCCTGTCTGGATGCCAATGCCAGTTTTCCTGCCCACGTCGGTCTCTGTGTTTTACTTGTGAGAACTGACTTTTTCCTGCGAGCTCCTTTTTGATCAAACCCTTATCCAAATCACCCTTGCTCTACTCAAAATTCCTTAGCCCTTATGACTGATACCTATCTATCATCTTCTTTTTGAAAACCAAGGCTTTCTTGCTCTTGTCATGAATATCAAATTCTTCAAGAAACGTTACATTCTTCTTCTACATACAGAAATATCGATCTATACCCTTTGACTCAAGAACATGCATCTCCTTCTTACTCATGTGATGAAGCCTACAAAGCCACGTCTTCACAACAAAAGAAGAATCAGTAATATAATCAAGTAGATAAAGAGTACCTACTTTCTTACCACCCGCTAATTGAAGCGCATCCACTGTGAGAGTTCTTGCGCATCTCTCATCACCCAACTTTCCTGAAGCAATTAGCTGCATTTTCAAGACTGGGACCTGCATGACCTCCTTTAACACCCATGTGTTACCTGTCTACAATCTCAGCTTCACTTTCCCTTTGCCAACCATCTGACAAGGCTTTCCATCCCATAAACAAATTTCTCTAAAGTCTCTCTAGAAATACTCATGAAAAAATTCCCTATTTAGGGATGCATGAAAAGAAGCACCAGAATCTAAAACCCTAGATTCTATTTTATCCAAAGAACATACCAGAGCATCTTGTGCAATGAACTCTGCAACATTTGCTTCTTATTCATGTCTTTCATGCTGATCTGCTACCAACCAACAATCTTCTTTTTTCTGCTCTTTCTTTCCACATCTCTAGCAGGTTATTTTGCCATACCTGAACTTGGACCTCCTGCTATTAAACTTCTCTATTCTTAGCTTACTATCTTCTGCCATTGCTCTACTCCCACTCAAATATAAATCCTTGTGAGTAACTTGTCATCAAAACACAGTAACCAGATCTGAACCAACCTGTTAGTATCCCAACCAAAAGCTCTGATACCAGTTGTTAGGTACCCCTAGAACAACAAACATGCTCTGGTACCAATTGATGGGGAATCCAAGAACAAACACACTTGTTCTGATCCCACTTGTTAGGATCTTGCTCCTTAGAAAGAGCACAATATGATTACCAAACTTAAGCAATTAAACATGCAAAAATATACCAGAAACATAAGTAACTAGAATTCACCAATAGCACAGAATATGAGAGACAATATACACTCTTATATATTAATACTTGTACAAAAAAGAATACAATAAAGAGCCGCCACACTCTTTCACCTTACAGAGGCTTACCACACCTCAAGTGTACAGTAATTCTTCTTCAAAACACTCTCTTACCAAAAAATGGTCCTAACACACAATTCACACACAGAATTGGTGTTCACCTCTCCAACCAGTTAGTAATAACCCTGCTAGTACACCAAGCACTCTATAGTACTTCAAGTTGATCTCCCATGAACCTGTAACTTGCAATTCAATAGACCATACTCACCATGGAAGGATCTTCCTTGCCTTCATTTATAGCTCTTAGTGGAACTAGGAGAAACACACACTTTGTTTTCTTCACTAGCACACACTTTACAATACATGCCAATGGGTCTATAAATAGATCCCAGACTTAAACAATAACTTAGACTCCTATTTTACTAATAATAGACACACAGCTCAAGACTCAAAATAGCCTTTAACATGCAAACAACCCATTCATCTAACTAACTATTTGTGCAATAAACAGTTCTAAAACACACAGGCGATCGACGCTGGTCCTTGCTTGCCTAGTACTGCCGATGTCGGTCGACTTCCTACCGTCACCGGTTGCCTTCTGCACTGATCATGACCAAAATCAGCCATGCTACTGATGTCGGTGCTTCTAGGTCTTCAGCAACCTTCTTTTCTTTGTCTGCAACAAGTTGAAGCTTTTAGCTCCACAACCTAACAATCTCCCACTTGGAGATAAACAGCTCCAACTGTACCTGTACCTATACACCATCTAGATAGTTCCCTTGGCTCTGTATCTCTCTTCAAGATCACCCTTAAAGACCAACCACCACAAATCCTGTGGTGCAAAACCTATCATCCAAATCACCTGCCACATCCACATCTACAAACCATGTAGAAAATAACTTGAACCTACATACCATGTGCACCTGCTGCTAGTCCCTCTAAGAATCCACTGAACTACCCTCCAAAATCTTCTCTCCTGGATTGGCTCCTAACTTTTTGACAACTCCCACTGCTTGGAAAAACTTAGGTCTAATACATACCATGCACTTAACCTCATTATGTGAATCAAGACACCTATTCTGTGAACTATCCAACCATCGGCATGCTAACCGGTCTCACACAATCATCCTGAAACAAAGTCAACATATGACCTTCCATGTCCCTAGAACACACTCATGCCAAAGAATCTTGCTGCTCCTAGATTCTCCATGACACACCCCTGAACTAGCTTTACCTTAAGTTCAGCAATACCCTGTATATGTAACCCTACAACAAGCACATCATACAGTAATAAGATAATGTAGCTAATATTATCCAACTTGGTAAAGAGAAACACAATGATCAAACCTCCATTGCCTTGCAGCTTACACAAGACCATATACCCTGATATTTCATCTCACGTATCCATTTTTGCTCTTCCTTATCCTGAACATCCATTCGTCTCTCAGTGCTTTCTTCCAGCTAGCAACTCTACCAACAAATCCTTGTTTGGTTCTTCTCCAAGGAATCACATCCTCATCCATGCCAAGCTCCCACTGTTTCTTGGATCTACCTGTTTTGCTTCTTTAACAACTTCTTGGTTCTATACCATCAGTGAGCAACAAGTAGTGTAAAGAAGGGAAATGACAAATTTGAGGCTTACCTACCCTTTAAGTCCTTCATATGGGCGCTTGAGACTCCTTAACAGCTTGCTATCCACCCAAAAATTGTCTCAATGACTGATCCTGGTCACATTTCAGTCTGCACCTGATCGACGTCAATTCCATGAGACTACCTCATCGCCGACATCAGTTCCCCCTTGCCGATGCTGGTGTTTATTTGCCCTGAGTCATCGACGTTGGTCTGCACATAGCCGATGTCAGTCCCTGTCTGGACACCGACGTCATTTTTTTTGCCGATGTTGGTCTCTGTGTTTTGCTTGTGAGAATTGACTTTTTCCCACGAGCTCCTTTTGGATCAAATCCTTGTCCAAATCACCCTTGCTCTGCTCAGAATTCCTTAGCCCTTGTGACTGATACCTGTCCGTCATCTTCTCCTTAAAAACCAAGGCTTTCTTGCTCTTGTCACGAACATCAGATTCCTCAAGAAACGTTACATTCTTCTTCTTCATATAGAAATCTTGATCTATACCCTTTGACTCAAGAACATGCATCTCCTTCTTACTCGTGTGATCAAGCTTACAAAGCCACGTCTTCACAATAGAAGAAGAATCATTAATATAAGCAAGTAGATAAAGAGTACCTACTTTCTTACCACCCGCTAATTCAAGTGCATCTATTGTGAGAGTTCTTGTGCATCTCTCATCACCCAACTTTCCTGAAGTAATTAGCTACATCTCCAAGACTGGGACCTGCATGACCTCCTTTAACACCCATGTGTTACCTGTCTGCAATCTCAGCTTCACTTTCCCTTTGCCAACCATCTGACAAGGCTTTCCATCCCCTAAAAAAATTTCTCTAAAGTCTCCCTGGACATACTCATGAAAAAATTCCCTATTTGGGGATGCATGAAAAGAGGCACCAAAATCTAAAACCCTAGATTCTACTTTATCCAAAGAACATACCAGAGCATCTTGTGCAACGAACTCTACAACATCTGCTTCTTCTTCATGTCCTTCATGTTGATCTGCTACCAACAAACAATCTTCTTTTCTCTGCTCTTTCTTTCCACATCTCCAGCAGGTTATTCTACCATACCTGAACTTGGACCTCCAGCTATTAAACTTCTCCATTCTTAGCTTACTGTCTTCTACCATTGCTCTACTCCCACTCAAATAGAAATCCCTGTGAGTAACCTGTAATCAAAACACACTAACCAGATCTAAACCAACCTGTTAGTATCCCAACCAAAAGCTCTGATACCAGTTGTTAGGTACTCCTAGAATAACAAACATGCTCTGGTACCAATTGATGGGGAATCCAAGAACAAACACACATGTTCTGATCCCACTTGTTAGGATCTTTCTCCTCAGAAAGAGCACAATATGATTACCAAACTTTAGCAATTAAACATGTGGAAATATACCAGAAACACAAGTAACTAGAATTCACCAATAGCACAGAATATGAGAGACAATATACACTCTTATATATTAATACTTGTACAGAAAAGAATACAATAAAGATTCGCCACACTCTTCCACCTTACAGAGGCTTCCCACACCTCAAGTGTACAGTAATTCTTCTTCAAAACACTCTCCTACCAAAAAATAGTTCCAACACACAACTCACACACAAAATTGGTGTTCACCTCTCCAACCAGTCAGTAATAACCCTGCTAGTACACCAAGCACTCTATAGTACTTCAAGTTGATCTCCCATGAACCTGTAACCTACAATTCAACAGACCATACTCACCATGGAAGGATCTTCCTTGCCTTCCTTTCTAGCTCTTAGTGGAACTAGGAGAAACACACACTTTGTTCTCTTCACTAGCACACACTTTACAATACATGCCAATGGGTCTATAAATAGATCCCAGACTTAAACAATAATTTAGACTCCTATTTTACTAATAATAAACACGCAGCTCAAGACTCAAAATATCCTTTAACATGAAAACAACCCATTCATCTAACTAACTATTAGTGAAACGAACAGTTCTGGAACACACAGGCGACTGATGTCGGTCCCTGATTGCCTGGTGCTACTGACGTCGGCCGACTTCCTACCATCGCCGGTTGCCTTCTGCACTGATCATGACCGACGTCGGTCATGTTGTCGATGCCGGTGCTTTTAGGTCTTCAGCAACCTCCTTTTCTTTGTCTGCAACAAGTTGAAGCTTTTAGCTCCACAACCTAACACAAAATTTAAAATAACCATTCAAATATGAAGATAGGACCAAACAAATGAGATAAAAACTATGATATAAAGTCACACAAGCAAATGTGGAAAAACTTTGTAAAACTCCTTTCTTTGTATTAATTTGATCAAAAGTTACAAAATAGTTTTGGTTCAAAAGCTCCATCTCCCTTTTACAATAGGAAATGCCTATTTATATAGACCTTTCATGAGGTATGTTTGTTATTCATGTCAAATATTAAAGAAAATTGACCTTTTACAATTCTTTAAAAACCTTCTAAACACTCTAAAATGACTAACCTACAAGCAATGTGTTTTACAAGTTACGCATGCCTTTTACAAAAAGAATATTATATTTTTATAGTATTATACATGCTTAGTTACAAAAATAATATTCCTAGTTCTACTAAATTGGATGCCTCATCATCCCTTTGATGTTGAAGTGTTATGTTGATGTTATTGTAAAATCTTCATTGCTTGGGCATGTTGATCATCTATCAACTCAAAATTGATAGATGGCTCCATGAAGAGCCCATCCTCTTGAGTTGCCAGGTCCCTGAAGTATTTATCCTCCCTTTCCATGGCCTCTTTGACACTTCCTACATTTTTTTTCTTTTTTTTTAGTGTTCAAGATCATATCCAAGACCCTATTGTTATCAGCCCCAGTCTTTCCCTGACTTTGATTCCTTACTTCATTCATAACTTGGGAAACTCTCAACTTAAATTCTTCATCAGTAATTATACCTATGGAAATGAGCATGGTGGAATATGCGATCATGCTCCCAAGTGTATTCTCCATCATTTTTATTAATTTCTTTCCATTTTCATGAAGGTCTTATAAGTCCTTGGACCATTTACTTAGACATTTGATCTTGTCCACTAGTATTGCAATGGCCATGTTTAGGTGAGCTAAGATGATTGTTTCAAAGTTACGGATTTGATTTTATATTTAGATATTAATCAAGTCCTTTACTTTGATTCTTGATTCCTACCATTAGTGGACTAAATTCATAACCACATTGATCTATTGGCTCACCACACCTTGTCTAGATTTCATTATTTTCAAATATCTAAACATATGAAATAAAAAGGCTTCAAACATTTTGATCATTGTATTCAAGTCTAATAAGACTTCTTGTTTCTCCATGTTTTCCTTTTGTTGTTACATGCATTTGAGAGAAGCCTAAAATTTTTCTTCTTGTGCTTAGGCAAATTCAAAAAAAAATTCCTCAAATATCTGACTTTGACTAGGCCTTTGTCTTCTAACTATAATTAACCCAATAAAAGGTTCCACTTTTTAGAAGGTGAACTCCTCTCCATGAACCATCACCTTATTCTTAGTTACCCTTTGAAAAATAGTAGTTGGGTCAAATTTGACACCAAATAAATATTGCATTACTTTTGGAGCTAGATTCTCCATTTGTGTCCCACCTGATTCTCTTAGAATAAACATCCTTCATTAATCTTCCTTTTATAGAGCTAGGATCCATGGCTTGACCTCTTCATGTATTGGTATATTGATTGCCTTCATCTTTTTCCAAGGATGTTGTGTAGTGGGAACTTTTTGCAATTTTCCATAGATGAACCATTCAAGTATGGTTGGACCCTGAATCAATTTGTCTTCACTGAAGAGGTTGATTTCACTCAAAGGATGAGTGAAGGACACCTTGGGCTTCTTAGTTTTAACTAGGACCATGACTAGCTCTGCCTTTCTTTTGGGGGTGTCTGTAGGAACTAGGTCCAACAATTCTTTCTCATTCTCTTATTTTTTCCCCTCCATTCCTTCATCCTTAGATTCATAAGCTACTAATAACATTTTTAGAGCATCTTCAAATGTCTCCCTAGGGTCCAATACTAGCATGTGAACCTCTTCAATTGGGGATCCTTATTTTTCTACCTAGGTTAAAGATGATGTTATTTCATCAGACCTTCTCTCTTTTAGACTATGATTAATATGTATTTTAGGTTTGAGCTCTTCTTTTGATTGAGTTGATGGAGGTATAGAAGATGTACCACTTTAAAAATGGTACTTATTTGGCCCCATTTATCATCTCCTCCCTTTTTCTCTCTCAACATCCTATATTCAGGTTTGATATTATGTTTCTTCAATCTCCCTATACCCTGAGTGAATGAATATGTCTCTGGGTATACTAGGTCAGAAGGACTAGGTTGGTGATCATAAGGTATATTTATTCTTTTGGCCTTCAAATTCTCATTAATTTTTCCTTAAGGATCCTATTGACTAAATCTGACTTCTAGTCAAATTTGGTCAACCCATACTATTTTAAACTTTTTAATATGGTTTCATGTGTCCTATGGGGTCTCTTATTATCTTATATGTCTCACTTATCCTTCCCCTAGTCCTTGTTGAAGCCTATTCCCCTTATATTAGGCTAGTCAACCAAAGTCAACTTTGGTCAAACCTATTCAAACTTAATCAAAGTGCCAAATTGTGTTGGAAATGTCCTAATATGGTCTTTAATATGTTTCAAGGTGTCTTCAAGTCATAAATTAGTCACTTGTTAGGTTTCATATGCTAAAATAATCATTTGGCCACATTTTTAGCCTATTAAATGACTTGTACAGATAGTGGAGTTAGAAAATTTGTCACAAAGGTGATTGTCAATGTGTAAGGCATCAGGATTAGTCAAAAAATGGTCGATGTCAATTAAAGAGTTAGTTATATGTAGAAAGGGGGAGTTTCCCCTTGTTTTTAGGGCCATTTGGGCACTTGTACAGAATGAATGATCTCAATTTTAGGTAAAAATGTTATTTATGTGCCTCTTCACCTCCCAATATTCATTTCCATGTTTTCTTTGTAGATAATGCATAAAAAAAGTCCAATTCTAGCTCTTGTTTCTTCGATTTTATCTTTACAAGCCAAGGAAGGTCTAATTCAAACACTTGGTATGGTTTGTACAAGTGGAGTGCTTCTAGGGAATTAAAGGTCTCTAAGTGCACTTCAAATACATAACAATAACTTTCAATTTAGTGCCTCCTCCTTTATGAAGAATCACTTAGACTCTAGGTAGCCTTGTATGCATTTGAAATCATGAGGGGTCTCCTTTTGAGCTTATACTTGATTCTTGTGTTTGGTTTTGATGGATTTTATGTTTTCACATTTTTATAATGACTTATCCATAGATTACCCATCCCCATTCTACTATCAAGATCATCAAATGTCAAAAGAGCCTTTTCTAGGCCTAGATGGTTTGTAAACTACCAGCTTCTTGAGCACCTACAAGTGTCTTAAAGGGCATTCCTACATTGGGATGTTGTTTCAAGTGTTTAAACCTATGAGGATACATCTATAATTATTATATCAATTTTTTGACCCATTAAATGCCAAAACAATGCCCAATGACTATGTTTCTTATCACTATCAGCTCTCACAATTATATGCACATCTACAGGTGACATCAACAAGAGTTTCAGAGAGTGGTATGGAAGAAAAAAGATATATTTGAATCTTATGATGGCCTATAAAATAATTTGATACATTTAAAATCATATTTGTGACTCTTTTAGTCATACTAAGGTAGAATCATCACCACATAGTAAATCTTGAGGTTTTAAGGCCTTTGTCTCTAGAAGGCCAAAATAGAGAACCAAGGGGTTTGATAGACTTTTCCAAACATGCTTGAATGATGCTCAAAAACACCTATACATGATCACCTTGTATTCCTATCATATAAAAATTAGTGTTCAAATATTTGAAGGATAATGAACAATGGAAGGTGGTCATTTGAATACCCAAAAGTGTCCTCAAAACCACTGAATTTTGACAATGAAACCTACATGAGGTTGATAGAAAGGTGAACTTGCACTTCATAAACTAAATCATAGACTATGAAATCAAGGTGTAACATTAATTTTTTTTTAAATTATGCACATAAGATAAAATTTCATGGGATAAAATGGAATTTGATGTAATTATTCCTAGACCCATACCATATTTGTACCAAGGCAAAACTAACACCTACAGCAAGGTAACTAACAATGAACTAGTTTGAATGTGTTTAAGGTGTTATAAGAAATTGAACATGAAATTTTATGAACTAAAGACACTTCAAGGATTTAATAATGATCTTAAGCAATAATTTATTAGGTATGCAAACCTACAGGTGAAGGTACAATAGGGTCCTAAAGGGACTGTCTCAGTTTAGTAAACTTAGAGAGGTGTGAACCAAACCTTAATGCTTTTTATTGCCTAATGATATTTGATAGATTGATTAAGGACTTAATTATGAATTTTTTAATCAAGGTAGGTTTATAATAATAATGTTTAATTCCCTCACCATGTTCTAAGGAGCAATCAATCACCTACAAATAGGGGTTGTTGTAGTCAAGACAGAGTTGTGCCTAGGAAGAGAATGGTGTTTTAAAAGCATGTTAAGGAAAGGATGATGATAAAACTTGAATAATAGTATCCTATATCAACCTAATGGTTTCTAACACACCTCAAACAAGTCTAATAAACCTCTTTTTCACCTATAACATCCCTAAAGGAAACTATCTTAGTCAACATTCATAGGCCTAATCTTGCATTTCCAAGAGCTTAGGGATGGTTGTAGGGGTCAAAGTGATGGGGAGAGATTTTTGAGAAATTTTAAATGATTATGAGACTTATATAATTCCTATTTAATAGGCACATGAAATGTTAAAATCCCTCATTTTCACAACACATTCAGCCCTTACATCCTACACATAGTCTTGTACCTAAAACTTAGTCTTGGAAATTGAGTTGTTTGAAGGGTCAAAACTTGGAGTTAGAGGATTTTTTTTTTAAATAACCCTTGGAAAATTTTAAAAAACATAAAATTTTTGGTTTTGTGATATCAATCGGATAATATGCCTCTATTTTGTCTCAGAGGCAAGGTACTTTTGCCTTGCATGAAGAGGCAATTTTGAGGTAAAAAAGCAAGAATGTTGGACCAGAATCATCAGTGGTCCTTAAAGATGGTTTTTATATATTTTAAACATATATTTAAACATTTTAAATCTTTCTATATGGTTGTAAACCAAACAAGGTGACTTTGACAAGAAGGTCTGTAGACAGACCTAGTAAGGCAACATGGAAGCCAAACCCCAAATGGGAGGTCAATCCTATTTATATCCTTGGTAAATAATTCAAATGATTTGGACCACTTTCATGGAGGTAAATATGAAGTTTTTAGGCTATCTCAGAGGTTTTAAATGTCACAAGGAGCTTGAGTCATGAAGTTGCAGACTAGACCTAATGTGAGGCCTAACACTTGGAGGATTCATTTCATGTTTTGAGATAAATGGACATAATATACCAATTAGAACATGTTTATTGAAGACCATAAGATATTTTTCAACCTTCACCATGAAGATAACTCCATCAGGAATCCATTTCTTATCTTGAAGTGTACTAAGAACCTCACAGAAAGTAGGCAAGGAGTTTGAAAGCCAACTTCAAATGCTTGGAACTTCCACCAAATTTTACATGGGACCTTGAGGTGATTAGAGAATTTAGGTAGGGTCTCTAATAATCCCTCAATGTTATTTTTAAAATATTTTAAAGTTTTTTCTTCATGAAAAAATGTTAAGACCAAAACCACCTCAAAACCCTTGTAAACCCTTAATACAGACCTGATTGAGAAAAGATTGAAAATTAAACATGAATATGAAATGAAAATGCCATGAAACTTTTTAAAATTGTATTATACTCTCTTAGGCACCCTCAAATTCTAATTTTTTGTATGGACCTATATTAAATAGCTTATAACATGGATCTTTTTGACCTTTTTATGTGTTTTATAGTCATGGAGAACCTTCAAGAGGCCAAATCACTTTTGGAGGAGAGTTTAGGACTTTTTATAAGTCCTCGTGTCCATTTTATCAACTATCTCAACTTCTAATACTATATGAAATCTCCTTCATTTTAGCTAGTCTAGTGGGTGGATAGTGAACACTTAGGGGAAAGTGGTAGAACTCAATTTGGAAAGCCTTTTAAGGATAATATCTTGAAACTAATGATATGGACACCACTAACACAAGTCATCCCTTATTTTTCATGGGTTAGACTAAATATTTGGAAGGTTTTAGGTGTCAAGTGTGAGAAGTGCATGAAAAAAGCTCATTTTGGGACTGTCATAGATGATGGTGCATGGCCACAAGAATAGGAGTGATCAAAAGCTAGTCCAATGCATGTGAGTACCTTTTATTAACCCTTCCTACTTAGACCCATCATCAGACTTGATCAATTTTAATGATAATGTAGTTTTGGAAGGGAAATCATGAGGGGCAATTTTTGTGCAAGGAAAGGAGTTTCTAGACCACTTTGTAGGGCTTGGATGATTTGAAATGATACTTGTATCTCATAAAATTACATGCCTTACCCTATATCTCTCTCACATGCACAAGTAACTAATATTTTTATTTGTGATAAGTGTCTTTATGGACCTTGGACTCCCCTTCTCTCTCTGTTCTCACATCTTCTATAAATTGAGCCTTTTTGGCATTTTATAGATCTCACCATAGATGGTATGGTGAATCCATATTGGAATGACATTAAAATTTTTTCTTTGAAAATTGAATAAAATTCTAATTCTTAGTTGTGAACATTATGTCTAAGTGTGTGACTGATGAATAGTGGAGTGAAGTGATAGTGTCATCCTTACTCCCTTTATCCTTCATGTTTAAGCAAGATTTATGATTTTAACAGGTCATGTGAAGTGTATTGATTGTACTAGGCTCTTCTTCAAACAATAAATTGTCTCTATGGTGTGGAATCTACCCCTAAATCAGTTATCTTATTGATTGTCCCATGTATGTTACCTTCACATTGAAGTAATAATGTTAGAATCCTTTAATTGCTATAATTGGTCTTGGAAAGATTTATTTCTTAGTAGGAGTTTGATAGTCTATGGGATATATCTTGGTGGATCACCTATTTAGTGTAGTTTCCATTTTATGCAAAACTTCTACCTCTTTTCCATGAACAAGCATTAGATTAGGTGATAGGAATTTCAAGAATAATCTAGGGAGATAGCCCTTATAAACTAGAGATTCATCTCTCTTACAATTTCCCCACAACTTAAGAGATGATTCAATGTTTCATCAAATTGTAGGAGCTAAATAATGTGTCTTAGGGTGTACAATTTGATGCCAATAGTTTTGGCACATCTAGTGGGATAGTTGGTCTTAATTATTTCCATGTCAAGATGAATGTTGGTCTTGACAAGCCCACAGTTGTAGAGGTGTTTTTAATATAGCATTTGGAAACTCTAAAAGGTCAAAAAATTTGTTTGTAGATCAAGTTCTTCACATTATACTTCATGGTCTTCACTAGATCATCTTCTAGTAGAGCATTCAATCAAGTCCCTCTATCTAAAACTCCTCTTGAGGAATAACATCCTGAACCATTCTTAACATTTAGAGATCTAAAACAAGAAGCTTTTAAATAATAATAAGAATTTGAGGAGATATAAGATAAAGAGGAAGGGGAAGAATAAATGGCTTGGCAACATGATTTCCCAACCTTCAACAACCAAAATCCAATTAATCTTGCTACATATGATCCTATTCTTCTTAATGCTACCAAAATTCTCCCTAGATTCAATGGAGTGGGCCCTATTACTCCAATTGAGCACATTAGGGACATTTAAAATTTTTGTAACTTCCACAATATCACTCAAACTAACATAGCTATTAGACTACTTGCCATGTCTCTAAAGGGTAAGGCACTTGATTGGTATAGTACATTCGAAGGTGGTTGCATTACTAATTGGGATGAATTTGGAGAGTTTTTGGTGAATAGTTTTGAGAATAAGAGTGACCAAACTTCACTAATCCATTAGTTGAATGTGATAATAAAAATTCTTAATGAATCTATGGGGGATTTTAATGAAAGGTTTCAAAGGACATGGTATAGATTGCAACCTGTCATGAAGTCTCCTCCAAGATTTGTATTCCTAACTTATCTCAAGGCTATTGGCACTAATATAGTATTAATGTTGCATTAAATGGTAGGATTTACTCTATTCAATGCACATGAGATAGTTATTAAAGATGAGAATAGTTTGATACAAGTTGGGAAATTAACCTCAAGATTTTTTATGCCTTTGTTGTCTCATATTTTAGTTGAAACTCCAAGTGTATCACAAGTTCCCAATGCCAATGCTAAGTCTAGAACAACTCCCAAGAAGGTGTGTAATGATATAGACAAAGATGAAATGATTTGGTCATTACAAGATTATCTCAAACAATCTCAACTACATGCAAGTACTCCACCCAATCCCCAATATTATCCTTCATAAACTTATATACCTCCACCCCAATACAATTACCAAGTAAGAGGACAAGGGAAACAAGGTTTTAATAGGTATTCCAATTTCTATAGTCATAATTCCATTCCATCCACAAGGGTTGTTGTTCTAGTCCATACTAATCTGGTTTAAGGAGAGGAACATTTGGATCATTGGGGATAATCTCAAGGTCAATTTGTGTATGATGGTGGAGAAGGCAGCCAAGCCTTAGTGGCACAAGAAGGAGCTACTCCTTGAATCACATCAAAAGAATAAAATCTCATGCAAAGGGATACTCATGGAGAGGGTAGAAACCAAAGTACAAGTTTTATGAACTTTCAAGTGGAAGATAATTATGTGTTGAACCAAAACACATTAGTTTCAACCAACATAAGAGCCAAAAAGAGAGATTTGGGAGATGTTCCAGAAGCACATGTGACTCCAAGTAATGCATCTCCAAGGCCACAAAGTGTGAATCCTAATGTAATACCCCCTACTAGTCACACTCCTCATCAAAGTTAAAATGTGAGCAAGGTTTTCAAGCTTACAATGTATCAAGTTCAAGATTCTTCACTACCTTCAATAATGTATAAAAAGGTGAATAATTACCCTCTAAACATTGTTTATTCTTTGAAGAATATCAAGATAAGCATATCTCTTTGGGAAGTCTTGCATATGCCTGGTCAAAAGGAACTCCTACAAGAATAACTTTCAAACATCCATTTAGCCCCTCGAGCTCCAAGACACAATGGTGTAGCCCTTAAAAATACACCAAATTATGTCCTAGAACCCTCCACCAAATCTAAAAAGCCTCCATATTTCTACCTCACACTCATTGTGGGACACAAATTGGTTCACAATTGTATTGTGGATAGTGGAGCTAGTACCATGGTTATACCTAAGGTAGTTTCAGATAAGTTGGGATTAAAATATGAACCACATAGCAAAGGTGTGTTACATCTTGATGGAACTCCAACCAAGATAGTGGGATTAGTTATAGGATTGAAAGTTTTTCTACATGATTGTCCAAGTTCCCCTATTATGCAAGACATTGTGGTGGTAGACCTTCCATCTCATTTTGTTATTTTCTTGTCAAGGGACTTCATGGCTAAAATAGGAGGATAGATTTCTAATGATTGGTATTTTAGAGCTTTTAGAAAAATATATGGAGCTAAGATAACCATAATAACATAGCCCTTAGTGAGGTTTCATATTGAACAATATGTGGAGACAAATTCAAATTAGAATTGTGTAATTACTGACGAAGAAGGTATCATGGGTGGTGAAACATCCTCTCCCCTTAAAGGTATTTTTGATATTTTCCTTGATGAGTATGGCATTAAAACATATGAACATGATATCTATACATTCATAGAAGAGATTTATTTGGGAGTCTATTGTATGCATGAAGAAAATACTTCTATATCCTCACTTACTAATGAAGATCATGAACTTGAAGGGATATGGGAAACATTTTTTGATGGCTCAAGAAGCAAAGTAGGTGTAGGGGTTGGTGTTATGTTAGTCTCTCCATCAAAGAACCAATACTACTCTTCATATAGATTCCATTTTAGTTGTACTTGTAATATGGCTGAATATGAAGGCTTAGTTCATGGCCTCCAATGGGCAAATAAAATGAGAATCAAGAATTTGAAGGTTTATGGGGATAGTGAATTGGTCATACACCAAGTGAGAAACCAAGCTATAGCCAAGAATCCTTTGATTAAATCCTATAATCATTGGGTATGGGATCTACTTGAATATTTTGATGCTTTCAACATACAACCTATACCAAGAGATTCAAATAAGCATGTTGATAGGTTGGTTGTCATAGGAGCACACTTTGGCACAGTTGTTGATGTATGTAAAAAGAAGGATCAATCTCATATCAAGGTCATTGTGAGACCTTATATTCCATATAATGAGGTGTCATGTTAAGTGTTTGAAAATGATAAACACATTGCACATTTCTTACAAAATGAGGTAGAATTTTCTTCAAAGAACCAAAAAAAGTTTCACAATCAATATGAAGAGCAAGTCATTTAGCTAAAGACAAACAATATACCTAAAGGGTTGGTTACCTTGGAGAGTGTTTTCAATGAAGATGATAAAGGAGGAATGAAAGAGTGAGCATGTCCACAAAAAAAGATAACTATGAAAGAGTCATGATCTTCAAGGACAAACTTCTAAAAATTGGTAAGATATGTTCTCCATCTGAAAGGCAAGCCTTTATTGAATTATGTAAATATTTTCATAATATATTTTTTGGGAATACAAGGATTTGAAAGGTTTTTATCCAAGTCTATCTCATCACACAATTGAGTTAGAACCTAGAGCTAAACTAGTTAGGCAAAAATAAATGCCTATCAATCCCAAGATAGAGGAACTCATGAAGAAAGAGCTTACCAAATTGATTGAGTCTAGGATTATCTTTCCTATCAAGCACACAACTTGGGTAGCTAATCTTGTACCTATCCAAAAGAAGAGTGGAGAGTTCAGACTTTGTGTGAATTTTAGAGACCTTAGTAAGGTGTCTCTCAAGGATCGTTATCCACTACCTTTCATGGAACAAATTATGCAAGTTGTTTTAGGTTCTCAACATTTTTCACTTCTTGATGGATATTCAGGTTATAACCAAATATTGGTGAATGAAGAGGATCAATTTAAGATAGATTTTACTACAAAATAGGGAACCTTTGCCTATAATAAAATACCTTTTGCTTTGTCTAATGTTGTAGATACCTTTCAAAGGGTAATGGGCATGGCTTTTAAAGGGATGATCAATGAGGTATTGTTTGTGTACCTTGATTATATAACCATTTTTTAAAAAGATGGTAATGATCATATGGAACATCTAAGGCAAGTGTTTGAGAATTGTAGGGATTATGGAGTATCTCTTAATCCAAATAAGTGCATCTTTGCTATCCATGAAGATAATCTATTGGGTCATATTATTTCGAAAGAAGGTTTGCCTATTGACCCTGAAAGGATTGAGGCCATTTTAAGCTTGTCTTTAGCTCTACACAAGAAAGGAATACAAAGTTTCTTGGTCAAAATAAACTTTGTAAGAAGGTTTATTCTAGGTTTTGCAACTTTGATGAAACCTATCACAACCATGCTCAAGAAGAACCAAGATTTTGCTTGGATAAATGAAGGTAATAATAGATTTAAAGTAATCAAACAAGAAATTGCACAATCTCCTACTCTCTTAAACCCAAATATTTCATACTCTATACCTTTTTTAACCTTGATACAATCTCAGCTATGCTTATGCAAAATAATGATGAATAAATAGATCAACCAATTGCATTATTTAACCAAAGATTGGAAAACTATGAGGTCAAGTATACATTTTTTGAGAAACAATTTCTAGATGTAATAATAGGATTGAAAAAATTTAGGAACATGGTTTCAAATAACAAGATACATGTCATGGTATATCATCTTAATACTAAGGATTTTCTTCTAAGCAAAGATCTCAATGAAAAGAGAGTTGGTGGATTATAAAGGTGATGGAGTATGATGTTGATATCAAGGTAACAAACTTGGTGAGAGGAAAGGGGTTATGTTAACATTTAGCTTCAGATTTTCAAGGGCCAAAAGAAGAAGTCTTGGTAAATCAAGCTCATCCCCAATCATCTAACCACATACCAATTCAAAGTTGGACATAAGACATCATTGGATTCCTCAAAAATGGTGAGTGTCCTAATGGCTTGAACAAGTTTCAAAGAAGGTATTTTAGATTGAAAACCATTCCTTATTGTCTTTTAGATGGTATTCTCCTTTGAAAGGATGTGAATGGTGTGCTATTGAGGTGTGTTAACAATGATCAGTTTGGTATGTTTCTAGAAAAGTTTCATAATGGTGTAAATGGAGGTCATTTCTCCCCTAAAACAATAGCTAAAAATATAATGAGAGCTGGCTATTATTGGCCTAGCCCTTTCAAAGATTGCTACAATTGGGCTAAGATGTGTCTTCAATGTGCCTTCTTTGTAGGCAAACAAAATCTTTCAACCCTTCCATTGAATCTTATCCAAGTAGACCAACCTTTCATGCAATGGGGCCTTGATTTAATTGGTATGATCAACCTTCCATCAAGTGTTAGACACAAATGGATATTGACTGCAATTGACTACTTCACAAGGTGGGTAGAGGCTATTGCATTGAAAGAAACAGTTGAAAATGTTATATTGGAGTTCTATGAGAGCATCATAACAAGGTTTGGAGTTCCCTATACTATCATTTTTGATAATGCACTTGCTTTTATGAGTGTTAAAACTTTTTATTGGGAAAATAAGAATGGAGTTTACTTGAGCACTTCATCCAACTATGACCCTCAAGGTAATCTATTGGTTGAGTCTACCAATAAGAATCTCATCAAGGACTATCCAAAAAACATTAGAGAATAATGAAAGGTAATGGCACATCAAGTTAAAGATACCCTTACAAGATGATAGGATTACTCCCAAGAGGTCAATTATCAATTCTCCTTTTGTGATTGTTTATGGAAGAGAAGCTAGATTGTCCATATCTCAAGAACTGCCTGCTTTAGAACTTGCACATCAGCTAGAACTACTTGAGAATACTCCAATAGAAGTTAGATTGATAGAACTAATGCAACTAAAAGAAACAAGGGGAAATTAACATAAAACTATGGAACACCACCAAGTACTCATGAAGAAGTCTTTTTACAAGAGAGAAAGTATAAGAGTTTTCAAATAAGGTGACTTAGTTCTAAAATAAGATGAGGATAGAGCAAAATAAGGTAGACATACAACATTTGATGCCTTTTGGAGTGGCCCTCACATCATTAGCAAGTGTAAGAAAAGCAATTATTTTCAACTGACCAAGATGAATGGAGAATATTTGCCTATCCATGTGAATGGGATACATCTAACATTCTATTATTAGTCCTTATGAGGTCTATTTTGTAAATAGTAGCATAGGTATGTGCTTTTCATCCTTTGGTTGTGTTCTCTAAGTGTTCTAGTTGAATACATGTGTGTTTTCCTTTGAGTGTGTCTGGTGGCATGTGTTTTCCTTTGGTTTAGTTTTTTTTTCAAAGGTGTTTGAGTATTGGGTAGGTGTTAGATAGACTCCATGACCCAATGGATGGAATAATGCTATTAGTCCTTAACATAAGCAAACATGTTACCCCTAGGAGTTGCTAAAATGTTGAGTAAATTTGACTTATAGTCAAATATGGTCAACCCCTACTATTTTTAAATTTTTAATAAGGTTTCATGTGTCCTATGGGGTCTCTTATTGTCCAATATGTCTCACTTATCCTTCCCCTAGTCCTTGTTGAAGCCCATTCCCCTTGTACTAGGCTAGTCAACCAAAGTTAAACTTGGTCAAACCTAGTCAAACTTAATCAAAGTACTAAATTGCATTGTAAATGTCCTATTATGGTATTTTATATGTTTCAAGGTGTCTTCAAGTCATAAATCAGTCACTTGCTAGGTTTTATATGTCAAAAGAGTCATTTGACCACATTTTTAGCCTATTGAATGACTTGTACAGATAGTGGAGTTAGAAAATTTGTCACAAAGGTGATTCTCAACATGGAAGGGGTCAGGATCAGTTATAAAATGGTTATTTTTAGTTAAAGAGTTAGTTATATGTAGAAAGGGGGAGTTTCCCCTTTATTTTTAGGGCTTTTTGGGAACTTGTACATAATGGATGATCTCACTTTTAGGTGAAAATGTTATTTATGTGCCTCTTCACCTCTCAATAGTGATTTCCATGTTTTTTTTTTAGATAATTCACAAACAATTCAATTCTTGCTCCTATTTCTTCTATTTTCTCTTTGCAAGCCAAGGAAGGTCAAATTCAAACAATTGGTATGGGCCATACAAGTAGAGTTGGGAAGAGTGATTTTATAGAATGAAAGGTCTCTGAGTGAAATTACAAATACATAGCAATAAACTTCAATTTTTTCCTACCTCCTTTATGAATAATCACTTAGACTCTAGGTAACCTTTTATGCATTTGCAATAATGAGGGATCTCCTTTTGAGCTTGTTTTTTATTCTTGTGTTTAGTTTTTATGGATTTTATGTTTTCACATGTTTATAATGACTTATCCATAGATTTTCCATCCCTATTATAGTATCAAGATCATCAAATGTCAAAATAGCCTTTCTAGGCCTAGATGGTTTGTAAACTACCAGCTTCTTGAGCACCTACAAGTGTCTTAAAGGGATTTTCTATGTTGGGATGTTGTTTCAGGTGTTTGAACTTATCAAGATACATCTAGAAGTATTGGAACAAGTTTTGGACCCATTAAATTCTAAAATAATGCTCAATGACTATGTTTCCTATCACTGTCAACCCTCACAGTGGTATGCACATCTACAAGTGACATCAGCAAGAGTTTTAGAGAGTGGTACAGAAGTAAAATGACAAAGTTAAATATTATGATGGCCTATTAAATAATTTTATATCTTTAAAATCATATTCGTGACTCTTGTAGGCCTACTAAGGTAGAAGAATCACCACATAGTAAATCTTGAGGTTTTAGGGCCTTTGTCTCTAGAAGGCTAAAACAGAGAACCAAGGGGTTTCATAGACCTTTCCAAACATGCTTTAATGATGCCCCAAAGAACCTATCCATGCTCACAATGTAGTACTATCATATAACAATGACTGTGCAAATATTTTAAGGATAATTAACAATATAGGGTGTTTATTTGAATACCCAAAAGTGTCCTCAAAACCATTGAATTTTGATAGTGAAACCTATAGGAGGTTGATAGAAAGGTGAACTTGCACTTCATAAACTCAATTCTAGACTATGAAATCAAGGTGGAACATTAAAATTGGGTTAAATGATGTACATAATCTAAAATTTTATGGGATAAAATAGAATTTGATGTAATGATTCCTAGACCCATACCCTATCCATACCAAGGCAAAAAAAACACCTACAGCAAGATAACTAACAGTGAACTAATTTGAAGGTGTTTGAAGGTGTTTAAGATGTTATAATAAATTGAAAATGAAATTATATGAACTCAATATTATTTAAGTAGTTCATAATGATCTTAATAAGGACCTTATGAGGTATTCACACCTAGAGGTGAAGGTACAATAGGGTCCTAAAGGGATTGTCTCAATCTAGTAAACTTGGAGAGGTGTGAACCAAACCTTAATGCTTTTTGTTGCCTAATTAATTTTGGTAAAATGATACAATAATTAAGTATTCATTGTGTAATTAATGGAGGTTTAGAATAATAATGTTTAATGCACTCACCAAGTTCTAAGGAGCAATCAATCACCTATAAACAAGGGTTGTTGCAGTCAAGACAAAGTTGTGCCTAGGAAGAGAATGGTGTTTTAAAAGCATGATAAAAAAAGGATGATGATAAAGCATGAATATTAGTATAATATATAAACTTAATGGTTTCTAACACACCTCAAATAAGTCTAAGAAACCTTGTTTCACCTATAACAACCCTAAAGGAGACTATCTCAGTCAACATTCATAGGCCTAATCTTGCATTTCCAAGAGCTTAGGGATGGTTGCAGGGGTCAAAGTGATGGGGAGAGATTTTGTAGACATTTTAAATGATGATGAGGCTTATATAATTAATCATTCATAGGCACATGACATGTTAAAATCACTCATTTTCATAAGAACACAGTCAACCCTTACACCCTATGCATAGTCCTGTACCTAAAACTCAGTCTTAGAAATTGAGTTATTTGAAGGGTAAAAACTTGGAGTTAGAGGATTATTTTTTTATAGGTAACCATTGGAACTTTTATAACAACATAAAATGGTTGTTTTTGTGATACCAATAGGATAATATGCCTCTATTTTGTCTCAGAGGTAGGGTACTTTTACCTTGCATGATGAGGCAATTTTGAGGTAAGAAAGAAATAATGGTGGACAAAAATCATAAAAGGTACTTCAATATGGTTTTTATATCTGGTAAAAATCCATGTCAACATGATAAATCTTGCTATAGGTTTGGAAACCAAACAAGGTGAATTGGACAAGAAAGTATGCAGACATACCTAGTAAGGCAACATGCAAGCCAAGCCCCAAATGGGAGGTTACTCATATTTATATCCTTGGGAAATAATTAAAATGATTTGTATCAATTTAATAAAGGTAAATATGAAGTTTATAGTTTTTTCATATGTTTTTAAGGTCACAAAGAGCCTGAGTCATGAAGTTGCAGACTAGACCTAATCTGAGGCCTAACACTTGGAGGAGTCATTTCGTGTTTTCAGGTAAATGGAAACCATATACTAGTTATAACATGTTTATTGAAGACTATAAGATATGTTTCAACCTTCACCATGTAGAAAAATCCATTATGAATCCATTTCTTGGCTTGAAGTGCACTAAGACCCTCGCATAATGCAGGGAAGGAGTTTGAAAGTCAACTTCAAATGCTTGGAACTTCCACCAACTTTTGCATGTGACCTTGAGGTGATTGGATAAGTTAGTTGTTAGGTTGTGGAGCTAAAAGATCCAACTCTTTGCAAACAATAGGAATAGAAGGTTGCTGAGATCCAGGAGCATCGGTGTCAGCATCAGGACCGACGTCGGTCATGACCAGTGCAGAAGGCCACCGGCGACAGCAGATAGTCGACCGACGTCGGCAGAACTAGGCAAGCAGGGACTGGCATCGGTCACCTGTGTGTTCCAGAACTGTTCGTTGCATGGACAGTTAGTTATGTGAACGAAGTGTTTGCATGTAAATACCAGTTAGAGTCTTGAACTGCAAGGATAATTGTCTAAATTAAGAGTCTAAGTTATTGTTTAAGTCTGGGATCTATTTATAGACCCATTGGCATGTATTGTATAAGCATGAGATAGAAAGGAAGGCAAGGAAGTTCCTTCCATTATAAGATCATTGAGTTGCAGGTTGTTTCAAGCTCATAGGAGATCTACATGTAAGTTTGGTCTGTTGAATTGTAGGTTGCAGGTTCATGGGAGATCAACTTGAAGTGCTATAGAGTGCTTGGCGTACCGGCAGGGTTATTACTAACTGGTTGGAGAGGTGAACACCAATTCTATGTGTGAGTTGGTTGTTGGGACCGTTTTTTGTGTAGGAGAGTGTTGTGAAGAAGAATTACTATACACTTGAGGTGTGGGAAACCTCTGTAAGGTGGAAGAGTGTGGCGGCTCTTTGTAGTATTCTTTTCTGTAAAGTGTTAATACAAGATAGTGTATTGTCTCTCATATTCTGTGCTATTGGTGAATTCTAGTTACTTGTGTTTCTGGTTATTTCCGCATATTTAATTGCTTATATTTGGTAATCATATTGTGCTCTTTCTGAGGAGCAAGATCCTAACAAGAGGAATCAAAACAGGTGTGTTTGTTCTTGGATTCCCCCTACATTAGTGAGGGTCCATAATAATTCATAAGTGGTATTTTTAAAATATTTGAACATATATTCTTTATGAACAAATGTTAAGACCAAAACCACCTCAAAACCCTTGTAAACCCTTAATAGATACCCAATTGGGAAAAGATTGAAAATTAAGCATGAAGATGAAAAACGTAAATGCCATGAAATTTTTTAAACTTTTATTAGAATCTCTTATGCACCCTCAAATTCTAATTTTTTGTATGAACCTATATAGAATAGGTCATAACATGACTATTTTTGACCTTTTTGTGTATTTTTTAGGTATGGATAACTTTTAAGAGGCCAAATCACTTTTAGAGGAGATTTTAGGAATTTTTATAAGTCCTCATGTCCATTTTATCAAATATATCATCTCTTAAGCCTATCTAATATCTCTTTCATTTTAGCTAGTCTAGTGGGCAAATAGTGAAAACTTAGGGGAAAGTGGTGAAAATCAATTTGGAAAGCCTTTTAAGGCTAATTTATTGAAACTGATGATATGGAAACCCCTAACACATGGCATCCATTATTTTTCATATATCATAACAAATAATTAGAAGGTTTTAGGTGCCAAGTGTGAGAGGTGCATGGAGAAAGCTCATTTTGGGACTATCATAGACGATGGTGCATGGCCAAAAGAATAGGAGTGATCATAAGCTATTCCAATGCATATGAGGACCTATTATTAACCCCTCCTACTCAGACCCATCATCAGACCTGATTAATTATAGTGATAAGGTAGTTTTGGAAGGGAAATCATGAGGGGTAGTTTCCTGTGCAAGGAAAGGAGTTTCTAGACTTTTAGGGCTTGGATGATTTGAAATGATACTTTTAGCTCTTGAAATTTCATGTCTCACCTTATATCTCTCTCACTTACATAATTGATTTATCTTTTCCACTAGGACAAGTGTATCTATGGCTCTTGGACTCCCCTTCTCCCTCTCTTCTCACATCTTCTATAAATTGAACCTTTTTGGCATATATGGATCTCACCACAATTGGTATGGAAAATCCCTACTATAATGACATTACACTTTGTCTTTTAACATTTAATTAAATTCTAATTTTAAGTTTTTATCATTTTGTCTAAGTGTGTGAGTGATGAATATTGGATCCAAGTGATAGTATCATCCTTACTCCCTTTATCCTTCATGTTTAAGCAAGAGTTCTAATTTTAATAGATCATGTGAAGTGTATTGATTGTACTAGGCTCTTCTTCAAGCAAGAAATTGTCTCTATGGTGTGAAATATACCCCTAAATTAGTTATCTTATTGATTGTCTCATATATGCTACCCTCACATTGAAGCAATTATGTTAGAATCCTTCAATTCCTAGAATTGGTCAAATCTTTGTTGCTTAGTAGGAGTTTGATAGTCTATGGGATATATCTTGGTGGATCACCTCTTTATTATAGCTTCTATTTTATGTAAAACTTATACCTCTTTTCCATGAATAATCATTAGATTAGGTGATAGGCATTTCAAGAAGAATCTAGGAAGCTAGCCCTCATAAACTAGATATTCATCTCTCTTACAAGTTCTCCACAACTTGAGATATGATTCAATGTTGTATCAAATTGTAGGATATAAATAAAATTTCCTAGGGTGCATGATTTTATTTCAATAGATCCCATTGCCTTAGTTCATTAATTTGTAGATTGAATGATGGCCTATGTTTTTAAGCAACTTTAATATTATCCCATTATGCAAAGAAAGTTTTACCAATGGTTATAAGGAGGATATGAAGTATTCCCTTCCTCTTGGTTTTGAAAAGATCATCAATCCCATTACAAATTTGGTAAACTACTTCTTGCTCTATAAGCTTGTTTGGCACATGGACTAGCAATCTAAGGGGAGTGCATTGGGTTTCCTTAATCCTAATGATTTTACAGTCAAGATATATCCATATATCCCCTATGGCTTCCATATTTTTATTTATTATTGGGCTAACTCTCATCATTGGTATCCTTGTGATGGCCTTTATAAGGGTAGGGTAGACATAATCACATATGAACTGGATGTGATCCCTATATTTGAAAATGTGTAGTTTGGATTCATATCATGAAACCATTTATGTTCTACTAGGTGACCATTCCCTAAGATTTTGAATCTTTGTTCTATCCAATAGGGCATCAATAAGGTATGACATCATATGAAATTGGTTTTTATTTCTTTTTAAAATTACAAATACTTGTCTACTTTGAACAATGCCAATTACCTCACCTAAAGGAGGGGTGATCTATTTCTCAACCATGAAGTAGACAAATGGCACCCAAATTTGGTATACATATGTGGGTGATTGCATTCCCACATAATCTATTCATCATAGTCATGATTATTCAAATCCCAGGTCTAAATTGACCAATGGGAATGTTACCATTGAAATTTGAATATACCTAATTTCTAGAATATAACCATAGGGTGAGGATGCTTTTAAAATCATTCTCTCTAGCCTAGGCATTGATGTAAGATAGGTCTATTTGTGTCTTGGTAAATTTTTAGTAGTTTTTAAAGGATAATAGAAAACATAAAAATGCATAACAAATTCAACATGGATTATATAACAAGTGGTGCATGTTTGGTTGATTTTGACATAGAAAGGCTTACATACATCAAATGACCTTTGACTAATCACCAAATTTCCATTAAAATTTTCAAAAACATTTAATATATTTATGTTTGGTTCATGTTAAATAAGTGTTTCATATGTGGCTCATGGTTCTTTTAACCTTTTCTTATTTTAACAACATATTTTATATTAGGGGAGAACCTTGTGTTGTCATAAAATTTGTTTTAATCAAATGTATTTTTTATTAAACTAAGACCTTATATTTTAATGGAGTCTACAACTAAATTCCCAAATAGACTATGATAAAATGGTCAATGAGTCTTATTCTACTTCTTGTGAATTTAACTAGATATTTCCAATTCAATTTTAGGGTTGTACTTGCCTGATTAAGAAAGTGACTTGTAGATGTTGTCTTACTTATTATAGAATGTGTTATTAATCATATTAATATATTAATATAATTTTTTTAATTTCATTAAATGCATTAATTAAAAATATTTACTATTGCATTATTTCTTCCCTCTATGATGCTTGTTCTTTACCCTAAATTATACATCACAATGCACATTTTTTATAATTTAATCATTTGAAAAAATAATTGACTTCATTTATTATGGGTTTTAATCTCATAGTCCCATACAAGTTGAGTATGACATTTAATTTCACATTTTAAATTACATAGGTTCTAATATATTCTCATCTATATCAATCAAATATTGTTAGGACCATATATCCTAAATCTTTTATTTATAAATGTTGTTATTAATAAAATATAAGGATGTATATACTTTTTAAGTCACCCCTTGAGCCAATTTCAATAATCTCACATGCATAAGAAGTAGTAGATGGTTAATATCATATTGAGCTTGCTCAAAGGAGGTTCCCCATTTAAGATGATAGAAATATTATAATGTAAATGTTATCTCATGTGAATGTAATAATCATCTTCTATTTCATTTTAATTATTATTTATAAGAATTTGAAATATTGAACTAATTTTGGAAGGTTCATATCATCTAGTATGAAATCACTTTCTAGGGTCATGTTCCATCCTAGTTTAAGTCGTTTAGACATCCCTATGACTATCCACCATACTATACTCTCACCCTTCCCAATTCGGATCTTGGTAATTATAAAGTGATAAAAAAATGGAAACACAAAGATATTTTCCCAAATCTTCCCAATTTTTTTCTTACCAATAGTATTTAGGCTAGAAACTAATTTCTGATAGTTCAAAAAAAATTCATTCTAGGCTAAGTGATTTATTTGTTTATTAGACTATTTCAAGTGAGGTGTTTTCCTCAATACTCAAGCCTTTATACTATGTTTTATATAGACTTGAGATTTCACTTACATTTAGGTACATTGAAATAACCCATATTTATTTTCAAATCTTATCCACATGAAGCTTTCATATGTCTATTATTTGTGGTGCATTGATAAGGAGTTACCCTCAATAAATTATTTGTAATTGACCTCATAGATCAAATAGTTTTATATGGGTATGGTATACCATCTAAATTTAGTGCTTTGAGACATTTAGAAAACACTATTTATGAGTAGGATCAATCTACATGTGAACCCATAAACCAAATAAATGTTGTATAAGGCCTACCCATTTTCATCCCAATGTGTTAAACCCTAGTAAATTAGAGTTGGAAAAAACTACCATCTGCTAATTTTTATTAACTATAGATAGATAAACTTATACAATGCATTCTACAGTTCCAAAGTTTAGAGGGATATAAAAATATACATGAGCATTAGATATGAGGATTACATAGCATAGTTATAATATTTAGGGTCATTGTTTTCCTAATAGAGACAAATATAAAAAATATGAGTGAAATTCTACTCATAGTATAACCTTCTCATAAAAAAGCTTGGATTTATCTTTTCCTTTGAGAAAATTATACCATTCTCTTCAAGTTAAAATTTTTAATATAACTTCAATAATCCTTTTTCAAAACCTTGGGACCCTTTTTGGTAATTATAGTAACATCTTGATCCAAAACCAAGACCGTGGATTAGAACAAGATCATGGATGCAGAGGTAGCTTTTGATGTGAGATCCCACATCACTAATCTAAAACAATGAGTAAAAGGCCTCAAATCCTAAAATGTTAAACTCGCCACATAGATTAAATGGTGACCAATGTTATAAAATAAGTTTCTCATTAGGAACCATGCCACATATAAAAAAATTAGACATCTAAAAAAATTATGGTATGAACCTACTAGTTGGACTAACCACATAAAACAATATTTCAAGTTACATAATAAATTGAGGATTTAAAAAGTACCCACATCCTGATTCCACTTGGAAAAGAATCCATGTAGTGGTACCAATGGTATCAAAAATATCATCAAGAATCCACTTTTAAATATTTTTTTAAACTTTTATTGGTTTGATTTGGTCCTAAAGCTTATGATGATTTCATAGGAGCCTTGACAAAAGTATGGCTAACCAAAATAGTTCACAAATACTAAGGTACATTTTAAAATTTGGAAAAACAAAACTAAAGAATTAAATGATGTTTTTTTCAATATTTTTTTCATCATTGAGCTCATTTTGAGGTCAAAATGTTCAAACCTTAAAAAAAAGAAATAAGATATAGGATTTGCAAAGCTTGTAAAATATAAAGTTATAACCTAGTTTTACATGATATTTATGGATTATATAGAACCTTGGTCTTATACACTTGGAAAACTAATACCTTGGTTGTTATTCTTAGTTATGGGCCTTTCCCACTTTCATAAGTCTTGAATCTACTCTATCTTTAACCCTTGGCCTATATCTTGGTCTGACCAGTCTTACGTTGATGATCCAAACCTTTTATCTTTCCAAGAATGCTTAAAACCTACTTATCTTTCACCTTTTTAATTTTTGATTTTGTACCCATTTTACTTCTCTCTAGACACTATCATCCCAAATAGACATCTACTTCGATGCAGGTGTCATGATTTGATATAAGTGTCTAGTGCCATAAATTCATTTAATTTACAAATGAAATGTATCCTAATAGTTGGCCTAAGTGATTTAATGTGAGTTATTACTCCAAAGGCATTGATATAACTAAAATATCAAGCCTCATTCACTCTTCACCTATAAAACCTAGCATAGACCAAGGTAACCTATCAAAATCATTTAATCAAGCACTTGATAAAGCAAATATTCCCTATTATATCCTATTTTCATATCAGACATAGGGACAACACATACATAGGATTTAATTACTAAAGGAGAAAACCAAGATCTATATTTTTAAAGTTACAAGCTAGGTCAGTATTATACTTGATTTCTACATATTGCATGATTCACACATAATCTAACACATAGGGGATAACTACATTAGTCTAAGGCCCTCTTCAAGGTCTATATAGGCAATGTTCATTTATAGAGTAATATTTGGGGTCAAATTGACACCATGTTCCCACTAACCCATTTTTCCCTAAGGTCACTATGAAGATGAATAACTAGGGTTTTATAATTTCATGAGTAGAATTCCATGACCCATAAATTAATGTACTAGATCAAAGGTGAAGATAAACCCAAAATCATCTAGGTGGTCATATCCTGTTTTAATAGGTGTTTTATAAAAGACACCTACATCAAGTTTTGATAGTAGTGTCGACGTAACCATCCAAGTTTAGACACCTACACCCAATCCATAAATTGATGATTATTCTAGAATCCTCTTCTTATTTGCTTCTTATATGTTCCAAATCTAGAAATATGTTAGCATCAGAACTAGCTAATCACATTACTTCTTTATCATTTTCATATCTCTCATAGTTTTACTTACTATTTTTAGCCTATCTCAATTTAATGAATTCAACATATGTTATATCTAATTTTAAAATATAATCAACATTATTATAGAGATAGTTTATCACCCTTGTACCTTAGACTTTCTCTATCCCCTTTAAACCTAAATAACCATAATCTAGAATTTTTAGGGTTAAACATTTGGTAAACTTGATCTTTGAGCACCAAACCCTAAGTGGTTTGTGGATTTTTTTTTCTATTTTCTTGATCATCATAATTTTTTGTAGATTCTAAATTTTTCATTTATGAAGCAATGGAAAATGTTAATGTGAAAACTCCTTTTCAAATGGAAGATAAATAAGAATTGATTACTCATCTCAATAAAATATTATCTTAATGGATATATTTTTATATGTTACAAGAGATAAAATACATAAACATGATAAAACTAATTCTTTCTCACTTAGTGATGGTGAATCGTTAAAATGTAATATAATTGATGCCATACCTATCAATAAACCTATATCTAGTAGAGGCATAGATTATGTCTTCTAACCTTTGTTTCCTTAAATTATTATTTATGCATCTACCATGGGAATAATAATATTTTCAACTTAAATACTGGTTTCTATGCCTATTCAAACCATGATTACATCCCCTTTAGTGAATATTACACTTAATAATCTAAATCCTAATGGGTCTATAGTTCAAACACCCATTCAATTTATAAAGACCTTGGAGGAAAGCATTACAAATGTTGAAAAAATGATTTAAAATCTCCTCATGTTATTGATTCCCAAGATGTGTTACATAACCCTCTTTCACTTGAGATATATTTACACCCTTTTCCAACTAGTTTTGTTGCACCTAAGTTCACATTTTATGTTGGCAAGGGTGTTCATTAATAACATATTTAATCCTTTTATGTGGCATACCTTGACTATGCCTCCAATGATAAAATTTTGGCCAAATTAATCCCAATAATCCTCAAGGACTATGGTTTGAGGTGGTTCTATGATTTACCTCTCCAATATATGAAAGAATTCAAACCTTTTGTAGATCAATTTTTGGCACACTTTTCCATTAATATTTTTTTAAAGGGTTCCTATGCTCAAATTTACAAAATCAAACAAGGAACAAATGAACCTATCAATAATATGTCTTGAGGTACAAGATAATGTTGGTTAAAATTACTAATCCTATGGAATATAAGGATTTGTAAGACATATTCAAGAAAAATTTGATTGCTCTTTTACACAAGTCCATTATTTTCAAGAAGTTCAAATCTTTTGATGACTTATACCATGTTTTACAAGAACATTAAATGAATAATCTCAATTATGTCATAAACACATAAGATTCATCTACATCCATTACCAAGTTTATAATCAAACCAAGTTATAAGGTAAAACATAATAAGCCTTAAAATGAATCAACCACCATGGTTAACATAATTTCACAATAGCCTAATCAGATTGTCTTATCTAATGCACTAAGGAGATAATTTACATGCTTACCTAAGTTTCTATCTTCATTACTCCCACATATAGTAGAATTTCATTGTATATCTCTCCCTCATCTTATAGAGGTTGATATGAATAGACATATACCCAAAGGATATGATGTGAATGCTCATTTTGATTACCACTAGGGATTAGGACATTATAAAAATAGATATTTTACCTTGAATTATTATATTCAAGACATTATTGATCACCAAAATATTAAATTTGATGATCCTACCAAGGAATCAAGTTCACAACTTAGTGATCACCAGAAACAAAGTATTTAACAATCCTTTCAAATACCATTCTAAGAAGCAACTAGAAGTGCAAATGTCATATATTGCACATCCTCTTCCATCACATTATGAGCACCCATTATATGGGATTATTGGTATTTATACATGACATATAACTCATTTGGTTTAAATACCTTCTATTACTTTTGATGATACTAAAATTAAGTATGATAATTCTGATCTTCATTCTTTATTCATTTGACAATTACTTGATCACCAAACTATACACAGTGTTATGATTAATAATGGTGCAAGTAAAAATATTTGCACCATGGCATTACTTATGCATCTAAGTTATACTCATCATGATTTTAATTCTTATACTAGATCATTTAGAGCATTCAATGGGGCCTCCTAGAATGTCATTAGAAAGAATTACCTACCTTTAAAGTTTTGTCCTATAAATGTGATTATTACCTATTTAGTTATACCTTCCACAAGAATATTTGATATATTATTGGGAAGACCTTGGATCCATACACTTCGATCAATACCTTATACTATTCATGGGTTTGTTAAATACATTCATGCCAATCAGGTAATTATAGTTTCTATAATCCCATATGAGCATCCTCTTGAATAAGAAAAAATTATACCCAAGAAAATAACTATCAAACCTACTAATGTTAATCCATTTTAAATGGGTAAGCAACTATAAATCACCTTTATTAGGTAGCCATTACTTAAGACACCATTACTTAGAGACATACAATGGATTCCACATAATCCCCATCTTCTATTACACACCATATTTAGATATTGAGAACACCTAAACATGTTTCTAATATTGTTATTCCAAAGAAATTAAATATAACATAGAGATGGTTCCCATGATCCCTTAATACTCCTACTATCCCTTCACAATAATAAAGTCCTATTATACATAAAAATATAATCGTAGACACTATAATGATAGATATTTCACCTATACATGATCCTTGGTAGTACCAAATATTCCTTTCACTAGGTTCTATTTTGTGAGATGCATATGACCATTATTTATATGGGATCATAGGTTGATATTTCCTCTTCAAAATATTCCAAAAATACCCAAAAAATCTAAAATAATTTAATAATCCAAAAACATTGACACCAACATGTTATATTGGCTCCTTGGCATCTATATGTTAGTTCCATATTTATGGAAGGTATACCAGTTACTCCTACACACACGTATGTCATGCTTATACTTGAGTATGATAGAAGAATACGTAGATACATGATCTATTCCTATTTTGGATGTTAGGCCTTCCATTTACTCATGTCATATGGACATTGGGAGAACCCACCTCTATGATCATGATACTTCAAGGTTATATCATTTTATGGTCACTCTACATTATCATGTTTTGATCTCTTATATGATAGCAAGGATGCTTGGGTGCTATTGGTAATTGATTTTTATGTTACTTAGTTTGTGGCCTTCAGGTGTTCTTTTGTTTTGTTTCCTTTTCTATATTATTTTATTTTTCCTTGTCCTAGCTTTTGTTCCCTTGAATTATGTGCCATGGTGGATTTTGTAGATAGCATGGATTGTATACATTTATTATGTAGTTATTTATGGATAGGGTTAAAAGTGATGTCTCTACACATGTGGATATATTGAATGATGTTGATGTTAATTCATCACATAAGGTGTCAATAGATTTGGAAAACTACCTTGGTCAAAGCTTTATTGAGAATTTGGAAGGTGAGGAAGAAAGGAAAGAGGAAGTAGGAAAAAGCTCTTCTCAAAAATTATTTATCAAGAGGAGGTCATGAAGCATTCAGAGGGTGTATAATTTGTCACCAATGAATGTGAAATGGTTAACAATGGGACTGACATGCATGTACCAGTCAAACATGGTAAGCCCCCTGGTCTAGGAAAAACATTATCTTTATTTCTTAATGAATATATGGATAGATATTTGTAGTTGGAAGAGTCCCACTTAATGAATATTGATTTTTTTATATGATTGAATATAAAATACTTACCTTCAAGAAATTTTTTTGATAACTAGCTTAATTCTATATGGGGAAAATTTAGGTATATATATTTCTTTTTGTAAAATGTTTCAAAATGGAGTGTTCACGATTCTATACAAAAATTCTAATTATGCAAAGGTGTGTTATCAACTAACCCTTCTGGAATGTGGGTCATTTGATTTTCAAGGTGGTACCTTGGAACCCTAAGTTGGACTATAATGATATTGCCTTTAAATATGCTCCAAGATGGTTTGATTTTCAATACATTCTTATTCAACTTTGGAACTTTATACCTCAAGCCCTTAAACCCTTAGGAAAATTATTAAGTATTGAGGATACGATAATGGCTATGGAGTATATACATGCTTATATCCTTATAAATGTTAAATGTTTTCCCTAAAACCCTTATTTTTAACATCAAAGGAAAGTCCTACACTTATTCTATAAAAGTTATGGGACATCTTAGTACATGTTTTATTTGTCAAAAATATGGTCATCTTAAAAAATCACCCCTTGTTGGTTATATATGGAATGGTGAGGAAAAATTTGTAGAGTAAGACTTTGCCCTTTGATAATAATGTCTATAATAATCTTGCCTCTAACATCGAGGAAGATGTTGTTATAATATATAATACTTTATTTGACCTGGAAATTCCTAGCAAAAGAGAGAAAATAAATCTACTTTATTTACAGGTAATATCAACACTTCTTCCACTCTAGTTGATGCTCCATCTTTGGGAGTGGGGAAGGCTATTGTTTACTTGAGGAGAAAGAGGATAAGTAGGGTGATGATCCACATGCGTGGAAAGTTAATGAACTCTTTTTTGGCCAAATCTCAAGCATATTCACAAGATCTTTGATCATTTTAACCAAGGAAAAAGATATAATAAAATCATCTAGTTTACTTGGTGAAATAACCAAGTCAATCCTAAGAGGGTGTATTCTATGCTTGATAAATTATACTTAAATAATAACATGTTTATAACTTAGCAAGAGGAATAGAGTAACTTTGTAAAGGTACTCCCTTTGACCATATCAGATCACCAACCCATTAAGATTACTATTTTCCTAAACATGGATCTAGAAGTTAGTACTTATGAAAGGAAAAGATTTTATAAATTGAATGTATCCCTCTTTAATAACCTTGACTATAAACGGGGTATATGTTCTTCATGGAATATTGGTAAGTTTACAATAGACTCATCATCTAATATTGACAAGTGGAATAGAAGTATAGATTTGTGTAAAAACATTCCTTGAACCTATGGCTAACATAATGCTAAGATGAGATGAAAAATACTCGTATCACCCAATAAAATTTAATCCTCTTTAAATATGAATTTTATAATGATACCAATAATTCTCTCCTTATTGATGATTTATTCATGTTTAAGCATGAGATAAGACAACACCAAATGTATATTGTCAGAGGTGCTCAGGTTTGTTCTAGGTTAAATTGGCTTAAGCTGGGGAATAAAGGCTCTAAATTATTTTTTAGATTCTTGAAAGTGAAGCATTATAGAAACAATATCCCTATGATTGATTGTGGTGGTTTTTTATCTAGTGATCCAATTGAAAGTAAAAAATCATTTTTCTATTTCTATTCCAATCTTTTCTCAACAGATGGCTCAAATCCTCAAATTGAGGTTAATAGGGATATATGTACTAAATGTATTCCTAAGAAAGTTTGTAGTGAACTGGCTTCTTTCCTTAAAAGTGAAATTTACTTGGATGAGATAAAGTCTAAAATTTATTCTTTGAAAGATAATAAATCCTTAAGAATTGATTGCTTCCCTATTAAGATTTATAAGTCTAACAAGGACTAGATTGCACTTGAATGCCTTAGAATTTATAGGGAAGTTGTTGAGGCTAGATATTTGGGTAATAAAATTAATAGAGGAGTTTTCAAATTCATCCTTAAGGACATAGAGTAAACCTAAGTTAATAATTGGAGGTAAATCAGTCTTTTGAATGTCTCTATAGTCATATAAAATGTTCAATTTGGTAGTTTGAGTGTGGTTTGTGACATCCTATCTATAGGTCCTCTTTGCATGCTCTTATGACCCTCTTAGGTACCTTTTTGATTATTTTTATTCATTCATAGCCTTTTAGATGATCATTCTAGCTCAGTCAACCTCTATTTCCTAGGCTAATTCTATCCCCCAAGTCCCAAGCCTATAGGACAGGAGCACCATACCTAGACTATAACATTGAACCCTAGGGTGTCTCATTTTTGGTGCTCCCATCTAATCACAATTTGATCCCAAATGATTAATTTCATCTGATTCCTATCCTTTATCATGTTAGCCTAACATGAATACAATTAACCCATGACCAATAGTTCTCTATAAAATCCCATTCAAAGTTCATTTACAAAAGGAGGTGACAAAATATTATAAATTAAGAAAGAATACAAGAAAACTACTAAGGCAAAATTCCCTTTTCTCTACATACTATCACCCAACACAGTTACAAACACATTCAAACTCTCATACCAATCTCTAGCCACCTCAAGCACTCTTAATTTGGTTTTTTTGCATCCGCATAACACTATTGCACAAAGCACAATTAGGTGGGAGAACTACATATGGATTGATCCCTCTTCGGAGTATTGGTATGTAGGTAGCATGCCCACATAAGGTGTGTGGATCACATGTTCATTTCATCTTATACACACTAACCCCCCCTCTTTATCAAGTTTTATTCAAGCATAATGAAGGTTTAGGTTTTGAAGATTAAATCAGCTCTACAAGGAGCTCCATAGACATTTATCACTTAATATTTCATAGGTAGACTCATACGGGGACAATGAATAAAACCCAAAAAAATCATATCTCTATGACCCTTTTATATAATAGTGATAGGAGTGGACTATAGCATCAGACTGTGAAGTGTCCTATTTTCAGTGCTCCTATCTTTTCACCAAACAAAATCTAGATTCTAATTTATGACATTGTTCTAGTCTTACACATCTAGTTTCAACCTCTATCTCAGTTGTCTCAATCTATTTTTAAGCTTATCCTTATTTATTGATATTTTTAGAAAGGTTAAAAAGACACAATAAATTATACAAATTAGTACTGTAATTATTGTAATATTATTTACTAATTTATTATTCTAGACCCTTAGATTAAATTAGGAATAAGACTCTAATATTCCCAAAAAAAGTTAAATCATTTGGTGAACCTAACTTAATTCAATTGTGCATAAAACCCTAGGAAAAATTCGTTGCTGATTTTTCCAATATTTTTCTAATTTTTCCTACATATTTAAATCAGAAATTCACACTTTATTTTTATAATTTACCTAAGTAATTTTTAAAGTAAATTCATTCAAATACTAGTTACCTATACTAGGTCCTAGTATTTTTTTGATTTTTTCTGCATATATAAATCAAAATTTCACATTTAAACTTTTAAAAAATTTCATAGTAAATTTTAAAAATCATTTTTTTAAACCTTAGTTACATATACTAGGTCCCATGCTTTTGGGGTATCACCTTACATTTTTGTGAGCTTCGTATCCTTTTTTATGAATATTCCAATTTCCTATTTTTAGGACTTTACATTTATTTTATTCATTAATTTCTTTCCATCGTATTTTACTTATTTCAAATTATTATAAAAAATTCAATCCATTTTCGATTTATTTTCCTACTTTAACAATGGCCCAATATACCAGTTTTGATGAAATTGATAAGAGGGAACTTCAAGACCTTTTAACTAAACATCCTGATATGCAAGATGATATGCTTAAAATACTATAAGAAAAACAAAACAAAAAAAACAATCATCAATCTTCTCAAACCATAGAGCAACCAGTTGTAAATAACACTATGGGAGCAACTATGTCTCAACAACCCCCTATAGTAGCCCAACCTACTCATGAGGCACCACCAGTTATGGCTAGTACATCTTTATTTCCTGACATTGTTGCCCTTATGTAAGAGATAAAATATCTTCAATCTAAGGTTGTACATATTGAGCAAGGTGCCTCTAGACCAACACAAGCTTTGGATTCTTGTGTTCTACTTCATACACCATTAGCATGCCATATTACTTCTACACCCTTGACACCAGGTTTTGTTCAACCCAAGCTCACTCTATATGATGGAAAAGGTGATCCAAAGACACACTTGAGATCTTTTCATGCAGCATGCTTGGACTTTGTGCCAATGACTAGTTACTAACCAAGCTATTTCAATAAAGTTTATAGGATTATGTTTTACAATGGTTTTATAGTCTATCGAATCAATCAGTCAATGCAATCAATCCTTTAAATGATATGTTCCTAGCTCATTTCAGCATTAACATAGGTCACAAGGTTTCTTATGCCCAAATTAGATAATAGAAACAAAGGTCAAATGAGCATCTTATAGATTATATTCTCAGATATAAAAACTATCTTGGCTAAAATGACTAGCTTCATGGCTAATCAAGAGTTACAAGATCTCTTTAAACAAAGTCTTATGCTAGTTTTGCATGAGTTAATAATATTCAAAATATTCTCTTCCTTCACTGAGTTATGCCATACACTAAAGGAAAGGGAATTCAAACTAATTTCAATGGAAAAATTCAAGTATAAAAGCATATCAGAAACAACAAACAAGAGTAACAATAAAGTCCCATATAAAGTAAAGATCAATGAGAGCAAAAATCAAAATCAACCAATAATTAATGTAGCTTTAGATCCCCCTCAGCAAGTGGTTTTATCTATGCCTCCTTGATAAACTTTTACCAATCTACTAGTATCTCTAGCCTAGCTATTGGAATGTAACATCATATCTCTCCCTCCTATTTGAGAAGTTGATCCAACAAAGCATCTTCCATGGCGATATGATCAAAATATATTTTGTGATTTTCATAGGGCACCAAGATACATAACAAATAGATACATCAGTTTGAAACACAAGATACAGGACTTGATAGATGGTAACCTTATTGACATTGGCACCCTAGTTGAGCCTCCTTAGGCAAAGCAAACACAAGACAAAGCTTTGAAAATTTTATTAGATCATTTCCCACAGCATTATAAATAAGATATAGGGGATACATCAGGTGTTCACCATGCATATCATGCACATCTTCCACCATCTACATACCAAGCACCTTCAATTGAGTCACATCCTTTAAGCAACATGATCGATGTGTATAATTCTTGAGTTCCAGCTAGACCTTCCATCTCCTTTTCAAAGAAGGAGATAGTTAAGGATGATTTGGGTTACCATGCACTTTTTATCAGAGCTTACATTAAGTATCATCCCATTCATAGTGTTCTCATAGATAATTGATCTAGTGTGAACATGTGCACTATGACATTACTATAGTATTTGGGATATTTAGAGAAGGATATTACCTCAATGGACATAGTTATCAATGGATTCAATGGGTACATACAAATTTCATTAGGTGAGATTGTACTTTCTCTACAGGTTGGTCCAACACATGTGGCCACACCATTTACTATTTTTCCTAGTGTACGATTTTTTGATATGTTACTTGGTCGACCATGCATTCAAAAACTTCATGTAGTACCTTATATAGTTCATAGATGCATGAAATCATTCATGATAATTAGGTTGTTATAGTTGGTGGAGTCCCATATGTGTTACCACTCCCCACTTTAGATCCATCTACTAATCTATAGTTACTAGTTTTATCTTTTCCACTAGTTACATTTCTTCCTCTAGTTTAGATTCAGACATAGTTGAGGCCTTCCACGCCAGCATAAAGAGTTTATACACTTTCATAGAGGCCTCTTTTAGAGTATCCATAGTTTCAAAACTCTAGATAGTTTCTAACTATAGCATTCACACCTAGGGTAGTATCATTGAGGTCTCATGCCTGTACACATAGATCACATTTTTAGAGAGCTTCTCCTACCACCATATGAGTTCCTAAGAGCTCCACAACTGCATCCAATTCTCAAAGTTACAGGGGACCCCACATTCAGTTTCCACTATAGAGATTTCAAATAAATTACAACATACATATCTTTCCAAGTCATAATTTCAGCCATTCCATCATGCTTCATGATCATGCATGATCCCTCTCCTTGATATAGGACACCATGATAGGGAGTCTCTCATGAGACTCATCGGTTATTATTGTTTCTTCATAGTCTTTCTTGTGCATGGCTTCTTTTCAATTTCTTGTACATAGTCTCCTAATGATTGATTATACATAACTTCTTTTCAATTACTTATACATAGTCTTCTTATGATTTATTTTACATAGATTGTTTCCAGAATATCCAAAAACATTCAAATATATCAAAAATCTAAAAACATTCAAATATTCTAAAATCCCAAATACATCTAAATATTTCAAAATACTAAAAATAATACAAAATTTAAAAATACAAAAACATTCAAATAATTCAAAACACCAAAAACATTTAAATTATATGCATTATGCATGCTTTACATTTCTACTACCATGCTAGAATTACATTTTGTTATTCTATGCTATTATATATTAATTTATCTACATTACCATGCTTCACTTGATCTTCTTTGAGTGTCTACAGTGAAATCTAGATCCTTGATTTCTTCACTCTACCCATTGAAGGGGCATACTACTTCCTCATCCAAAACACATATCGACATATCTACCCACTGGGGGAATTTTTTACTTGACTACACCATCCAGGTTATGTCATTCCTACACCACACACTATAGTTATCATGTTGATGTATATTAATTACCATATTACACATATTAATGTATCAACACTTACTGGTATATAGCACTTGTGTATTTCTTAGCATCTACCTAGTCTTATACTCCATGTCTTGCATACTTTCACTTTTTGCTTTGATTAGTTAGATGTGATTGTATTTCCAGCATTTACATGCTTTCCTTTCTTTCTTTACATATCTAGATGTGATTCCATTTCTTATTTCCTATTTTTTCTCTTGTATGTGCCTTAAGACATGTACCAATGTTCTTTATTTCTATTCTTGTGTGTGCCTTAAGACATTTTCCAATGTACTTTGTTTGTACTCTTTTATGTGCTTGTGGCCCTCGTGTCAACCTTGTTTATTTTCATTTGAATGTGTATGTGGGTATTTGAACATGCCTTATATGCTTTATTTCCAAATTTGAGTGACATGTGCCCATGTCCCTTATTTTCTTGGCCCCTTAGCTACTTTTATGTGCTTCTTGTTTTTTGCCTTATGTGCTTGTTGCTTGTTTGCTTCTCATTGTTTGTAATGCCATGGTCCACATCATGCATTATCTTGCTTTCTTGGATACCATGATGGACATCATGCTCTTTCCCTCCTTGAAAACTAAAATTTCTAGTTTTAGTTCAATACATTTCATGTGTTATTACATTTTTACATCTATCTAGTTATAACCCTGTTGATCTAACAATCTTCAAAACAAACTATGTTATATCTTGAGACTTCTTTTCGATTATCATTATTTTATCATGTGTTTCATAGCATAACACACTTTCAAGGATATTTCTTCTAAGGTAAGTCATTTCAGAGTCTTCATTCCTACCCTCAGAAGAGGGAGCAATAAATAAGGGTTTTATCATAGAGATGAGAGCCTCTACCAGTCAAACAAATCAATTTTTACAACACTCAGAATAGCAACCAGAACCCAAACTAGGCAAAATAGACCAAGAAAATAGTGGCAAACATAGAACAATCATCAAAAATAGTAAATGAAAAGAGTGTCATACTTGGACTACACCACTAAATACAAAGGTGTCTTATTTTTGGTGCTCCTATCCAAATAGAAAAAAATCCAAATTTTCCATAAATAGGCAAAAAATTAAGTTTAGTTATAGTTTTGTTAACAATAATTCAATTTAGACTGGATAATTTTAGTATATTTTTTCTTATAGAATCTAGATATAGGGGGCATCATACATGACATGATGGCTCTCACTTCCAAATCTAAATCCATGTTATAGACACTAGTGATTGGGGGCAATGTTCATGACACATTTGACTTCTTTTCTTTCTGAGTTCAATATATTGTCTAAACATTCTCAATAGTTACATGCCTTATTCCATTTTTATGTGGTTAGAATCATTCCCAAATGGATTCCACATAAGCCTAATTCCCTGTTTAGGAGTGGCTTTCATACAAGCCTAATTTCCACCTCTTTAAGTGGCCAAGATTGGCATGGTTTCTAGTACACATTTAGCTATCCATGCCACCTTGTCAGATTATAGAGAATTCATGGGATTTAAGAGCCATCTCATATGGCACACATTCATATCGGTATTAATTTATAGCTTCACTTAGTGGTAAATGATGGATCCAAAGGATTAGCTAGCCTTTGTATTCTTGAGCCACACTTGAAGGGATTAGACACACAGTCCAAATATTGATTGACACACATATGACCACATAGCTTCACTTATTGGGTGATGATGGAGCCAAAGGGCCAAAATTTGCATTCTTGAGCCACTCTCAAGGAATTGAGCACTCAGCTCCATTTTTGATATTACTCTTGGTACAACACATACTCATTATATACCCAACATCATTTACCATCATGCATCTTTGTGGGTTTCACCTTTGTAGGTAAGTTTAGGTACATTTTCCTTTATCCTAGTATTTCACTTTATTGCATCACTAAAATAAAGAGGGGACAAAAGTAATCATATAAAATATTCAAATTGGTAGTTTGAGTGTGGTTTGTGACATCCTAGCCATAGATCCTCTTTTCATGCTCTTGTAACCCTCCTAGGTACCTTTTTGTTTATTCTTAGTCATCCATAGCCTTCTAGCTGATCATTCTAGCTCAACTAATCTCTATTTCTTAGGCCAATTCTATCCCCCTAGGTCCTAAGCTTATAGGATAGGAGTGCCATACGTAGACTATAGCACCAAACCCTAGGGTGTCTTTTTTTTGGTGCTTCTGTCCAATCATAATTTGAGCCCAAATGGTCAATTTCATATAATTCCTATTCTTCATCATGTTAGCCTAGAATGAATACATTTAACCCATGACCAATAGTTCTATATAAAATCCCATTCAATGTTCATTTACAAGAAGAGGTGACAAAATATTATAAAACATGCAAGAATACAAGCAAATTACTAAGCCAAATTTCCCTATTATCTACATACAGTCACCCAACATAGCTGAAAACACATTTAAAATCTCATACCAATCCCTAAACACTTCAATCACTCTCAATTTGGCATTTTTGCATCTACATAACACTATTGTATAAAGCACATTTAGGTGGGAGAACTACATATGGCTTGATACCTCTTTGGAGTATTAGTATGTAGGCAGTGTACCCACATAAGGGGTGTGGATTACATGTTCAGTGCATCTTACACACACTAACCCTCCACCCTCTTTATCAAGTTTTATTCAAGCATAATGAAGGTCTAATGTTTGAAGATTAAATCATATCTACAAGGAGCTCCATTGACATTCGGCACTTAATATTTCATAGGCAGACTCATATAGGGACAACAAATAAAACCAAAAAAACTCAAATCTTTGTGACTAGTTTGGACAACAATGGCAAGAGTGGACTATAGGGTTAGACCCCATAGTGTCCTATTTTTTGTTTTGCTATCCTTTCACCAAAAAAAATCTAGATTTTGATTTGTGACACTATCCTAGTCCTGCATAGCTAGTTTCAGCCTTTGTCTCAATCATCTCAGTCTAGTTTTAAGCTAAGTTGTATTTCTCCTTATTTATTATTATTTTTAGAAAGGTTTAAAAGACATAATAAATTGTGAAAATCATTACTATAATTATTGTAATATTATTTATTGATTTATTATTCTAGAACCTTAAATTAGGAATAAGACTCCAATATTCCAAAAAAAAATTATATCAGTCTCTTGTAAAATCCTAGCTAAACTTATCGCTAGAATAATTTCATCCGTTCTACATACTATTGTTTTAAAAACTCAAACTAGGTTTGTTAAAGAAAAATATATACTGGATAACCTCATTAACATCTAGGAAGGCATACATTGGGATTAGTACTCTAGTCAAGATACTGGGATGATCTTAATTGACTTTGAAAAATCTTATGATAGAATTGAGTGGACATTTACTAATTTGATGTTGAAAGCCTTTGGATTTAAAGATAGGTTTTTTTAAATAGTGAATATCCTATAAAAGGATGCATATATTGTAATTGAAATTAATGGATATCTTATTTATTTTATTTATCTTCATAGGTAAATTAGACAAGGATGCCCCCTTCTCCCTCCTTGTTTGTTATTACGGCTAAATCCCTACACTATTTGTTGAGAAGTACTATTATTGATCCACCAATAAGAGGTATCTCATTACCTGATGATTCTAAAATGATTAATGTACTTTCTAATAATGATACTACTCTTTCTACTAGGATTGATAAGGATAACCTTCAACAACTTACTAATAGGATTTATATTTATTTTTCCACCTCTAGTTCTAGAGTGGGCTTACACAAATTTTTCATGATGAGATGGGAGGAGAATCCACTGTATTGGTTGGGTGAGTTTTTGTGGGTATGTAATGGTCCAAATCAATTATTTACATACTTGGGTAATACATTTTCCTTGTTACCTCCTTTGAAAAAATGTGGGATTGGTTTTATGTCAAAATTAATATAAAAAAATTATTTAGTGGCAGGACCATCTTCTTTCGCTCTCTAGAAAAATTCAAATTTGCCAAAAAAGTGATTTCATCATATATTATTTACTATTATTCCTAATTTATTGTAAATAAGTCTTATATTAATATCCTACACATAATCATTAGATAATTTCTTGACTTTGATGGTAAGGGTAATAGAAAAATGCATCCAATGGTGTGGGAGATTTGTTGTACTCTCAAAAAAATTTAGGGACTCAATTTGAAGGATATTAGTCTTCAATTTATTACTCTTACCATCAAATGGATCATTATGGATTTGAAATGAGATGATCCTTATAAGGTCTTGATAAGGAGTAATATTTTGAGGGGTTTCCATAAAAGTAAGCTAAAGTGGAAAGGGTTGCATAAATCTAACCTACTGGTGGGATCATTCTTGATTCAAGTTGTGGAATCACCTATATTTTACTCTATTTAGAAGGATTGGGAATTGTGAATCATTTATTTATTGTTTCTCTGGTGTTCATTGGAGTGGGTTCAAGGTGACAGGGTAATAGATATTTATAGTGGAACCTTATTCTAAACAACTGGCCTCTAGCTTTAACTAAAGGATGCTTGGCTTTTCTTTGGTTCTCCAAGGGTCTGAAGATCCTCATGGACCTTTTCTCTTTTAATTGTTTGGATTATTTGGATGAAATTAAATATGTATTTTTTTTAATTTATTACATCAAAGGAATTTCACCTTGATAACTAAGGTTCTTCAATCGGCCAGAGGTGTGACTATTTTTTAGGAGTGTGACTTTTGGGATAACATTAAATTGATTAATGGTCCACCTCTTAATGAATTCACCACTAAGTCTCTATATAATAAACTTGCTTTCTCCAAAATCCATTACCTTAGCCTTAATCATTTTTGGCATGTTTGTGATCCCCTATATAGTTGGATGTTTAGATTTTAAATAATATGGGTATCTTACCTTGAACCTAAAGTGTTGTGTTTTACATGGTTTTTTTGTATGATAAGCTTTTTGTTGGGTCTGTAATGTCAAATTATGGATTTGGTCATCCCAATTATATACTTTATGGTGAGTTAGAGACTATTAAACACCTTTTCCTTTTGCTACCAAAATTTGGAACAATTATCTTTAAATCTGGAGTTGTTTGTTTGGTTATGAAATTCTATGGGTCAATATTGCTTTTTGATATGTATGTTATATAAATAAGGTCCATAATTTTTTTAATAAATTTTAGATTGTGTTTTCTATTGAAATCTTATGGTACATTTAGAAATAAATGGATTTGGATGTTTTTCAATATAAAACCAGGGTGCTTACTAACTTCAATGTTGAATTTATTATTAGAAGTATTTCCTTGCATATATACTTGAAGCTTAAGACTACACAATCTGAGATAGAAAAGTTTATGAGGACTATCATGCTTAAAATCTCTTATAATTACTTGCTTGACATTAAAGGTTACATGAAAATGACTCATCTTCTTGACTATGGAATCAACCATAACATTACTACTGAAGTTCAAGTTTTTGAATATGAATGGGATATCATAAAGGTTACCTAATTTTAATAAGTTGAGGATCCTATAATAATTTGGGTCAAATCATCATACTCAAATAAAAATTATATAGATGCCTATATAGATTCTAATAGAGAGGTAATTTATGCCCTACAAGAATACAATGAGGAGGAGGAGGTTGGGTCTAGTGGGGTGGTGGATGGTGGAGTAGAGTCTCCATTTTTTATGCCTCTTTATGGTGATGTTGATGCATTTAGGTCTATTATTTATGGTAGTGAGAATATTAATTTTATTATTTAGAGTGAACCAAACCTATGTTATGTTAAGATAGTTAATGATTTTTTTAGTGAGACTAATCTAAAGCTTAAAAAAGAGATTTATAAAGGGAACTTGAAATATATTGAGGAGGTGGTGAAGTTTATAAAATACTCATGAAAATTGAAAACTTTCTCCTACCCATGGATCATACCCAACAGGGTTCCATTTATTTGGATAGTCATCTCGGACCTATTGATTATTTTCAGGATGAGTGAATGCAATGTGATGATGATTAGAACTCTAAATAGATGATGTTTAGTGTTCCTTATTGAGGATGGATATTTTTTGTTGCTATTATTTTTTTTCTATGTGTCACTATTTTGTGGCTTCTATATTGTAATATCATTTTCTATGACTGCTACTGGTTTACATATTTTGACTTGTGGACTTCTTGGATGATTTTGTTGAGTTTAAATGTTTAGATGTATATAGTAGTGTGAACATTCTTACAATATAAAAAAATTGAATAACTATAACTTGTGCCCTAGAGTGATTTTCACCAGTCCTAAAATGACAGTGTCCTTCCACTTAAGGATCTTTGGTGTGCATAAAACCCACATCAATAGTCACATATATAGTTAAATAAATAACACATTTAATATAATGAAGAGGCTATATGAATGTTATGAAAAACGTGAATGGAACTAGATAAGGAAGATGGCATACAACCAAAACATTAAATCCTAGAAATAATTCTATCACAAGCATTATAATTGTTCTTAAAGGTTAAAAAACTTCACATTAGTCTTACACTTCTATACAAACATTTAAATTGTAGTCATGTATGGATTTTTATATTGGTCAGAGTGTTAAGGATTGTATGAAATAGATGTATCATGTGGGAATTCCATGTGAAGGATTGCATAGTCATGTGTAAGTTGTAGGTGCCAATCATAAGAACTGGAATACATTTTTTACAAAAATAATTGGTGTTTTTATATGACATATAATTTTGGGAAGCACTTTTTTATAAATTATTAATGTTGGTAAAGCTTAGTCTATAATATCCACCTAGTTTACAATCATATTGTTATCAGAATGGGTTTTACTTTTGACTTGAAAAGGTTTACTAAGACATATTTTCCTTGTGTTATATATTCTTCAATGTTTTTTTACTAATAATGAAGTACAAGTTATTGGTTGTAAAATTTACAAAATGGGTAAAACTTTACATAGAGAAAGGCTTAAATATCTTGAAGATACTAACCAATAAATTCAAGAGGAAAATTTTGAATGAAAAAATATGTGGAAACACTGGGAAGATGAGAATCAAGAATTATAAGATGGATTAGATAAGCCATGGATAATATCTCATTAGTATCATTTAAGAGTTACAATCCAAGAAATAAATGTTTGAAAAGTTTCAAGAATATGGTGAAGGAGAGAAGGAAAGAGAATAATCTACCATGTAAAGTAGACCATTCAATACCTAAGATGCACAAATAATGATTCAAGTGTGCAAAGTAAGTACTCCACCATATTTTATTTCTTTCTATAAATATTTAAATGCTTATTTTCATAAATTTTATAATATTACTAAAGGATTTGGATCTAAGTTGATAACCAATGATAGAAATGGCCTTGGCATCAATAAACAAAGAATGATTAATCCCATAAAGGTTGAGGAAATACCTCAATATGTAGGCTTGGGATATGTTAGTGGAAAATAAGTAGCTAAATAATGATCCAAAATATATGAAGTAAGTAAATATTAAAAAATAAAAGATCCCAAGCCACTATCTCAACAAAACCATCCCATGTAAGGTAATGGCATCATTTACTTTATAAAACATAATGAGGAGTTTTATTCTCTATATAATGGGAAAGTATTTCATGAAAATGAAGGTATCATTGTGCCACCTCAATGGGACAAAGAAGAGTTTCCAAGAAGAGGTCAGAGGCTCCATGAAAAAGGAGATCAAATATTTTCACTCCATGACCATGTGAGTGAATGCAAGATAGAATTGGGAAGGGTAAAACCTTTTAAAAATGGGAAGAACATTAAATAAATATTCAAGGCATTTCCAAACAGAGGTTAACATCCTAAATAAGGAGCTAATACTTTACAACTCCATCATGTTTAGACAAATGGTAGCATAATAAGGTATGAAAATCACAAGTATTTCATCATTTACTTTAAATGTAATAAAATTGGCCATGTAGCACAAAATTGCTAGTATACATATCCATGTACTTTTTGTAGAATGAATAAACATTATGTGACCATGTGTTAGAGGAAAAATTCCATCTTAAATAATCATATGTAATTAAAGAGGAAGGATTGAAGTTTTAAAAACCACTCTCCAAATTAGATGTGTAGAAGGGAAAGAAGTGCATGTTTTCTAAGAGAACGGGAAATAATCATTAAAATAATTTGAACATGAGGGGGTTTTGCAATGTAAAATCTTTGAAACTTCATCTGTGACTTCACCCAAATAATTTCAAAGAGAATTCAAAAAAAGAAGAGGAATCTACAAGTAAGATGGAAGTTTTTCATGCACCTATAAATAAATAGGTGGAAAATGAAGAATATTTTAAAGAACCTCTAATACAAGAGTTGAAATAATAATAATCCCACCTATATAAGTAATAATAAATCAATGGGGAGCATCCATTAGAGGAGAACCCATCATAATTTCCAAGAGGTAAACATGGTAAGATATCTATCCTTATGAGGTTAGTTGTAAAACTCAAATTTTTATTTGCATATAATTGAAGAGCTATCCAAGGTGGAAACCACCAAGAGGGAGCAACCCATAGAGGATTCCTCAATGGTAGGCCTTTATTTTTGGTTTCATGGATAGATTATTTTTATAGATAAGTTGTTGTAACATTAATTTTATAACTCACATGATTGTAACATGGAGGTATAGGCAATTTTTAATAAATTATAATTATTATAGCACACCTATTATGGTTATGGTATGTATCCAATAACCTTAAAATAGGTTTATAAAGTTTTTAACATGATTTAAATTATTGTATACACACTGAATAAGGTTTCAGCATGTTATCTAAAATAGGATTTGGTATGATAATAGTTGGTATGGCACATTTTTTGGCATCTTATTATATGCTAATGATCCCAAAGGTTCTTCCATGGAGGAATAAGAAGTGCCATAACATCAGGTCATTGGTATAGGGTGAAAATTACATCCATGGTGAATAACACTCCACAAGAATATTATTGGTTATGATGGATGTATGTTTTGACATCCATGTTCCTTCATTAAATATGTTTTATTTAATGTGTGTTTCATTTATTTTTCTAGAACATTTTAGTTTCAAGATACGAAAAAAATTTAAATGGAATTGTATGCTTCAATCCATGTATGTTTTATTTTTTAATTTTAAGATCCAATATAAGTGATATTTATAAATTTGGTAATTATTTTAAACACCATATACATAATTAAATATGTTTTCTTCACTTGCTGAAATAATTTTACCATCAAGGAGGATGTTGTATAGGCATGTACTTATTAATAGCTTCACCCAAGGCTAAAATAATGTTTATCATTTCAAAGTTGTTAAGATGAATATCCTCAACCAATACCAAGACACCAAAGAGTGCAATAATTTCAATATCAAGGAGGTTTTTGTATAGGCATCTCCTTATGGAAGCCTCACCCAAGCTTAAAATCATGTGTATCACCTCAAATAGGCTAAGATAGATAGAACAAATACCAAGAAACCAAAGAGTGAAATAATCAAATTTGGTAGATATTTTAAGGATTAGTGGACTCTTTATCAACTTTGGTTTATAGGTTCCATATTTGGGCAATAACTCTCCAAGAGATAGGAACAAAGTACAATCCAAGAGGACTATATAATTGTTATCCCACTTTAGAAGATATAAGGTAAATATTCATATTATTTTTATTTATAGTTTTTAGAACAAAAATCCTTTGAATTTATGGCATAGGATCATAAATTTGGATCAAAAATATCATATAATTCATTCAGTAAGACAATTAACTAGAAAACATGATTATTCATGACACACCAAGTCCTAGAAAAGAGATAGTTTATAGTTTAAGGGATTAAACATAATATTTTTTGAACAAAAATTACCTTTAGATTACATATTTTCATTACTCTTGAAATTTTATGAAATTTCAAAAAAAATGGCATGTGATTTTGAGTTTGTATGAAAAAGTTATAGCTTCTCAAAGTTAGTGGACTTTTCATGGATGTGAAATCGCTAGTTTATGCAAGTGGTGGTTTCAAAATTAATATAATATTTTTTTAACTTTAATGTGTGGTTTTAAAACCACCCCATTATTTTCACAACCACTCTAGTGGTTTCTATTTGCATATATTAGTGGTTTTTCATGTATAGGAATTTTAAGGGACATTCACACATTTGAGCTTTACTTTTTTATTCTTGGGATTCTTTTTTGAACCTAAGGGATGTTCTTATGCACATATATGAACATGTAAATTTCATATATGGAATTAATTTATTCCATTCTCATTAATTTATACATTTACTTAGTGTTGATTCTCTTCAGTAGATTATTTAAAGTTATAGAATTGATAGTCGAGGAAACATAATGAGTGAATCGGAGCTTTGTAAAGTGAAAAAAAGGTAGTCAAGTGTAGGTAATATATGATTTGAGTAATAAATAATTGATATGGTTGAGTTAATTAGTATCTCTTGATAATGAATCAATTCATCCTTTAAACAATGTAGAAATAATTACAAGAGTGAGATAATTTTAAGGTCGATGTCCTTGTAAGCCTAAAAAGCCAAAAAGATTGTAAACTATAGAACACAATGGATATGAGGAAGCATGGATTCACTCTTTTTGGAGTTTTATCATATTTATTTTCTCCAAGTTATGTATTTTTTATCTCTCTTTAATGTTGTGTTTGATTTATTTACTTACATGTTTCAATAGTTTGTAACTAGTATAACACATCAAACACTTAAGAGAGCTCAAGAATTATCTATAACAATAATAATCTTGTTCTTAAATGTTTTTAACTTCATGCTAGACTTGAACTTATATAAAAGTGATGAACCCATAAAATGGTTCATTATATCCAAGTAATTACTTAATTTCCCCCCTAAAAATCTTCTTTTTAAGTGGATTTAGATGTGCATAATATAACTCATTATTCATTCAAATTAGGAAATGAGTATTTAACCTTAGTTACTTTATTACAATTTTTTTAACCTATTTAAATTACTTTGTTCTAAAATTTACATGGAAAAGACACTAGTTTTATTTGTACAAGTCATAAAAATATCTTATAGTCAAAGATAGTGGTTTTTGGTAGCAAAAGACTCCTAAAACTAGTCTAGACTAGTTTCAAAGATCACCAGTCTGACTCTAAAGATCATCAGTCTAGCTCTGAACATGCTCAATATAGATTTGAAGATGCCCAAATATGTTCCAAAGAACTTTATAAATATTAAAAAAGAACACCTAAGGATTGTACATTGATACAAGACATATATGCTTGATAAAAAGAAAACTAATATATTTTTGGGAACAATCATAACATATTTATTTAGACTTTCCAAAAATAGTAGTATTTATTATTAGTCATGGTATTTATAGAAGTTTTATTATGATCAACTATAAATATTATGTTTTTAGATGCTACTGTAAGGAAGGTTAGATACTATAAACTACAAAATAAGTTGCACCTAGTAGCAGACATTAAATCGTGTGTGAAAAAAATCCAACCGTTTCCACCGATTTTCCTTAAAATGTGGAAAGGATGTTGTTATGATATTACTTTGTAGTAAATAATATCCTAGTTAGATTTTTTTTTGTATGATTTTATCTATTTTAATAAATTTATATAAAAATAATTTGATATATAAATAGCATCCCTTTGGGTAAAAAATATAGAAGTAGAGAGATAGATTATTAAGGATTGAATAGTTTTAACATCACTATTTTCAAAATTGTAAGAATTTTCTATAAGTAATAATAAATTGATTTCATGAAGTTTCATTAAATATTAAAGTTTTTTAATCTTATTCTAATGGAGAGAAAGGGTCCACTCAACCAAAGAAGTAGGAGCTATTTTGGTATTTATATGTTTATTTCATAATATTGTATGTTTTAAAGTTTGTCATCCACTCTCTTATGCAAAGTATTATATTATGTGTTTCACCTATAGGATTGTGTGTTAATGTGTGTGTTCCAAATAATTTCCCTTTCAAATCATTTCCATTTATAAAAAATCTATTATTTTTGTGTTTATATTTCATGTAATTAACATTTATATAAATATATTAAAGGTGTTTTTACTTTAACATAATTTCATTTATAGTAAGTGTGTCTCCCTTCCAAGTAATTTTAATTTAGTAAGTGTGTTTGGTTTCACAAGTTAAAGATTATATTTCAATTCAAACATGTAGATTATAATATTATAAGTAAAAAAATCAAAAAAATACCTCAAATAGATAATTGATAGTAACCATTTGGCATACCCTGTTGATGACTATCATTGGACATCACCTGGATTGAATGACACAATCATATAAATGAAGAGGACAAAATGACCCTCATCATTTTTATCATCATTTATTTATATTTTATAGATGTCATTAGGGTATAAAATATTAATTGATAGTTGATTAGTAAACACTTCCCATAAATCAAATAAATTTATAAATAAACAAAGGTATTCAAAGGGAAGATATATTCCTAAGAACCCCAATAAAGCACAAGTACTATTAAGTCACAATAAAAAAGTTTATTAGAATACCTTCAAGGAAAATAACTTCAAACTATTGAGGAACAATTTTTAGCCTCACTTTAACTTTGGGAACATTTCCCAGAGGTAGGTGCATCCTTCCAAAAGAAGTAATCTAGGCTAATGTTAAGTTGTGGAGCTAAAATCTTCACTGTTATGCAAATGGTGGAGGTTGTTGAGTGTCAAAGTAACCACTGTCAGTTAGGCCAACCGACATCAGTCATATTTAGTGTACACAGTAACTGACATTAGTTATGGGTCGGCCAACATCGATCAGACAGGAACTGACGTCGGTCACCTGTGTGTTTCCAGAATTGGTCTAATTTTAGACGGATAGTTAGTTTGCATGTAAAGACTAATTTTAGTCTTGAGTCTACATTTATAATTATTGTTTGTTTTAGGATCTATTTAAGAGACCCATAGGGTTGTATTGTAATTAAGGACTAAGAAGGATTAGATCCTCAACTTGAAGGCAAGAACAATAATTGGGTTGGTTGTCTCAAGGGGTGTAAGATCAGTTGAACTGCAGGTAGCAAGATCAAGGAGATCTACATGGTAAGTAAGATTAGTTAGATCTACAAGGGTGCAAGATCAAGGAGATCTACTTGGTGGACTGGAAGTAGGCAACAACAACCATTGGGTTGATTTTCACTGACTGGTGGAGGGAACAACTCAGTTATTGAGTTGTGATTGTAATTGATTGAGAGAGAGAACTCTTGAGGGAGAATTACTGGACACCCAAGAGGTGTGGGAAGAGTGAGATTTCTTCATTGTATTTCCTTCTGGAAGAGTGTTAATATAGATTGTATTGTTTCTCATATCTCATATTCTATGTTGTTTCTGAATTCTAGTTACATATTACTTCTGGTTTAATTTCATGTTTAGTTGCTTATACAAAGGTAATCAATTGTACTCTTAGGAGAGGATCTTGACAGGCTGAAAAATATTTTAAACCAGAGTATTGGATCTTAATCAAGTAGCCTTCTAGCCACTTATGATTATTCAATGCCTCTTAGGAGAATTATTTACAAAATCCATTTATAAGAAATGGGAGACAACATTGAAAATATAGTAAATCCATAAAATAGGGTTGAAGTAGGTAGAGCTCGACTAGCAAGGAGAAACTTTACCTATATTATTATACTATATCTAAATGAAAATTATTCAATGAAAAAAATATCTCCATATATATTTCCTACATTCATGGGAATGTAAATATAATAACCTAACCAAATATTGTTTGAATTCAAGGTGTTATGTTAGACCTATTACTACAAGCCCTACAATCAAAATTTTAAATTGTTTCCTTCAACACTCTAGGATTCAGATATGAGGTGGTTTATGGTATGAAATGTAAAATGTATTCTTATAAAAATATTATGATTAATAGGGGTATGAGATAGAAAATAATAAATATTCTATATAAAAATAATAATATGAAAACATGAAAGACTATCTTGATTGTTTCTTTTTTGTCTTTAGAAGGTGTGGATATGAATTAGATGAGGGAATAAGTAAAAAAAAAAAATGAAGGGATTGGATGATGATGCTCATAAATAATTTAACCTAATGGGAAGAGGATATAAATAAATTTGGTCTAAATGATATTGTTGAATGATGTAGAAACTACTTAAGAACAAGGGCTAGTATTAAGATGCTGAAAGTATGGAAAGGAAGTAATGATGTAGGATAGCTCATGGATGAATTTTAAAAATATTAATTAATACATTTTGGTTCAATTAAATATAAATTTATATTTATTTTAATAAAAATATAATTCCACTATTGAACTTTTAGTTATGTATTATCCAAATGTAGGTTTAAACATGCCCTCTGAGACTACCCACTTGACATGATAGATAGGTGTGGTATTTTTTATGCATATACCCATGACACAAAGAATTGTATCCTACTTAATTTAATTAAAAATAAATTTAAATATATTTCCCAACCAACATAATATCTCAATTATATAAAAATACAAGGAAATGATTCTCTTATAAATAAAACCCAAATCAATTTGTTTCAAAGATCCTTCCAATCCATGGATGATACCATGGGATGGACCAATGCCTCCATAAACATGGGGAACACTAACTTGGCCTAAAAAATAATGTACATCACCATAAACATGGGTATTATATCAAACCCAACAACCATGAAATCCATAAACAAATCAACAATGGGTACCTCAACAAATAGTCAATCAACAAAAGAGGTTTCCACCCCAAAAGATGTTGTTGCATGTTGCTACTATCCAACTCTAATAAAATAAACAAGTAAATAAACCTCAACTATACTCATATTCATTATAAAACTCTAACAATATATAAGTATCCTTGCTCTGTGGAACATAATAAGAATAAACTATGTGAGTAAATGCCATAAATTTTAGTGATGTTCAATTACATTTAGTAAAAACTTTGACTACTCATTTTACACTCACCATCACAAAAAACCATAATGAAAAGGAAAACTCATAGACTTACCAATGATAAATTCAAGGAAAAAAGAGTACATTCAATAGAAATAAAAACTTTAAAAAACTATTGCTCCTTCATAAATTTCATTTCTAGAAATACTTTAAAAAATAACAAATAAAAGTGAATCTAACTTAGTCCAAGAACTAAGAAAACTAAGCATCGAGATACCACTACTATAGGACATAATATACATCTTTTATCTTGATAGCTTCATAAAAAAATTATGTCAAAAAACTAGGGATAATAATACAAACCATACAAGTAGATGGTAACCTTGTTAACCTCTTAGTAGGAAAGTTGTTTCTACCAAAGTATAGAGACTTTGGAAGTCCAGCCATCACCTTAGCTATAGGGAAGAATAAAATACCAAGAATATTAGTGGATTTATGATACTCTATCAATGTCATGACATCAAACACTTTGAAATCACTCTCTCTAACTCAGTGTACAACCAACTACTACACTCATGTATATTTCTAACCAATCCATTGCCAAACTAGAGGGGTTTATATAAGTTATCTTAGTAATGGTAAAATCTTGAGAATATCCTTTATATTTTATGATATTATATCAAAAGGGTCAAAATTTGGGTTCTTCAATGATCCTAGGAAGGACTTGGCTAGCCATAGTTGTAGCACTCATAGATTGTAGGTCTGGAGATATGATAATCTCTAATGGATTGAAAGCAAAAAATCTATACTTATATCTGCTTGCAAAACCATCTCTATAATTATATAATCACTTATGAGTAGATTAAATATATCCAAATGGAAATAATGTTTCTTTTTTTTTCAATAGAGATAGTTAAAAACCATGAAAATGAGCTAGAAGAAGAGTTAACTTGTTATATGGAAGAATACAGTTTGGATCTAGAGATGCACAGTCTAGCTTTTGAACATGCCTAGTTTGGTTCCAAAGATGCCCACTCTAGCTCTAGATATCACTAGAAACAAAGAATAAATTTATCAAAAAATATGTATAAGGTTATCAAATCATATTTAAGGACACTCAAGATGAAATATATAATCACACACCTCTCCAACAAACTATTGTTAAATGGACACAACATAGTCAAGAATATTTTCTTTTAGCTTTATGTTTCCCATTAATAGGTGTGATTTCAGAAAGAGAGTCATTATTTAAATACATTATCACATTCCAAATGTTTCAAACTCATAATTTTCCTTTTATCTCTCTCATGAGTGGATTTAAGAAAGTTAATTCAATCTATCTAGGGACAAAACAAATTGAAACATAGCTAGGAAAAATGTTAAACATAAATAGTTGGTTAACTAATGAACATGAGATCAAGGTATTTGATTTACTAAGGATTCATTATAAATATTTTTTTTATGAATATAACAACATAAAAGGAATTAATCCAAGTGTATGAACCTATCACATATACACTAAAAACATTAAACTAGTTAGACAACCCCAAAGAAGGATAAATTCATCACTAAGGGGCATGGTCAGAATTGAAATAGAAAAACTATTACATGTATAATTTATATATCTAATATTGGATAGTAAATAGGTCTCACCAGTATTAATACTACTAAAAATACATGGCAAATGTTGAATACATATAGATTATAGGGATCTTAACAAAGAAACTATGAAAGACTATTTTTCCTTGCCCTTCATAGACCAAGTCTTAGATAATCTAGTTAGAAAGAAGTATTTTCATTATTACATGGATTCAGTGGGTATAATAAAATAATATTAGGTTTTAATACCAGGATAAAACCACTTTTACATGTCTTTGGGGTATATTTGAATACATATTTTTACCATTTGGATTATGAAATTCACCAACCACCTTCAAAGAGCAATCCTTGCTAAATTAGTTGATATTATTAATGAATGTGTTAAGGAATACATGGATTATTTTATAGTACATTAGGACTATTTTTATGAATCCTTAACCAATATAGATAAATTTTTGACCAAGTGTGAACAACATCAATTATCCTTAAGTCATGAGAAATGTTTGATGATGGTAGATCAATGAATTATCTTAATTCATCTTATCTCATCCCAAGAAATATAAGTTGAACCTAAAACTATTGAATTCATTTCATATTTGTTGAAACCTAAAAATATGAAAATTATAAAAATATATCTAGATCATGCAAGATATTATAAGTGTTTTATTGAGGAATTTAGTAAGATTGTTGCACTTATGTTTTCCTTACTCCTTAAGGATAGTGAATTTGTATGGACTAAAAAATGTCAATAGGATTTTGAGATAATAAAATAAATATTAATTCTACTCTAATCTTGAGAGATCCCAATTGGGATCATCCCTCTCACATACACACAAATACCTCTAACAATGTTATGGGGGTAATTCTTGGGTAGAAAGATGAAGAATGTAAGATGTATGTTATCTATTACATAAATAATAATTTAGATACTACTAAAAATAAATGTAAAAATACTGTAAATGAGTACCTTTCTACCATTTACGCTATGAAAAAATTTCATCACTACATCACTAGATACAAAATATTCATTTATACAAACCATTCAACCATTCTATATTTGATGAACAAATTAGTGGTAGGAGGTAAGATCATTATATGGTTAATACTATTATAGGAATTTTATTTAAAAAACATTCATAAGATAATAAAATCTAATGTATTTATTTAATTATTATCAATATTTAATATTTCAAGTGAAGATGAGCTAATGGAGGGTAATTTCCAGATAAATAGATGTTCACAATTTTGGCTCACTCTCCATGGTTTATTGATATGGATAATTATCTAGACACATGGAATTTTTCTTGTGATTCAACTCTTAAACAAAGGATATATTTGATAATAAATCATTTTAACTATAAATTTTTTAATGGTTCATTATTCAAATGTGGTTATGATTCATAACTTCGTAGGTGTGTACGAGAAGATGAGATATATGACATCTTGAGAGCTTACCATGATGAGACAAAAGGAGGTCATTATTAAACCAAAATAACTATTCATAATATACTTGGGGATGGATACTATTGGCCTTCACTTTATAGGTATGTGAAAAATTATGTTTGACAATTTGATCCTTACCAAAGGATGGGGAAACCTAAACTATCTAATGGCATTTCTCTCCATCCTCAAGTAGTTTTATGACCCTTTGAGAAATGGAGATTAGATTTCATCAATCCCATTTATACACTATCCCAAGGAAATGAGTATATCTTAATATGTGTTTATTATGTCACCAAATGGGTATAATTTGAATCCTTATCATTTGTTAATGAAGAAATGTTGCCAGTTTCTTATACTACAAGATTTTGCAATGTTTTAGAACACTAAGAGAAATAGTTTCAAACCAAGACATTTAATTTCCATCCAATATAATCAAAACCTTAAAAAAACACTACTAAATCACCTAGATAAATTCATCACCTTACCATTTTAAAGACAATGGTTAAGTTGAAGTCATCAACACATAATTTGTAAACATCTTGACCAAGATAGTAGACATTAATAGAAAAGAATGGGAATATAAGCTACGTAAATCAATTTGGGATAAAAACACAACATGGAAGTCCACCAAATAATTTCATCCATGTGAAATTATATATAATAAAAAACAATTATTTTCAATTGATTTTGAATTATAAACATTAATAACATTAATGGAGATAGGCATGGACTGACAAGAACACAAAAAGAAATAATTCTTTAAATGACTAAACTAGATGAGATGAGACTTAATAAATTTCATTATACAAAGCTTCTTCAATATAAAAATAAGGCATGGCATGATCTTCACATCAAGGAAATAAAATTTAAAGGAGATTGGGCCTTACTGTTTGATTCAAAGTACCATTATTTCAAAGGTAAACTCTACACTCGATGGTTAGGTCCTTACCAAGTTGAACATATTTTTGATAATAGATCTATTAAATTTCTAAATTGATGTTAATAAGAATACATTTTGGTAAATGGGTACATATTGAGGATATATCATCAACCTCCTGGTAAGGAGCAGTTCTACAAGCAAATTCAATCTCAAAAAAAAAAAATCGGTTATATGGAAGAACCTTATTCTTGCATCATAACCAAAGGATGATATTTTGATTATAATAAAGGAAGAGGATTGAAAAATATTAAACGGTAGTCCTCTTCCTAAAAAATAGAGAAAAAAAATTTAAAAATGTGAAATTTTTGAAGACTAATAGATAACAACTTTTTCAAGGGACAAAGTAATAAAAATGGTACTCCTAATTGACTTGTATATTGATATGGATTGAATTGTGTTTGTTTATAATCATAGGACATGTGGTATAACTAGAAATAAGGACAATAATATGTAATCAAGGTATTTATATTTTATTTTTCTATGAGTATGATTAATTTTGAATTTTAAAAGTGTCATTTAACACCACTTTTCAAAAAGGATTCTTCTAAATGAGGATGTTAAAAATGGGGTCTCCTATAAAAGGGTATTTTAAAAAAAAAATCCCTAAAATATAGTAAATTATCATATCATTAAAACTTTCAAAAATCTAATACTTCATTAGAGGTATCTGATGCATCATGATGAGACTCTCAAAAGTATTCATCAAAAAAAGTACTTGCAAGGATCATCATGACAAGGACCACTTTTGTCACAAATGAAGGGTCATAATAGAAAATAAAGGAAAGAGTGGTAGTATAATTAGCATGATTATGAAGTGATATGTCAAATTTAAGCCATCTTAAATCTTTTCACATGCCAAAATAACAATATACTTTGCCTAAAGATTTATAATATCATAACCAACTCAACTTCTGGATATTTCAAGATCCAAGAAAATAATTTTAGACTTTTCAAACTTCTACCTTGCTCTATTTCTCTTATTATGTTCTCTCTTTCTTGATAACTACACTCTCAATTATTATTTAAACCCTACTAATCACACTCGAAACTATTTTCCAATAATTTTCTTCAACCTTGAGGATATTTTATATAATTTACATGTGGGGAAGAAAAATAATATGATTCTAAATCATTAGAGCTCCTAATGCAGGATGAAGTTATTGCTATGGTGTTTAAATAATTAGGTTTTTTATATTTTCTCATGAAATTTTATGGATGTGATGAAAAATTAGTGGAATATTTTGTCACAAACCTAAAATGGGAACATTCTAAGGTGACGAGAATCAAGAGTCCTGTCAACAGCCCTATCATCATCCAACTATTTGGGATTCCTAAGACAAGAATGAAAGTATCTAGTAACTATTTATTTAAAGACCTAATTCAAAATTTCCATGAGTAATGGGAGACCATGCCTAATTTAATAATTATTAAACAAGGGGTAACCAAGGGAATTAATAAATAAAGTCTTCCATAACCTTGGAAGACTATAACCTAAGTTGAGTCATCAAGTTTTTTCACATGTGATGGATAGTATGACTCATTATGAGAAAATGCAATGAATATTGTGAATCATCTCAGCCATAGACATGATAAACATGAGTGGAACATAAACATGCCTTAATTTCTTTATGGTACCATACAACTTATGGTAGATAGATATGTTCAGAGTGTAGCATCTATTAGACACCATGGGTTAATATAGTTGATATGCCAACACCATTTCTTAAAGAATGCAAATAGATAATATAAATGGGAGGTATTATTACAAGATAAGTTTAATACAAAGACTCAGGTAGAGAGAATACCATTTTATTCTTACCTTACACCCAAATCTAGATTAAGAGAAAAAAAGTGATGATCCATATATAAAACCAATATAGAAGAGGAAGTAGAGAATAAAGACTTCTAAATCTACCTAGAAAGTTCCATAATACTAAAAATATATCTATCATCATGATAGAAGAGGAAGTAGAGAATAAGTATATATATATACATATATATATATATGTATATATATATATATATACATATCTATGATATATACTTCTAAATATATATATATATATATATATATATATATATATATTCTACGTCTGAGAAAGTTCCAGAGCCTAATACTAAAAATATATCTATCATCATGATATTATATGATGAATAGGAATATATATATATATATATATATATATATATATATATATATGTATATATATATATATATATATATATATATATATATATATATATATATATATATATATATATATATATATATATCAACCTAGGGTCTTGATAAAAAGTGTAAGAAGGATAAATACTCCAACTAAGGAGTTACCCAACTAAGGAGTCAAAAACTCTACCATAGAGAAGAAGAAGACTCATCCTTTCTAAAGAGGGTGATCTTGATAAAATACAATGGGATGAATAAATTACTAGGAGCCTCAATCAAGAGAAACCTTTTGAAGCTCTGAAAGACTTAGAGGATATTTTAGAAGAAAGGGATTATGGAGGAACCATCTATAGGTATAAAGGAGCTTACATCCATCAAAGAGGAGTTTACATATGAGTAATTAGTAGAAGATATATTTCAACCTTCTTAATCTAAGTCAATCATGTACAATGGAAAATATCCAATTGTAGAAGAAGAGAAATAGCCTTCCAGTCATGATGAGAAAGAGTGAATGCAACAAGCCATGGCATTGTCAAGAGCAGAAGCAACCATGATATGACAGGTTGAAGAAATAACATTCCTCAATAAAAAATCAAAAGGTAAAGAATCTATTTTTATTTACACTAGGAGTTATAAGAAACTAAAAACTAGTTCCTTAGTAAAGATAGTGAAATAGCTCAAGTAAAAGAGAAGACACCAGCATCTATAGACCAAGTAGACCATGGTGTGCAGACCTAATTGTCTTATAATGACATCATAACTACTTGGGAGAAAATATTCCAAACCCTAAGGTAATTTAGGGTAGAAAATAAAAAATTAAAGAGTGATCTTGAGAATTAGAGGAAATAAAAGGAAAAGGTAGAATCCATACTACAAACATGCTGCAAACTAGGAAATAAGTTCATTACTTATAGAAGACCTACCTCTAGGTATGGCCACTTTTTACAAGAACAAATTTATATATGGCAATAATTGAGAATAGCATGTGAGTTTCCTTATGACTTATAATATGACAAAGAATTTATGGATGTCTATTAGGATAATAACCTTGAGCAACAAAATATTTTGTGTGAATTTTATTTGTATAAGTTTCTCCTAGGACACATTTCCTCCTTCCTAATTAATTTTTTTATGGGAGAAGTTTAGCTTAATGCTTTCACCTCTACATTAAAATATTATATTTTATGGATTGACATGATAGAAGAATATTTTATAGAATTCAAAACTATTGGGATCTACATGAGGCCTAAATTACCTAATCTAAATAAGCAAACCAAAGTTTTTTGAAATATTTTATATAATCCAATGACTAGATAAAAGTATCCAAATATCTTAATAATACATTTCATATTTTGAGTAGTATGCTCAAATCCATTTTAGTACAACCCTTAATACCTTTGATCAGAGGTGGGATACTTTGAGTGACCCCTTTAAGGGAAGGGAGGTCATTTCTCTTAATAATATCAAATGGTGTTTTAGGAGAGCTAAATCTATTATAGAACTGATACAATAGTTTGGGCAGACATATGGGAAAGAAAGTATTTTAATAAGGTATATGTCACCATTTATACTCAGCCCTAAATCTTCATGATAGAATATAACATCTCAAGGAGAAGAATAGTTTAAAATATGAAAGACCCAAATTAGAGCATATAAAGGTAACATCGACCCAACACAACTGCACTGAGATACATACTATGACACTTATGACCTTAGCAAGAAACTAGGAGATATTATGTCTAGTAGAGAACAAAATAGACCTTAGTTTGCAAGAGGACTTGAAAGAAGTGTGGGGGAAATGATGAGCCCATAAAATGACTCATCATATCCAAGTAATTACCTCATTTACCCCTAAAAATATTCATTTTAAGTGAATTTAGATGTGCATAATAAAATTCATTATTAATTTAAAGTAGAAAATGAGAATTTTACCTTATTTATTCTATGCAATTTATTCTTACCTATTTAAACATAATTGTTCTAACATTTGCATGGGAAATAAACTAGTTCTGTGTGTATATGTCATAAGAATGCACTATAGTCAAATATAGTGTTTTTTTGGCAGTAGAAAACTCCTAACAACCAATCCAAACTAGTTTTGAAGATCACCAATCTATCTCTAAAGATCACCAGTCTAGTTCTGAAGATCACCAATCTAGCTCCAAAGATGCCTAGTTGAGCTCCAAATATGCCCAAACCAATTTCAAAGAATTCCAGAAGCTTGGAAAAAAACACCTAAAGATTGTACATTGATGCAATATATATGTGTGTGTGTGTGTGTGTGTGTGTGTGTGTGTGTGTGTGTGTGTGTGTGTGGGAATAATTCTAATAGATATATAAACTTTTCAAAAATAATAGTGTCTATTTTTAGCCATGGTATTTATAGAAGTTTTCTTATGAGTGACTATAAATATTATATTTTGATATGCTACCATAATTAAATTTAGATGCTATAAACTACAAAATAGGTTGTGCCTAGAAACAAACATGGAATCACGTGTGAAACATAATCCAACACTTTCCACCAGTTTTCCTTAAAATGTGGAAAGGATGTTGTTATGATATTATTTTGAAATAACCAAGATCCTATTTAGATTTGATCTTGTTAGGATTTTATCTATTTTGAATAATTTTTTGTAAAAAAAAAATTGATATATAAACAACATCCCTTTGGGTAAAAAAGTAGGGAGAAATAGATTTATTGAGTATTAAGGATTGAATAGTTTGAACATAACTATTTTCAATATTGTAAGCATTTTCAAGAAGTAATGAGAAATTAATTTCATGAATTTTTAGTAAATCTAATAGTGTTCTAGTCATTTTTTTAGGGATAAAAAAGTCCCACTCAATTGAAGCAATAGGATCTAGTTTGATATTTATATATTTATTTCATATTGTTGTGTTTTAAATTTTGTCTTCCATTATCTTATGCAAAGTATTATTATGTGTTTCACTTATATAAATTTTTGTTAATGTGTTTGTTCCAAATCATTTCCCTTCTAAATAAATTATTTTTCTTGTAAATAGATTAGATGTGTGTTTTTATTTCATGTAATTTACATTTCTAAAAATAGAGTAAAGGTGTGTTTACTTTAATGTAAATTAATTTTCAAAAAGTGTGTTTCCCTTCCAAGTAATTTTAATTCAATAAATTTATTTGATTTCTCATGTCATATATTACATTTTAATTCAATCAAGTCGATTAGAACTTTAGAAGTAAATGGAGGTTGCAATTTAGAAGCTTTTTCCTTCTTGGGTTTATAAGGGCACCAACCTCAAAATTATCATCCACTCATAATGATATTTACATTGTTAAATGTAAGTAAAGTTTTTGAATATATGGACAAATTCAAGAATATCTTTCATTCAATCTGAAATTAAGTTGTGTATCAATCAATATGTCTTAGAATTACTAGTTATGTTGTAAGTGTGATTGTTAACCAAAAATTGTACTGAATAATTTCAAAACCAAAAACATATGCTTATTGATATTCCCTTGGGAATACTTATAAAAAAAATTAAAATATGAAAAACAAATTTCAAAAATTAATTATTGTACACACTTCTTTGAGCACAATTATTTATTAATAAATAGAGGTAACATGAGCCTATTACAATATAATTTGCATGTGAAGTTATGTCTATAAAGTGAAATATAATTAAATACCTTTAATTAACAACTAATTAATATAAGCTTAAACTTATATAAATATACTCAAATATAATATGTAATTAAAAATAGATTCAATAGATAACTAAGAGTACCACTAATAATAACTGATAGATTTGTTGGCATCATGCAAGAAACCACTATCAATTGACTACCACAAGTTATAATTAGACAAAAATGGCATCCATAAATCCATATATGATATGAAATTTTTTTAAAATATTCTTAAATTTATTTAACATAACTTATAAAATGTGTCTTATAACTTGAAACTCGTGTAAGTAATCAGACAGTGAACTGGATTTAACTGACAGTTCTAGCTATTTTTGAAAAACAATATGAAAAGTGTCCAAAATTAAGCAAACAACTAATAAATGACATAAATAAATTAAATAAATTTTATAAACTAATTAAAAATCAAATAAACTAAATCTAAAATTAATACTTAAGTTCTTATATTGACATCATATTCAACATTTCCTCCTTTAGATGCAAAGAGTTGAAATGCCTATTGTCTCCTTAAGTCTTCTCAGTCATATTATTTGTTATCACAAAAAAATGTGTTTTCTCAATTTTAGACTCTTTGAAATAAACTAAGAATATTATTATCCACAATCCTTGTGTGTAATTTTATGTGAGGGTTGTATATTCAACTTCATTAGAGGATAAAGTAACTATAGCTTATTTCTTTGAAGATCAAGAAACCAACCCACTTCCTAGTCCGAAGCAATAACCTGAATTTGACTTCCTCTCATCAAAGGATCCTCCCCAATTTATATTTATATATATAATGAGACATAAATTTATTTTTGGTCTGAAATGAATACCATTATTATAACTATCTCTTGTATTTTTTAATATTTTTTTAATTGTTTGTAAATGTTTGAGAGATGGATTGTCCATAAATATTGAAACTAGTGAAACCCCATAACTGATATCATATATTGTCATAGTGAGATACATCAAATCTCACATCATGATTCAAAAAATATTTTTTTAATTTAAATGACTTTGATCCTCCCTCATAATATTTTGTCCACTTGTAATTTTAGTGTTTGTGGGCTTCCAATCATGAAGTTTGTACTTATTTAACATGCCTTGGACTTATACACGGCTTGATAAATGAATACTTTATATGTATTTTAAATGAATTACATGATAATAAATTAATACATAACTCCAATATCATTCATCTCTAATTATGATTTCATATCTTCTTTGAAGTTATTCAACATCTCTATAAAGCTACACATAAATTTCAAGTCATCTACATAAAGAAAAATATATAAAACAATAGAACCCAATGATTCTATGTAAATATTTGGCTCATTTTAAATTATTAAAAATAATTGATCCAATAAAAAAATATCAATTACTGATTACCAAACTCTTGGATCTTTCTTCAATCCATAAAGAGCCTTCTTCAACTTATATAACCAAAACTATTTACCATCTCAAACATTTGTGGCTGCCCTAGATATACTTATTCTTCAATCATTTCATTTAAGAATGACAATTTTATATCCATTGTAAGTATTTTAAATAATTTATTATCATCTAAAATAATAATTAGTATTATATTATCTTAACATGCCAAAAGTGGATAAGTTTCTTCATAGTCAACCTCATATATTTGTTTAAATCCTTTTACAACTAGTCTAGTTTTTAGCTTATCAATTATTCCATCACTCTTAAATTTGGTATTGTAAACCCACTTGGTTCCTATGACATATTTATTTTATTTAATTTTAAAAATATTCAATGTTCATTCACTCAATTTAATTCATCTCTAATTTCACAACATTAACCCATTCTTTCTTTTGACTAAATTTTGCATAACTTATAGGTTCATTAGGCACATATGATAATACAAACATAGTAATTTCATCATAATCATCATCAAAAAATAAATTCATTATGTTTAATAATTTTTATTATCCTCTCATAGTTATTACCTAACATTTCATTGGTTGGATGTGGATTTAAAAACTGCTTATGCTTGCTTGGAGTTAATGAAAATGGATGACTAGTCTCTTGTGAAAAGATAATATGGTTTCTTGTTGAACTAAAAACATGTGTAAGACTTTGTAATAGGAAAAATTAAACTTCAAAATTATTATTCCATTAAATTATTAACTATGTATCTATATGATCATAATTAACATATATCTCATTTTTTTTAAATTACAATCCGTAGAAACAATTATGGATTTACTAGTATGATTATAAAACTTGTATGCTTTACTTTCATAATTTTATCTTATGAAATTATGATCAATACTCTTAGTATCCATATTTGAATAAAAATAAACATATTTTATCTCACCATTACCTATAATTATGGTGATTTCCATGTTTCCCTTTCCTTCAACTTGGATGGACTTTCCATCACCCATTTGCAATTGAATTTTTATTTAAAAATCTAACTTATTTAAACCATCTTTGTGACTTGTCATGTGATTTTAGCAACCTAAATTAAGAGATAAAAATTATTTTCATCCTCTTTTCCCATAATACATGTGAGACTAATCTGAATGTTCTCAAACATCACTTTGTTTAGCTTGAAATGATTTATTTTTATTCTATTGATTATCTTGATCATTAGCTACTAGTATCCTAAAAAAAATTATAAAGTGTCATGGTTTTTTGAAATAATGATAAGTAAGGTATCTCTTTATCTTTCCTATAAATTTATATTCAAATTTCTATTTTAAATTTTATTTTTTTAAACTCCCTTGATTCTAATTTTTATTTTTTTCTTTGGTCTTTAAAACCCTAAGCTTACTTTCAAATTTTTGTTATATATATTTTGCATATATTATCATTTTATCCTCATGGAACAAAAGATAACCCACTAACTTATTAACATTAATAGTGTTTATGTCATCACACTCTTGAATATTTATCATAATATGTATGCATATTTGACTTAAGTATCTAAAAATATTCCTTAAAATAACACTATCTTCAATAGTTTCTCCATATAATCTCATTTTGTGCACTAATTCATTTACCATTATGAAATAATATCCAACTCCTTTATAATCTGACATTCTCAAATTCTTAAACTATATTTTAAGGGTTTGGATTTTTTCTTCTCTTACCTTAATGGATCCTTGATATAAAATTTTAAAATTAATATATGCCTCATGGGAATTATTGTATCATATAATTCTTGTAGTAAATGCTTGGTTCTATGGCAATCTGAAGATATAAGAAAGCTTGTGCATCCATTTTTTCATCTTTTTTTTGTTATTTTCTATTATGGTTTCAATGTGTTTCAATATTGAGGTGGTGTTTACCCTTGGAGAATATTTTTCCAAAATATTTTATATACAATAATTCTCTTCAAGTAACCACTCTAATACTCAAAGTTGTCACTTTTGAAAATAAGAATAGTCATGAAAGCAAAATTCATTGAAGCCATTATTTCTTTTGATAATGGATTAAAACCCTTATGAACCATTCAACATGGATCTGATACCAAATAAAAAAATTTAATGGATGGAGGGAGTAAAAATCAATTTTGATTTAATATTAAATTCAAGTTATGTATCAAGTAAACTATTATAGAATAACTAATTGTTAAACTAGTTGTGTTGTGTGATTGATGACCAAAATCTGCACTAAATAACTTAAAAATCAAAAATATATGTTTGTTGGTATTCATTTATGAATACCTATATAAAAAATTAGAGATAAAAATATGAAACATAAATTTAAAAAATAAATTATTAGAAACACTTCTTTGTGCACAATTCTTTAATAATAAAGAAAGCTAAAAGAAGCCTATTACAAGATAACTTACTTGTGAAGTTTTGTCTATAAAGTAAAATATAATTAAATATATTTACTAAAGTAATATTAAATTAAAATTATATAAATAGACTCAAATATAACATAAATTTAATATATATAAACTCAAGATAAAACTAAGATTACCACTAACATTAACTGATAGTTTTTTGGTCATCATGCAAGAAGCAACTATCAGTTGACTACCAGAAGCATAATTAGACAAAAGTGGCATACAAAAATATTATATGATAATATGTTTATTAAAATAACTGAAAAAATTAGTCAACATAATTTATAAAAGGTGCCATATAGCTTGGGACTCAATGTGAGTACTCAGATAGTGAATTGGACTTAACTAATCCCTCTAGTTATTTCTTAAGAAATGCCCTGAAAGTGTCCATAATTTATCAAACAACTATTTTATGATATAAATTAATTAAATAAACTTACTAAACTAATAAAAAAATTAATTAATTAAATCTAAATGAATAATCAAGTGTTTATATTGACATCATACTGAATAAGAAGACTTTATTGTTTAACAAGAGAGATGACTAAACTCATCTATCTTATCTGTTTGGTTATCAACTCAATCAAATACATGAAATAATGAGTTGATAAATAAATAACTTAATAAATTATTTAAATGCCTCTACTTCAATGACTGAATTCCCATTTTATGAATTCTAAAAGTTTATCATATATACACATGAACACCTGTTATGCTCACAAAGAATCCTAATATTTAGAAACTAAAGCCCAAATGCCTCTATGTCTCTTGAACTTATTGTGTGGATAAAATATCAATTATATTTAGGGTGAAACATCATGATGGTTGAATACCTACCACTTAAAGTTTTAGAAACATTGTGGAAGTTTGTGAAACCACTATGGTGGTTTGTAATATTATTGAGGTGGTTTACAAAATCATCAAGGTAGTTGTGAAACTAACACCTACATAAACTAGTTTTTTTGCAACCATGAAAAGCCTCTAACTTTCAAAGACCATATATTTTTAATATAAACTCAAAAATCAAATTCTGCTCTTTTTTTGAAATTTCATAACTTTTATAGAGGAACCCAAATATTTACTCTAAAGTTAATTTTAATACCAACCATGGGTTGTTTAAACCCTTACAATAGAAACTATTTATTTTCCGAGACTTGGTGTGTTATGAATAACCCATATTTGATAGTTAATTTTATTAATGACTCAATTGGATGATCATATTGATCTAAATTTATGACCATACACCTAAAACTTTAAGGATGTTGATCCCAAAAAAATCCATAAAAATAAGATGAAGATTTAGTTGTTATCTTCTCAAGGGAGATGCCAATTATATCATCCTCTTAGACTATACTTTAATCCTCTCTCTTAGAGAGTGATTTCCCAACTATGAAACCTAAAAACCTAGGTTGATAAAAAGTCCATAATTCCTTTCAATATCTACCAATTGACCTACTTACATTCTTTAGTGTCTTGGTCTTACTCATGGCTATTCCTTTTATCGCTTTTGTTGCCATACACATGCTTGTAGGATAGATGAAGCTCTGCATGAGGATATGCTTATAAAAAATTATCATTGTTCCTAAAAATTATTTCAAAAATTGAAGAAAATATATTTCATTATGTAGGTGCTGTTACAAAAAATCACCACAATTACAAATTTCCCTTATCTTGGGTCTTAAAATTTAACAATGCAACATACATGGATTGAACCATACCATTCTATTTCCATAGTTACCCATATATTAAAACTAAAAGTTTACATCAAAAAAATTCAACATACATTGAATGAAATAAATGAATAAAAGCAGATGTCACAACATGCACCCATTACAACCAATAGTCTTCTTGTGGAGTATTGCTCACCATGGATGTAATTCTCAATGTGTATGAATTACCTAATGTCAAACAACTTGTTCTCCCTCCACGGAAGAAATTTTGGGCTCATGAGCATGCTAAAATATGCCCAAGAACATGCCATTTGACTAACTATTTTCATTCTAAAATCTATTTTGATAACCTACAACAACCTTATTATATGTTCATATAACAATTCAAAATCATAATACAAACTTACTACAAATGTTTAAGGTTACCATGTTCATACAAAAAAAGCATAACCATGCTATAATAGTTATTATTTAAATAAACCAGTCTATATCACCATGTTATAATCATGTGAGTTCTCAAATAAATGTTATAACATTGATAAATAACTAGGCATGATAAACATGATGTAATTCTAAATTTCCATGTAGACAAAAATAAAACGAACATGCTACCACCTTTGTGATATCTTCACCTTTAGCCTATGTGTTGTTCCCTAACACACACACACCTCATTTTGAAATCTAAATAGGGACCCACTACTGATTGAATATCCCAATTCGAGTCTATTAAACCAAAAGTCTATGATGTGGAATTTGAAAAGCATAAAATTAAGGTCATTTTAAAGTTTGTAGTGTGTTTTTAAGTTACACAAAGGATAATAAAAGTTGTGCAGAAGCCATATGCATGATTTATCTTTTACCTTTGATTTTATTTTGATTCAAAAAGCTTCTATATACATGTCATATTTTTTATTTAACAGTTAACCGAGATGACATATTATTATTTTAATTGGTTCTTTGCCTATGTTCTTTATTAAAAATGTGATTTTATTCTTAAGTGTCTCTTAGAACATCCTAGAGCTCATCTACTCTTGCCACACAACATCATTCTACTCACCCAAATCCCAAGTGAAGAACATAAGTCACCCAACTAAGCATATTGTCAGGATATTACCATATGTCATCATCTCACTCACCTAAAGGTGATGTCAATGGATTTCCTCATAGAGATTATCCCAAGAAAGTAGAATAGTGAGAGCCATCCACGTGTTACCATCTTTCTCACCCATAGGTGATGTTAACAGAGTTCCTTGTATAGAATATCCTAGGAAAGTGAATCAAATAGAACTATATAAATTTTACCATCTTGATAACCTAGAGGTGACATCAAGATAGTTCTTTGTATAAAATATCTCAAGGAAGTCGATCATCGAGAGTCATCCATGTGTCACTATCTCATTTACCTAGAGATGACATCAACATAGTTTTTCATTTGGAATATCTCAGGCAAGTATATCATTGAGAGCCATCCACATGTCACCATACTTCTAACCCAAAGGTGATGTCAATAAAATTCCTTGTATAAAATATCCCAGGCAAGCAGATCATCAAGAGCCATCCATATGTCATCATTATATTAACCTAAAGGTGATGTCAGCAAAGTTCCTTATATGAATTATACAAGAAAGTAGAGTAACGAGAGCTATCCACATGTCATCATCCCACTCACCGAGAGGTGATGTTAGCAAAGTTACTTATATTTATTATCTTGGGAAAGCAGAGTAATGAAATCCATCTATACATCTTCTTGCTAACCCATGGCTAAAAGAATAAAGTACATCATCCCATATCTCAATTATAAGTGGAGTAGTGATATCTAGACACATGTCCCTCATCCACATAAGTAAATAATGTAGACATGAACACCAAGCCTGAAGAGTGAAAAAGTGACATTTGTTACATTATGCTGACTAAGCATTTGAAAGTAGGTAAAATAAGCCACATGGTAATAAAATCTATAGAAATTAGTGATATATTTATAAATGGAGGTCACAAAGTAATTAAATTCAATAGTAGGGGAACCACTGGCACATCCTCAAGGTACTTAGTCTCTAAGATATACACTAGTGAAAATGCATACATGGTCAGCATATGTTCCACTTTCAATACCCATTACTATGACTACATTGGCCTTAAATTCTAGCATATCTATAGTGATATTATTTATTCTAACAATAATTCAAGTTACTATAGCATTTTCATCCACTCCAATTTATACATTTATTATCCCATCATTTTCTTCTTCCAGTGGTGCCACATCATCACCCCTTTAAATGCATATGTATTTTTATGATTCATCTAAGATGTAACTATTATTTCATAATTCATTTAGCATATATACTATATTTTAGTTGAGAAATTATATTTTGGGCAAACAATTTTGTACATGCATACTTTTCATGATGATTGGCATACAATGTTATTTTTAAAGATGTAATTTTAGACTTTGTTTAAGTTATGAGATATCCCCATCCCAAGCTTAAGTATTTGTATATATATATATATATATATATATATATATATATATATATATATATATATGTATTTGTATATATATATGTATATATATATATACATATACATATATACATATATATATATATATGTATATATATATATACATATATGTATATATATATATATATATATAAAAATATACATATATATATATACACAAATATATATATATATATATATATATATATATATATATATATATATATATATCCTCCTGATCTCAAAGGGAGGAGAATTTTGGCTATTGAGATTAATAAAAAATTCTGAATAAAGTGCTATAATTTATCTTTTTTTATAAATGTTGATTCTCATCTAAACCTATAGATCTTGTAAGAAGTTTTATCATTATGATATCTTAGTCTTTTGGTTGTGCATGAGTTATCTTTTCAATACAGTTATTCATATTGTGCTAGTTGTTAATTTGAATGCCTTTTTTGTATTAATCATAAACCCCCTTCTAGATGTGCAAACACCTTAAAATCATGACAATCTTTGATTGTATATGCTTAAATTTATTATATTCATGTTCCCTTGGAATCTTAACTATGATTTATTGTTGGTGTGCTAACAGCGATTTGCATTAAACCTTGGTTTCTAATTACTTTTTGAATCTTTTAGTTCAAGCGTTGACTTAGTAAAGTTTCATCTTGTTTCATTCATAATTTTTCCTCTATGCCCTACTCTTCCCTCTTTTTTGGATTTTTTTTATGGGGTCTTATTATTTTAATATAAAATCATTATAAATATATGTTCTTAGATGTTAATTTGATCAATTGAGATAATTTCCATTGATGGTAAGTAGCTCACATTTTTCTATTTCACCACTTGGTTAATCTGAAACCACATACCTACAACTCATATTTTGGAGTGATTAATCACCAATCCTATTATGAGAGTAAAACCTCATTTTCTAGGGTGTACATAAAACCCATATCAATAAAAAGTTGGAGCTAGAAGGAGAAATTTTTTGATTTATTTTCATCTGACGAATCATTTTATTTTAGTTGCTTGTTAGAATCTAAAAATCCAAAAAAAATCACAAAATTTATAAAATTTAAAATCAAAAAATATGTCTTGGCTCAATAAATCGCTTGTAAACAACCCAAGTATTTAAATTGATTTACTAGATGATCTATTTAATTTTCTTCCTATTTTACAAAATAAATATTGAAAAACATCTTGTTGCTTAAAAATCTATTATGAATGTTTTGAATGTGAAATTTGAAGATGTAGCTTACAGATTATTTCCTTTTAATTTAGAGTAAGAAACTTATGATTGGTTTTTAAGCTTGGAACCTAATTATATTACTGGATGGAAGAGTTTTGAAGATCAATTTTTATTTCAATTTGGTCAAATGATTGATGATCATGTTTTACCAAAATAATTTATTATGATAAGAAGATAACTTCATGAGATAATTAAGGATTTTAATTTTATATTTTAAAATAATTATAACAAAATCCTAATCAATCATAGACCTTATACAATAATAGTTGTAGATATGTATTTGCATGATTTAGATCCATTAACCCCTATTTTTGTAGGAATGTTTGTAGCAAATACTTTAGTTTTAGCTTGTGTATAAGCTATTCAAGTGGATAATCAGTTATCATGCACAAATAGAGGTCATGTGGAAGATTTATTTTCTTTCTAAATTATTGTACCAAATAATCAATAAGTTTAGGATACTCCCATTGTTCTTATAAAGATTTTTAGTATGAGCAAGTTGATCATGAAACCTCTACTTTTATAAATCATGATATGATTGGAGAGGAAGAAAAAAATTCAAATGATGATGAATACAAAAATATTTCAAATCTAGAAGATCAAAATCAATTCATGCAAGAACCTAAAGAAGATGTGTGTTTATCAAATGATTCAAATTTAAAATAATTGGTATTTATTTAACCTCTTACTCTAAACATAATATTCACTAAACTTCAGGTAAATAAACCCATTTTTTATGTTTGTAAATACTTTGATGTAAATATTTCATATATTGATGTTTATTTTAATTTTGGAATTAATAAAGATGATTATGTTGAATATATGCATGCAAATTGTTTTGGGTCTAAGAGAAATAAATCACAAGAATTATTGAAGGAATACAAAGATGTTATGGCATATTTGAGGACTTTAACTGGAAGAATCTTTCTTCTACCAAAGAGTGTGAGACATTCTACACAAATTCTTACCAATTTTGTTTGGAATTATTTTTTAGAGTTTAAGTAGGTTTCATGTTTTTTAGATTAAATACACTGATTTATAAATTAGTCTTTCCTATTTTCCTAGATTATATTTATTGCTTTCTGTAATTGTGCTGGGTAGATTAGTTGTTGTGCTTTATCGATTAGTTTTCTAAAATTATAGAATAGACCAACTAATTTATTATCCTGAAGATACAAAAGACTTGTCAAAAACATGGGGATGACTTACAAGGATGCACAATTTGTTTTCACAAGAATTTATTCTTAAATTACATGATCTTTTAGGATTGAGGTATGTGTTCTAACTAAATTAGTTTTTTCTTAGACTGAATGAGTTTATTAGATCTCTAAAATTTACTCTGATATAGTCATGAAATTTTAAAAAGATATTTAATTTTTAAAGATCAACTATATAATTATATGCTAAAACTTGGATGGAAGGTAATAAACATAGAAATAGATACAAACTGATAGGAAAATATTGATTAAAATAAGTTTCCTTATATATACACCTAGCCAATAGTGATTCCCAACCCTTCTTTTATCTATGTTTCAAAAAAACATCATACAAACTGATAGAAGATGAGTGTTTCAAATAATCTCTACCGAGACTATGTATTCTTAGTTAGATATAGAGTAATGTTTAGAGTGGAATCAAAATTATCTCCATCAAGGATATGGACGCCTAGTTAGTAGTAGAGCAATACACAAGGTTTCCTTATTATTTGGCTATAAAATATAAGGTCAAAATAAAACCTACAATGTCTATTTAGGGCTTTTCTAAAACTATCATAAATAGGGAAAATTAATTTCATAAAAAATCACACAATTAAATTAGAGGAATGGAAAGGGTTAGTATGTTGCATGAAGAAGTAGAAGTCATTTTCATAGTTTGGTTTGTTTGTTATTTTCTTGGTAGAGTTAAAGTTTTATTATGATGCATTATTGAGATTTTAGGTTTTCAAATACTTAGGAGTATTTTCTCTTTTGAGTCACCATTTATTTTTCCCTAACACACATAACCCATTTTGAAATGTAAATAGGGACTCACTATTGATTTAATATGCCAATTTGAGGTCTAGTGAACTAGAAGTCTATGACATGGAATTTGAAAAGCATAAAAGTAAAGTCATTTATAAGTGTGTAGTGTGTTTTGTAGTTATGTGAAGTATAATCAAAGTTGTGCATAATCCATATGCATTATTTATCTTTTGCCTTTTATTTTATTTCAATTCAAAAAACTTCTATGTACATGTCACATTTTCAATTTAATGGATAACTAGGCTGACATGTTATATTTTTAGTTGGTTTTTTACCTATGTTATATCTTAAATAGGTTATTCCATGCCTAAGTGTCTCCTAGGACATCCCAGAGCTCATCTACTCTTGCCACATGACATTATTACATCACCTTGAGCCCAGGTGAAGAACATAAGTGACCTGACTAAGTAGATCATTGATATATTTCTAGTGTCATCATCTTATTTACTCGAAGATGATGTTAGTAGAGTTATTTATACAGATTATCCTAGAAAAATGAAATAGTGAGATTCATCCACATGTCACCATCCCACTCACATAGAGGTGATGTTAGTAGAGTTTCTTGTGAAAACTATTTTGAGAAATTAGAGTAGTGAGAGCCATCCACATGTCACCATTATATTAACCCAAAGGTGACATCATTAGATTTTTTTATACAAATTATTCTAGGCAAGTGGATCAGCAAGATATATCTATGTGTCACCATCTTACTAATTTAGAGGTGACATCAGTAGAATTATTTAGTTGGAATAACCTAGGCAAGTAAATCATTAAGAGTTGTCCATGTGTCACCATCCTACTAACCTGAAGGTGATTTTATTAGAATTAATTATAAAAAATATTTTGGGTAAGTGAAGTAGTGAGATTCGTCTATGTGTCATAACCTTGTAGGTGATGTCAGTAGATTTCCTTAACATTTCATCATCCTACTTACCTGGAGGTGATGTCAATAGAGTTATTTGTATAAATTATCTTAGGCAAGAATAATAGCAAGATCCATCCACACGACATCATCCCACTAACCCATGGCCAAAATAAAAAAGTATAACAGGCCATAGCTCATTTAGAATTAGATTAGAGATACACAAATATGTGTTTCCGAACCACATAAGTAGATAACACAGACATGAATGCCAATCTTAAAAGCACAGAAAAAAGACATCTATCACATTATGATGACTAGGTAGTCAAGAGTAGGTAAAAGAAGCCACATGGAAATAAAATCTATATAAATTGGCATTATATTTATAAATGGAGGAAACAAAGTAATCAACTTTAGCGATAGGGGCACCATTGGGACCTCCTCAAGGTACTCAATCTCCAAGATATACACTAGTGAAAACATAGAAAGGGCTAGTGTATATGTCACTTCCAATACCAATGCTATATTTACATTGGTCATAATATCTAGCATATCTACAATGATAGTGTTTGTTCTAGTTGTAACTCAAGTTACTATAACAATTTCATCCGCTCCAATTTCTACAACATTTTTTTCATTCAGTGGTTTCACATTAGCACCCCCTTAAATATGTATGTATTTTCATGATTCAAATAACATGTAACTATTAGTTCCTAATTCATTTAGCATATGTATATTGTATTTTATTCCATAAATTCTATTTTGGAAAAACACTTTTGTAAATGCATATTTTACATGATGATTGACATACAATGTTATTTTTAGAGATGTAATTTTAGACTTCACTTGAGTGATGAGGCATCCCCATTCCAAGTTTATATATATTTGTATCCTCTCAATTTCAAAGGGAAGATAATTTTGGATTTTGATATTAATAGGAAATTCTGAGGAAAGTTCTACAATTGGTCTTGATTTTAAAATCTTGATTCTTCTCCAAATTTGTGGATTGTGTAAAAAGTTATATCATTTTAATATCTTATTCATTTGGTTATGTATGAGTTATCTTTTCAATACAATTTTTCATATTATTCTACTACTAATTTAAATGCCTTTTATATATTAATCATAATCCCTCCTTGTAGATGTGCAAGCACAATATTACAAACATGACAACCTTTGATTATATATACTTAAGTTTAATGTATTATTGTTCTATTAGACTCTTAGTTATGCTTGATTGTTGGTGTACTTAAAATAACTTGTAGCAAACATTGGTTTATGATTATTTGTCCAACCATTTAGTTCAAGTGTTGGCTTAGAAAGGTTTCATATTGTTTGGTCTACAGGCCTTCCTATCTACCCTACTATTCCCTCTTTTTGGCTTTTTTAATAGGATATTCTTATTATTTTAATATAGCATCACTATAAATATATGTTCTTAGATGTTAATTTGATCACTTGAAATAATTTACCTTAATGGGATGTAGGTCACATGCTACTATTCCACCACTTGGTTAATTTAAAATTACATACCTACAATTTGTGCCTTGGAAAGATTAATCATTGATCCCAAAATGAGAGGGTAAAAACACATTGTTTGGGGTGTGTAAAAAACTTGCATCAAAAATATGCTTGGATCTTTATCTCAACATAGAGTTCCTTTTCTACCCATTTTTTCATATGATACAATAACTTGGTAAGGAAAACATTCAAAATTTTAAATGAAACTGAGATTGATGAAAATGATACAACCTTTTTGATGCAATGGGATACTCATACATGTAATTATCAAACAAAATTATATGGTTGCTCCATAATCCACCCTTAGTGAGAGGCACTCCTTCATGTTTTCTCATACAAATGAGGTTAGATTTATTCTTTAAAAAATGGAACATAACAAGTAATTTAGAGGTGATTACATGTGCATGCTAAATAACATCTTAGCTATGTAAATATTATATCCATGAAAATAATAATAAAGGCTTGCCATTACAAACTTGCAATGGTGATGAGATATTCTCTATGTGTTGTTTCCTCTTGATAGTTTCCATCTTGAATAACTTTTCACTTAGATGGAAATCAAAAAATGATTTTTACAACTAACATTCTAAGCATGGATTTCATACCATGTTTATCTCTTTGAAATGATGATGGGTTCTCATCTAAGGGTTTCTCCCTTTTCATGGGCTATAGCTTATATAGGTGGAATTATTCGTGTCTTGGAGGTGTTTGAGTAACATCTCCATTTTATACCTATTTCTTTATAGGTGCTTGAATAATTTACCTCTTACTTGTAGATGGCTCTTATTTTTTTAAATGCTCATTGAAATTCTTTGGATGAAGTTGTAGATGAATCTCTCAATATTTTTCATGCCAATTCCCTCTCATGTTGTAATGTGTGTGATGATTATTTCCCATTCTCTTGGATAACATTATTTTCTTTCCCTTCTCCATATTTTGATTTGGAGAGTGGTTTTTACATCTTCCATTCTCCTTTCTAAAGGATATTATCTGATTTTGGATGGATTTCCTCTTCCAACACATGGCCATGCATGGTTATTCATTCCACAAAAGTACATGGATATGTATACCAATAATTTTGTGTTATATGACCATTTTTATTACATTTGAAGCAAAAAATGAGAGATTTGTTCTTTCCATACCTTCTTAGGTTACCCTTTGTGTGAGCATGATGAAGTTGTAATGTTTTAACTCAATAATTGGTATGTTACCTCTCTTTGGATGTGTTTTGCATTCTTCTATGATGATATTCCCATCATTGAAAGGTTGTAGCCTTCCTAGTTCTAGCTTGCATTCACTCACATGGTCATGAAGTGACAATATGCTATCTCCTTCTAATGAGAGACCTACTCATTATTTTTTAGAATCAAACTCCTCATTATATTTTTAAAAATAAATGGCTCCATTACCTTGCATGGGATGTTTTGCAGGGTTAGTGACTTGGGATCTATGCCTATAAAATCTTTCCTTTATTTAATTATATTTAAGCATTCTACAACTCCTCCTTTTCCACTAACATATCCCAAACATTTATATTGAGGCCTTTCCTCAATGTTTATGGGATTATGCATTTCTTGGCCATTGATGCCAAATTCCTTTCCATCATAACCCATCTTAGTTATCAGTTTAGATCCAAATCCCTTGGTATGCTTCTCAAATTTTCAAAACAAAACATCTAGATTTTGATGGAAAGAAAGAAAGAGAATATGATTGAGTAATTAATTTTCACACCTTAGTCATGGCTTTTGCATCTTTGGTAAAGGATGATCTCCTTTGCATGGTAGACTCATCTCTCTCCTTCACTCCTTCACCATCATTTTGGAAAGAAAGAGAATATGGTTAAGCAACTAATTTCCACACCTTAGTCATGATTTTTACATCTTTGGTAGAGGATGATCTCCTTTGCATGGTAGACTCATCTCTCTCCTTTTCATGGTAGACTCGTCTCTCTCTCCATCATTTTCCAACATATCTTCCTTGGTTTTTAACACATGTTGCAACTCTTCAATGATACCCATGAGAAATTCTTTGTGGCTTGTCACTCTATCTTGAAGCTCTTTATTCTCATCTTCCAAGTGTTTTCATGTCTTTATTAATTCAAAATTTTCCTGTTGAAATTTTTAGTTAGTATATTCATGATCTTGAAGCCTTTATATCTTCAATATTTTAGCCATGGTTGAAATTTTGAAACCAAAAAGCATACACTTCCTTGTCAAAAAAAAAACATGAAATAATATATAACAAAATATGGAAATGTGTTTTCAAACCCTTTAGGAAAAAATAAAACCTACTCAAATATCAATATGATCCATAAATGAGATGGATATTCCACACTAATGTTCAACAACATGAATCACTTTAATACAAGGGGTTGTCCTTAAGTTCTATGCCAAATAACAATAACCAAAATGATTTTTAAAAATATATATCAAACCTTATGACTATCATCTATAGCATATAAAATAGTATGCAACCCTTCATATGAAATCCCCACATGATACATACATTACATACATTTATTTACTCGCTAACATGCTAATACTCCATACATGACTGCAATTGAAATATTTATATAGAAGTGTAAAATCAATGTGAATTTATTTAACATCTATGAACAAGTACTATGTTTATGAAACATGAGTTCTTGATCTCTCTTAAGTTTTTCTTATAATATAATAGTTTCAAGAAAATGAAACATGCAATCAAAGGAAATAAACACATCAAAAAAAATAGATGACACAAGACATACCTTGAAGAAACTCAATGTGAGAAAAACCCAGCAAGAGTGAAGCTATGCTTCCTCATCTCTACTATTTATTGTAGTTTACAAGTTTTTACCTTGTTAGGATTATAAGGACACCAACCTAAAAATTATGTTACACTCATAATGATCCTTATACTATTTAGTGGAAGACTTGCCTCTTCATCTAGATAAACTACTAAATTTAGCTATCTCAAATGTGTAGCCTTCAGCTCAATCAAAAACATGGAACAATGAGTTGATAAAAGAATAACTAAATATATTCTTCAAATTCCTCTACTTTAATACCCCTTTTATAAACTCTACAAGTTCAGATATATACATAATAACACCCCTTAAGATCACAGAATAAGCCCAAGAGTCAGAAACTGAATCCCAAACACCTCTATGTCTCTTGAACTTCCTACACATTTAAAACCACTACTATATGCAAGGTGAAATCACTGAAACAATTTCAAAACCATGAGTTAAGGTTGAAAAATTATCAAGATAATTTCTAAACTATTGGCGCAGCTTGTAAAACTGTCAACTACATAAACCAGAGGTTTCACAACTATGAAAAGTCCTCTAACATCAAGAGGCCATAAGTTTTGCATACTAGCTTGAAATCACATGCCATTTTTTAAAAATTTAATAAATCTTCAAGAGGCACCCAAATATTTATTCTAGAGGTATTTTTTATGCCAACCGTATGTTGTTTAATCCCTTTAATAAAAAATAACTTATTTCAAGACTTGACATGTTGTGGATAACTCGTGTTTGATAGTCAATTATCTTACCGATTGAATTGGATAATCTTAATTATCTAAATTTATAATGAGAAAGAAATACATTTAAAAAAATCCTTACCCAAACATTTATTTTTTAAAAATATAAAAAGATAGAAAAGGAAAAAACAACTCATTTTCTTGAGGTCGAAAGACATTGAAAAATGTTGATGTATGCATGAAATAAGTCATGAAATCATATCCAAATATGTAGTGTGTCGTTTGGCAAAAAGATGTAAGAGTTTTAAACAAAACCTTCATGTAACACTGAAGAAATTGGGAATGAAAAGTTACCACTTGTATATAAAAAAAGGTTGAAGAAATTGGGAATGAAAAGTTACCACTTGTATATAAAAGAAGGTTTTCAAACCCTTTTGAAAGTATAAGCAATTTTCAAGTAGCTTCTTAATGAAACATACTATTATACTCACCTTGTAATGCAATATTTTAATATTTATTAATAAAACTATTAAATAAATATTTTAATTTAAAATTATTAATTTACATAAAAATAATTTAAAATTTAATTATAATATATTTTTCAATAATATATATTTAATTTATATTAATTTATAATCGATTAGATAATAATAAATAGTTTATTTATTTATTTTTTCCTTTAAATGTACTTCAATATAAATATAAACCAGATTTTGCAACAAAATCATGTAATTCAATATAAACCAGGTTTTGGCACAAAATCATGTTGAAAGTATGACAACATTAGGATGATTTTACAACATACATAAAATTTCAAAGAAAAATCACCCACACATCTTAAAACTGGAAGATCTACTAACAAATCAATGTAAACACAAAGAGCCACCTCCATTGATTTGCTGGACATCACCTGCTCATCATTTTCATCTCTTCATAATTTGAAGCAAGTTTCCCAAATGGGGTTTGTCGATGGTATCTCCAGTTGCCACACTCCAATCCAAAGAGGCCTCGCTGGGTTCGTAACAAAAACTGTGTGCAGAAAGCGGGAGTGCTGCTTCCATGCCTCCAAAATTGTAATACTGGTGGAAACCCGGCTCGCAGGTAGTAGACCGAATACTGGAGGCGTCGTCGTTAGAATCCCTCCTCCTCCTCAAGGGATGGCATGATGCAGTCCCTTGCGTGGTGAAGCTCTCGATTTCGAAAAGATCCGAGCTCGAATCGCTCTCCTTGTCTGCATCGCCATCCTTTACTTTAGGACTAGTATTGATATTCCCTTCAAGCTCGTGAGTTTCAGAGTTGGAACAGAGCGAATATCGCCCGCAGTGTAAATCTAAGGGCTGCCTCTGATGAGGATTGTGCATGCCTGAGGTGGGGTTACGAGTCTCTTCACGGTCAGGTGTACCAGGAAATGGCGAGCCAAATACTTCTAACGATGGCCTCGGCGTTTCTTCACATTTCTCAGATAGAATTGGGAAGGAAAATCCGTCTTTTTCAAACATTTTGGTTTTGATTCTCCTATGATCAAGCCTTTCACCCAGATCTTCTCGATTAGAATCCGTATCATACTTGGCACTGTTTTTATGCAGCTTATTTTGAGGCTTCCTGTCAACTGATATAGCGAGAGGAATATTTATAGCAGATTTTATAGCTGATCTTCCATTTGTGTTGCTGTGGATACCACTGATCTCCGATGCAGTGTCTGCAAAGCCCTCTGATCTCTGATTTTCAATGGACCTGCCCAGGACCCTTTCGCCCACGGTGGTGAGCGGACTGTTCATTAGCGCAGTTGAGCTCAGCGAATTTGATACCGAGCGAGCCAGCTTGAATTCCGTTAGCGTGTTGTCAATCTCCACAGATTTTTTGTTCGAGCAAGGCCATTTGCACCCAAACGCCCACTTTCCAGACGATTTTCTTCCGTCATTCGTAGGCGATTTATAGACTGAATTACAAGCCGCCCTAGAAAGCAGTCCAGACTGGCTGTTCCAGCTAGCCTCTGAAGACGCTGTGGGAGTTGTCCCCCTTGGTGGCCTGAAACTTCGATTAACTGCAACTATGGACGATGCAGGAGAAGAAATTGGATTACGACAATCATACGACTCGGGACTAGACAACAATACCTTATTTTTGCTTGCCTGTATTTCGGCTTTGGAATTGGAATTCTCTCTAATCGTCTTGGAGCTTTTGATTTTGGATTCATGAGTCGCATCCAATTTCTTCTCATCCGAAGCACTGAAATACTTTTCTGCTTCGAAGATACTGATCTCACAGTCCTCCGTCGCCCTCCCAAGCACCGGCGCCCTCCCCCTACAGGAATTTTGCTTCTCTACGCCGCCTTCTACAAAAGCAGTATCCCCTCCTTCAATGGATGCAATAGCCTCTTCGTTGGTGTGATTGTCGCCAGCATTTCCAATCCAAGGTGTACTGGATATTGCCTCAGCATTACTTCCCACAAGATATGAAGAAAATGAAACATCGCCCAATGGAGCTCTGCACTTTTCATTGCATATAACATTCTTATGAATCTGGCTACTTTCTCCAATATATTTCCCCGCGATGATGTCATTGGGCCCTGGAACAATCCTCACACTCATCTCACCTTTCCTCAACTTACTCATGAGCTCCATCTTCAAATTTGTTAACAACTTTCAGTGAATGATATATGTTATTTGTTACAAATTACAATGTAACACCATCACCCACCATTATTGAACCCTACTAAATGGAATCAATACTACCCAATCACAAATAATATGATACCAGTGAGCATTGCTTTATGATACTAAAGCTGAACACCCTAATTTGGTATGTACTTAAATTTATTACATCATATTGAATATTTAATAGTTGTAAATCTCATATGTCATGTTGTGGTTAAGTAAATATTGAAAAACTAACAGATAATACATATTCAATTTTTTTTAAAAAAATATATATATGTCATATTAATATATTTCATAAATAGACTTCACCCTACTCCACAACTGATACATGCTCAACTTCTAGTGGCTTCCTTTTGTCTCTTATTTTGTAGTATTTAGTGCTCTTCCATGTGAACATTGCCATTTTGTAGTATTTAGTGCTCTTCCATGTGAACATTGCCATGCCTGACATGCACAGTGTTTCTGGTTTGATAAAATCAGTACATTATATTCTTCAAATTTTGTATCCAACATAAGCAAAAAGCATATCTTATCTCTAAAATCACTGTTGAGCTTATGCTAATCTGCGAGTCGTACACAATAATGACAAAACGTGTAAGTGATAACAAGTTCGTTACCCATTACAGCAATTCCTTAATAAAAAGATACACTCAACAAGGGAAAGTTGTACCTACATACCAAATAAAGGAAAAACTCCCCAATCTTGAAAGTCAGAAATGTCAGAAACTAAAGCTCCTTTATTCAAATCAAAAGAAAGAAATACGGGCGCCAACGGAACTTCTTCATGGAGAAAAGGTTACTTTCAGCAAACTCGAGAATCATTTAACACTTTCTACTTATTTCGGCTAACGATGATAGAAAAACCGGAACCCTAGCTTGCACTTTCATGGAGAAAAGTATGAATGTAAAGCACAGGGCTGTGGAAATGAGATTTGATGCCCGTCTTCTATACTTTTCAACGTATTTTATGTATTACTTCAAAATGATTCCACTCTTTTATGACGTCTCATAATATGTAAAACCCATTAATATAACCAGTATCAATCTTGTGTAGTTAAATTTAATTATACATTAAAAACGAGGAGATTTTTGGAGACAATCAATGAAACAAAAGACTCGTTTCTGGTTCGTCTGCCGGACTTATCGTGAAAAGAGAATGAATCTTATTTCATTCTCTTTTTACTGTAGATTCAGTAGATAAACTTGAAAGGTTGATATCTTTTTTTCCATTCACACTATCTCCAAAAATCTCTTTTTTAATAAATTATATTCTAATAACATTATATATTTATGAATAACATGTTGTAAGTTAGTGTAATTTTGTAGTGGAGAGTATTTGCTTCTATTTTTTTTATTGAAACACTGTTTTTTTATACGAATTAACATGTTGCAAGTTAGTGTAATTTTGTAATGGAGAGTGTTTGTTTCTATTTTTTTAATTGAAACATTGATTTTTATACGAATTATATGTACAAAATGTTTCTTTGGCCTAGTGCCAAGAACTAAGGAGCATCCATTCCACCAAATTCGTCTAGGACATTATCCCAATCTCATTCCTTTTTTGATATCTCTTAAGATTTATACTTTGATAAATAACTATACAACACCTTTTACACTATCATCGTCACCATTGAACTACAACTCACTTGATGTTTACTTCCATTTTAACAATCAATAAATACATTTAAATTTTCTACATTACCAATATAAAATTCAGTTGATAGATAAGCCTACCCGTCAAATCTCAACGCTGGCCGGGACACCCTAAAATCTTTTCGTATTGGGACGTGAACTGATTTCAAGCCCCTATACAATAAAGCATATACCCATGAGGTGAGTATTTTTATGATTAAGCAGCTACTCTGCAACCATTATTGAGGTCTAACATGGCTAGCATTGGCCGAGATTGGAATACATTCGATGTGTACAAAAGCAAGTCCCCACAAAGGAGAAATGTGGTGACAAGGACCCGACAGACAAGAATGCCCACAAACGTCCCATACTTGAATAAAGTACCCATATAGCCAACACTTTATTTCCCTTTTATTTATTCAATATTTTTGTCACTGTTTACCTGCCTCGTCTCAGATTGTTTGCAACTTTCTCCACGTTGTCTTTAAATGCAGAGACAACTGTTCAAAGTTTTATATTATTATTCTCCGCTTTTTCATGTTCAGTCCACAAAATTCCAAACAAAAAGAAATACTAGGGTTTTAAACGGAGCAAGAAGAGAGGAAGTTGCACAATAAGGAGTACATAAATAGGTACTTTGATTGCTGATTATAATGGATTAATACATTTTATATAAGATTTCAACTGATCAACATATTCTTAATAAAATTATATTTTGATAAGTTATTTATCTAATAAATTGTGACTTTTATTTGAATTCTTATTGTCACCACTTTAACAAGTGTGATTTCTATTCTCAACATTCTAACAACCTACCAATAATATTTTTTTTAATTTATACATTAACTTTGACACACATTTTTAATAGAGAAATGAATTCTCTATGATAGTTAGCATATTCCTAAATATTGTAAACTTTATCTTTCCCGAGGCTTAGTAAATATACCAGCCATGTTCTCATTTGTGTTATAATACATCAAGTCTGTATCTCTTGATTGAACCTTTTCTCTTATAAAATGATATTGAGTTTCAATATGTTTTGATCTAGCATGATAAATTGGATTATTTGCCAATTTCATTGAACTTTGATTGTCACACTTGATAAGTGTTGGTCCTTTCTTTTCTCCCATCTCTGTAAGGATGTGTCTTAGCCAAACAACTTCATAGGTAGCATGGCACAATGCTTTATACTTAGCTTCAATAGAGGATAAATAATTACACACCTAGTCATAATGCCACTTGAGAGAGCAGAGAGAGAAGTGGAGATCAAGGGTCATAATGCCACTTGTCAAGGCATGATAATCAGTTATGTTGTAGAGGGGTGGAGTATGAAATAGGTCATAAAATCTCTCTTTGGACAAATGTCCCTCCAAGGCATGAAAACTCTTCAAAATTGGCGTAGGATTCCTTAGCTACCTTTTTGGAAACTGCCTTCTTCATCAGGTCTCTCTTGCACACTCCAAAGCAAACTAGGAATAGTTGACACATATGCACTATGATAGGGGGTTAAGAACAAGCTCCAACATGCATTAGATGTGTCCCTAACCACTAGTATTCTTCTGGATAGGTTTTCTCACCATCTTCAGTAACCATCACTAGTTTTACAGGCCTATCTTCACATTTGGCGCCAAGATGGCCTTCAGTTTCTCAATCCAATCTGTGCAAGGGGTGATATGACACATGTCAAGATTCTTATTGTTCTTAAATCCATCAAGTACGTATTAAAAGTCCTCCCAATTGGACTTATCACTTTCTCACTTGGTGGTCACCTTCCATTCTCATTGTTTTCCACATACTGCCTGAAGTGAGGGGGCTTATAGAGATACTTGTGTTCCTGTCTAAATTAATAAATGAATATGAGGACTTAGACTATGTCCCAATGGACCTCCCCAAATGATCTTCATCCTTAAATACTCCCCTACACCTACAAAACATCAAATTTATCAAGAAAACCTATTTAGTACCATGTCTATGCAAGTAGGGTACCAACCAATATGATGAGAACGAACCTGAGGGAATTATCTACAAGTAAAAATCATTTTCCTGATCATACTATCCCTCTTTGATGCATATTTATTCACCTCTTTCCCATCGGGTCTCAGGTAAGGGTTTTGGAGGGTTTTAGCTCATTTTAACCTTTAGCATTTGTTCATAAAAACATGGTGTTGGACCTATGAACAAATACCACTAGAAGTATGTTTAGGGCCTCCTCCAATAATTTTTAGATCCTTTGGTATCCATACTAAGTTTCTATACTAGCGTGAGCTTCTAAGTATGGCCTCTTGAGCTTGGGAGTGCAATCTAAGTAAGCCTGAGGTGAAAAAGGTCAATTTTGACCAACCTATAATGGATATCTACAATCCAATGGCACCAAAAAACCTAATATATTCCTCTAAAGATTATCCGATGCATTTGAGTGTTCACTTAGTGCTAGAAATGGCATTGAGACCTCCTAGGGATTTAGGCGTAGTCTGTACATAGTTGCTCATAACCACCTCTGAGTGGTTCTTCAAGATTTCAAGGCCTCATTTACATTTTTTCATGTTTAACACACCCTACCATACCATTTTTCAATGTTTTAACACTCCCCAACTCACCTTCTTATCATTTTCATACTCAATTTGCAATCTTCTTATTTCCTAGAGTGCCCTTTGTCTGAGATAGAATAAAGGGAACTTCCCCTATCTTCTCAATCAAACCAAGGATATAAGAGGTGAGATTAGGTCATGAATATGATATGTCAAAATTTTCATAGCTTTTCCACCTTTGAAAGGTCATCAACATTCTAAATCTTCAAGATAAACTCCTAAAATTGATGATTGTGTAATATTTTTAGTTAATTGTGAGGTTGTATGTGGAAACCCTCCTTGCTCTATTTCCCTATGATGAGCATCATGTGATATTATCATCATCATTGTGAAGGTGTTCTCAACATGTCTAGAACTCCCAACTTTTGCTAACTCTCTCAATTCACTCTTCCAAACCTAGGCCTAACTATCTACTGTAGCAAATTGTAGGTGTGCTTTTCAAACAAATGAGATTCCCTATAGGGTGTCATTCTAAGTTAGACCTTGTATCTCATGCTTGGATCCATATTATAATCCTTGAGATCATCTCCCAACTATTTGGATTCTAATTTTATGCTTAAGGACTTGTGCCAAGACCAAACTATTATATGCTAATGCACTATCGCATTACAGTCAAGCTATAGGTGTCATTTTGAAAGCAAAAAGACACATGTAGATGATTTTTAAATCTTGAACCCTATGTTTTAAATCCTAGGATCTCCTTGAATTCCTTGGAGTCATCTCCAACAGGAAAGTGTTTATGTTTGCAGGGTTTCTCATTTCTAGCTTCTTGTCATCAACTTGTAGGTGCCTCCAGTTAGACTATAGGTGGCCCTTTTAAGGATAAAGGGACCCCTATAGGTGATGTTTCACACCATGAACTTGTATATTTCCCTCTTTGGTTGTTATGGAGACCATGGTGTTATTTCAATACAAGTGGGATCATTTTCTTGCAGGTTATACCTCCATCATGTGACTATTGGACTGCTCAAAACACTGTAGAGAACACTGAAAGACTGTAGTCAAGGATTGCATGAGTTTGAAACCTTATTATATCACCCTCTCTTGTCCAAGAATTCATGTTCTTTTGCAAGGCATTTCCCCTACATGTGGGATACATTATGGAAGCATTCAAATCTATTTATACCTCATGTATTTCACTATGGAATGATCAAAAGAAAGATGAAAACCCTATTTTGAAGACTTTAAGATAATTTGTCCCTTAAGTCACTTCAACAACTTGTGGAGAGTTAAAATAGATTTGTTTGTCACTTCATGGTTATACCATGGCTACCATTACATTATCCATGCTTTCAAACCTTAAAGAGGTTCAAACAAGTTTCAAACACTTACATTTTAATACCCTCAAGCCTCTATTGGAGCCACATGTAGGTGCATATGCAAGACACAGGGTAGTGAAGCTGGGATACAAACAATATGCATGGTGGATCATTATGTAATAAATATTATACATCCTTTAAGTCTAAACTAATTCTCTCCATCTTGGGAAACCTCCCAAGACCTTTGAACCTCTTCTCTCATTTATCATGACTGTGAAAGGCTCCTTTTCTCTACCTATAGGTGAATATTGCAATATACAAGGTAGTATATGTTGGATTGCTTCTCCAAGTCAACTTCTAACCTTTTGGAAGGTTTTAATTTGTTTTTTCCCTTAAAAAACCATTTCAACACCTTGAGAACTTATTCACCTCTTCAAAAAGGCTAGTCAAAGCTTCTTTTCACCTAACAATAGGTGGCAACCATGAAGTATACTGATTGTGTTGAATTTATGACTATGTTACTCACATATGAGACATTCTTGAGACCAAGCTCAGCAAGGAAAGGTGATTTCCATGATATCTTAGAAGTGTAAACATCATATCCTCTATTTGACACCATTACAAGAACAAGAAATTTCTACAACTTGGTGAGACCTATCTGCAAACTCAATGGTGTCTCTCATTAATAATGTAAGGTATTCTTCCTATATCTCACTCAACATAAGTAAAAACCAAACCAATAACCATATGAGAAGGTTATTCATGCTTTTAAGAATCAATTACAACCATTGGTTTATACAAAACTAGGAAAATATGAGAGAAACCTTGAGGTGGTGGGGATGAACATGCATAAAAATGCAGTAGACTTCTAAACAATGTTTCATAGAGCATAAACAATCAATCCTTGAACTCTTGATATGAAATGAAATTAGACTAAGATTGATATATACCAACACATGGATTCATCCTAAATCAACCACTAGTATCCGTACTAGACCAAAATTGGTTGGTCATTTCTACCTGCCTAGTGGAGTGATTGAAAAATAGAATGGTCTTAGGCCATTTTTAAGTGTTTCAAAGATAAAAAATGTGATAATGAGTTTATGAGATTTGAAGAGTCGGTGTAGAATCCTGCCACACATTCCACACTCTTGTAAAAGTTGTACAACTACCAAAACTTAATTTTTTCAACTCTTTTCTTGTTCTAACATAAAAACTTGTAAGTTTTTAGTTAGGACTAACATTTCTAACAAGAAACTGACATAGAGAACATTGAGAAACACTTAGACACCTTTTATTACATGGAAAATTGTAAAAAACATCATAAATGACTCAAATATCACCCCTAACATGGCATAGACTATCTAAGGACTAAAAGTGAATGAAAAAGTTAATGACATATAAAATAACCTCAACTAGGACTATGGTATACACTATAAGACCTTAATAATCCCCTATACAAGTTTTCAACTATATGAGGTTGACCTATTTTGAATTTTGGTCAAAATAGTTAACATTCTTAGTGATTTCCTAGGGTGGCAAGCTAGCTATGCCACTAACTAGTAGCCTACTCCTATCCATTAGGCTATAGAATCACTTATGCACAAGTTAGACACTAAATTTCCCTTTGAAACCACACCAAAAAATAAGGAAAGACATACAAAAAAGACACACCAAAAGAAACACACATGTGTTCTCAAGAACACTTATGGAACACACATAACTAAAATAAAGACACACACCTATCCTAATATATACAAGACCTCAATCTTGAGGTGAAAACAACTCACCATGATCTAACTAGGTTCAAATATGGTTCCTCTTTCATCCCTAATTCTCTATGAAAGTAACCTAACATGTGAAGCATGCTTGTCAACAAATACTTACTCATGTTGATGGTGAAAAAGCTCACCATCTTTAGCTCTTATTTTGTCTGCAAGTGGACTACTTTGAGATTACATGGATGCTCTCTCTTTCTCTCCAAGGATATTGATTGGTTTTACAACTTTCTTGAACTCTATCATATCCAATCTACATTTCTCAAACTAAATGTTAGGAAGCATGACAACTGCCTCAACCTTACCTTCCTCTTGGGCATGATATACTTGATATATGGGATCACCAAGTTTGTTTTCACTATGATACAATGCATCTAAATATGACTAAACATCAGGATGAGGTGTTAGTTTCTCCTTGAACATAAAAACTTCTACCTTGACTTCACTAGGCCTCTTTATGATTGCAAGTTATTTGAAAGTAGTAAGACATCCACTCTCATGTTTTATGAACCTTTCTCTTTCTTGATCAAAAGGATACTCAACATCCTAATTATTAGGCTCACTATCAAACATATCATCAAATTCACATTTTTTTATAGGAGGGATAGTCTTACCTATCTACTCAAACTCTTGACTTATGACATTAAACCTTTGTCATAGGTCATCTTCTTCCTCATAAATGTCATCTTTAAGGGTTGATTCATCAATTACAAGTAGAAGGACATTGTTCTTCTCATCATATTGATCTATCATGCTCTTCAAACTATCATCATCATACACATGAATCAAGTAATTGCCTTCATCAACTTGTGAGAAATAATGTTCAATACTCACCTTAGATTGCTCATATGCTCCCTCATGAATGATATAGTTGCCAAGGTTAATATGTTCAAAGTAGGTATATGTATCATGTCCATAGGTGTCTATACCGTACTCATCTAGAAATAAATCATAAATACCCTCAATCTTGGAATAAGCACCATAGTCCATAATAGAATCTTCTTTCTCATTAATGACATAATTCAAGTTGGAGCTTGCTTCTACATAGGGCTCAATGTGAAATTTTGCAAGTGGTTGAGTTATAATGGTCACTTTTTCTCCATATATTGTCTTGAAGGCTAAGAAGGACCAATCAGTTAAGAGGTAGTCTCCTATCTTGGTTGTGAAATGCCTTGAGAGATAGATAACAAAGTGGGCAGGTAAGTCAACAACCATAATGTCTTGAAGGATAGGGAAACTAAGACAATCATGAAGAAAAACATTCAAGCTTTTGATCAATCCTAATGATTTGGTAGGTGTATCATCTAATTTAAACACCCATTTACTAATTAGTTCATAATTTAGACCCAATTTTTTAGCTAAAACCTTAGGCATCATTGATGTGCTAGCTTCACTATCAACTATGTAGTTATGAACTAGCTTGTTCCCCATAATGAGAGTGAGGTATAAAGGTGGAAGCTTCTCTAATTTAGGAGAGGGTTAAACAATGTTATTAGGAGCATTGGTAATAGAAAAAAAATTATGATTATGGATTGATGATGGAGGAATAGCATGGATAGTGTATAGGTGCTTTTACAAAAGCTCTTTTTGACCAAGCATGTGAAGGACATCCCAAAAGGGAGATAGATGTCTTAGCATTCTTCAATGAATCCACAATGTTTAGTGTAGAAGTACTTACTTTTTCTTGAGTTCTTGGAGGCAATGAAGTGTTTATAACTTGGGGTATTGAATCACTTTAAGTATCCCTTCCAACATTCTCACTTGAAGTAGGTGCAAGATTTATAGGGATTGTCATGCTTACAGTCATGCTTTGTTTCCTTGTAAGAGGATTGTTTGCACTTCTAGGCATATCACTAGCATCTCCTAGAGCCTTCTTCTTATTTCTATTTTTTTTTGCAATAGAATTACCTTGATTGAGGACATAAGTGTCTTTAACTAAGAATTTGGTGAAACTTACTCCTTGAGGCTACCAACCTTCATTAGCTTGCATTAGAACTTCATCTTCTGCTAATAGTTGAGGAGTAACTCCTTCTTAAGAAACTAGATATTTCTCTCCACCTTCATTTGCATCCATGAACTAACCTTTTTTCCATTCCTCTCCATGGATCATATTTGTATGCACCAGTACTATTGCTCTTGTGTTGGAGGTTGAAGTAGGATTGTATGCATTGGTAGGCCTATTGAAATTAGGCTACCCTTGACCCCTCCCTTGCCCATATTTATGACCATATTACTAATGATATGGGTATGTGTTTTGATGAGCACCTTGTTGCAAATTAGGGTGCCTAATTTTATCTTCTAAGGCTTGATATCTTGCCTTCCAATCAATTATCTCTTCTACCTTCTTAGGAGCAGTCCTTGACTTGGCATTTACATTAGGAACTTGAGAAAAACTTGGAACATTAGCATACATATTTGGAAATAGAGGCATAGACACTTTTGGAAGTTACTTTCCTACTTGAATGAGGCCATTATTGGCTCTAATGTCAAGTTCATATGCCTCAGGTAAGGTGAAACCACCAATGAATTTTAGTATGATGGCTACATTAGTGTCATTAGCCCTCAAGTATGTAGGAAACACAAATCTTATAGGTGGTCTCATGGGAGGAGGTAACCTATGCCAAGTTATTTGGAATCTTTCATTAAAATCATGCATTGTCTCCTTGAGGGATATTTGAATTACATTGAGTTGGATAATGAGTAAAGTATGATCCCTCTTATCTTCAAATCTTGATGTTAGTAGTTCTCCTAAATCATCCCATTTTGTGATACATCCACTGAGCAAAGTCCTATACCAGTCAAGTTATTTCCCTCTAAGGGACATGGTAAGGATTCAAATGGAAATGTTGACTTTAGTGACATTTTGAAAACTAAAAAATTTTGATATATCCCTAATGTGCTCACTAGAAGTGGCATGGCCTTCACCATTAAATGTAGGAACAATCTTTGTAGCATTAGGGGGAATATCATCATATGCATCAAGATGGATTAGATTTTTAGTGTTAAAGGCTAGGAAGTCATGTTGCCTAGCCATGTTCTCTTCAATTTCTCCTTTAATTTCTTGGTATTCTTGGCTATCAAAGTCCTCTTGCTCTTTAAATGGTTGAATAGGCTAAAGAGGAAGTTCAAGTTGAAGAGGTGGATTGATGGGATTGAAAACTCTACTAGAAGAGGACCTAGTAATGACCATGAAGTATGAGCATAATAATATGAAAAAATAATGGTCTAAAACCAAATTTTACCTTGAATTAAGTCACCAAATTCTAATTATTACACCATATGCAATTGTGCTTGTTGTCAAGACCAACATTCACCTTGACAAGTTATCTTTAGGAAAATGGTCCCATCGGGCATGACATAACTATTGGAACTAAATATCATACCCTAGAGGAGTTTATTCAAGCCTAATATAATATTTGGGAAACATTTTAATACCTTTAGTCCTATGGGTTGCCTATAGTAGAGGTAGACTGCTAGGTTTAAGGGCTAACTCCCTATATTGACCTTTAAGTGATTATCACCTACACTAACTGATTGCTTGTGTGAAAAGGGGTAGAAATATGCATGTAAGTAAACTATTATAAAGGTTTGATACACCATATATATCTCCACAATATCATCATACTCTTTCACTAAGAGACAAGACCTACAACACTAGCTTTAAAGTCATAGAATACTCTAACATTAGTACTTCAAATATGGAGGTGATATGCATGATAATACTCAAGGTAAGCAGACTAGAGATCAGTTACAGACACTAGGGATACTTTTACACTTTAAGTGAGTCAAAACACACTAGATACACTCCATATAACCTTTTATAATGAGAACTTCTTGCACCAAACATGAAAGGATAAAGAGAAGCAAGGATATAAGCTTATCACTAAACCTCACCATACATCACTTCACACACTTAAACAAAAAAAATTGAACTAAAAACAAGATTTCATATATTATTAAAAGTTAAGTTACAACATCAAACCATCAGGGCTTTTCCATACCAAGTTTGGAATTAGTATACAAAATCCAAAATGGCTATTACTTATAGAATGTGAGAGGAGAGAGAGAGAGAGAGAGAGAGAGAGAGAGAGAGAGAGAGAGAGAGAGAGAGAGAGAGAGAGAGAGAGAGAGAGAGAGAGTGTGGACCTCAAGGGTCATACTGCCACTTATCAAAGAATGAGAATTAGTTGTTTTTTATAGGGTTGGAGTATGAAATATTCCATGAAAGGTATATTTGGACAAGTAGCCCTCCAAGTTATGAAAACTCTTCAAAGCTAGTGTAGGATCCCTCAGCTACCTTCTTGGAAACTACCTTCACCTTTAGGCCTCTCTTGAGAACTCCAAAGTAGAATATGAATATTTGACAAATATGAAATGTGATGGGGGTTAATAGAAATCTCCAACATGCATTAGATATGTCCCTAACTACTAGTATTCTTTTGGATAGGTGTTCTTACCATCTACAATCACCATCACTAGTTCTACATGCATGTCTTCACATTTGACAGCAAGATGGCCTTTAGATTATCAATCCAATCCATGAAAGGGGTGATATGACACATTTAAATAGTATTATTATCCTTAAATCCATTAGTCAGATCTTAAAATTCCTCCTAGTTGGACTTATCACTTGTTCACTTGGTGGTCACCTTCCATTCTCATTATTTTCAATGGGCTGCTTGAAGTAAGGGGGATTGTAGAGATACTTGTGTGCTTGTCTGAAGTAATAAATGAACATGATGAGTTATATTAAGTTCAAATTTACTTCCCCAAATTATCTTCATCATAAAAACTCCCTTACACCTTCAAAACATAAAAAAAAAAATTAAGAAAACTTGTTTTGTATCATTCCATATAAGTAAGGTACCAACCAATATGATGGGAATGATCTTTAGGGAGTTATCTACAATTAATAATCTTTTTCCTAATAATACTATCCCTCCTAGATTCATATTTATTCACCTCTTTCCCATCATGTCTCAAGCAAGGGTTTTGGAGGGTTTTAGATAATTTTGACCTTTAGCATTTGTTCATAAAAACCTTACATTGAATCTAGGAAAAAATAACACTATGAGTATGTTTAGGACCTCATCTAATGTTATTTATCTCCTTAGGTCTCCATTATAAGTGTATGTACCAGTGTGAGCTTCTAAATATGGCCTCTCGAGCTTGGGAATGCAATTTGAGTAAGCGTAAGGTGAAAAAGGTCAAGTTTGACCAACCTATGATGGATCTCTCAAATTCATTGGCACCAAACAACCTCATATCTTCCTATAAATATGATCCAATGCATTTGAGTGTTCACTTGGTGCTATAAATGGTATTGAGACCTCTTAGGGTTTTAGGTCTAGTATAGACCTAATAGGCCTAGTCTATACATAGTTGCTCATAACCACCTCTGAGTGGTTCCTCAAGATTTCAAGTCCTCATTTAATTTTTTATATGTTTAAAACACCCTACCATACCATTCTATAATGTTTCAACAGTCCCCAACTCACCTTCTTATCATTCTCATACTAAATCTCCAATCTTCTTTTATTTCCTAGAGTGCCCTCTATTTAGATAAAATAGAGGGCACTTCCCCTATCTTCTCAGTAAAACCAAGGATGTAAGAGGTGAGATTAGTTCATGCATATGATATGTACAAATTTTCATCACTTTTCCACATTTGGAAGGTCATAAACATTCTAAATCTTCAAGATAGACTCTTAGAATTGATGACTATGCAGGAGTTTTTAGTTGACTATGAGGTTGTATGTTGAAACCCTCCTTACTCTATTTCCCTGTGATGAGCATCATGTGATATGATCATCATCATTTTTAAGTTGTTATCAAAATGTCTATCACTCCCAAATTCTACTAACTCTCTTAATTCACTCTTCCAAACATAGGCCTAACTTCTTATTGTAGTAAACTGTAGGTGTGAATTTCATACAAATGAGGTTTCCTATAGGGTGTCATTCCAATTTAGACCTTGTATCTCATTATTGGATCCATCTTATAATCCTTTAGATCATATCCCAACTATTTGTATTCCAATTTTATGCTTAAATACTTGTGCCAAGACCAAACTCCTAGATGTTAGTGCATTGTCACATTATAGTCAAGATGTAGTTGTCATTTTGAGAGAAAAAAGACACCTATAGATGATTTTTAGCTTTTGAAACCTATATTTCACATCCTAGGATCTCCTTGAAGTCCTTGGAGTCATCTCCAACTGGTAGGTGTTTATGTCTATAGGGTTTCTCATTTCTATCTTCTTGTCATCAACTTGTAAGTGCCTATAGTCAGATTGTAGGTGGCCCTTTTGAGGACAAAGGGACCCCTATAGGTGATGTTTTAAACCAAGACCTTGTATATTTACCTCTTTGGATGATATGTATACCATGGTGTTCTTTATATCCAAGTGAGTTCATTTCCTTGTAGGTTATACCTCCATCATGCCACTATTGGACTATGAGATCATTTGAATCTCAAAACACTATAGAGACCACTAAAAGACTGTAGTGAAGGATTGCATGATTTTGAAACCTTATTATATCACCCTCTCTTATCCAAACATTCATGTTTTTTTTCAAGGCATTTCCCCTACATGTGGGTTACATGATGGAAGCATTCAAATCTATTTAGACCTCATGTATTTCACTATGGAAGGATCAAAAGAAATATGAAAACCCTATTTCTAAGACTTTAAGGTAATTTGTCCCTTAAATTACTTCATCAAATTTTGAAAAGTTAAAATAGATATATTTATCAGGTCATGGTTATACCATGGTTACCATGACATTATCCATGTTCTTAAACCTTAAAGATGTTCAAACGAGTTTTAAACACTTATATTTCAATACCATCATGCCTCTATTGGAGCCACCTATAGGTGCATATGCAGGACACAGGGCAGTGAAGGTGGGATATAAACAATATGCATGGTGGATGATTCTATAATCAGTATTAGACCTCCTTTAAGTCTAAACTAATTCTCTCCATATTTTTAGACTTCACAAGACCTTGGAACCTCCTCTATAATTTATCATGACAATGAAAAACTCATTTTCCCTGCCTGTAGGTGAATATTACAATATACAAGGAAGTATATGTTGGATTGCTTCTCCAAGTCAACCTCTAACCTTTTGGAAGGTTAAAATTTGTTTTTTCCCTCCTATAACCATTTTAACACTTTTATAACCTATTCACCTCTTCAAAAATGTTGGTCAAAACTTCCTTTCACCTGATTGTAGGTACCAACCATGAAGTAAGCTGATTGTGTTGGATTTTTGACTAGTTACTCACATATGAGACTTTATTGAGACCAATATAAATAATTAAATGTTATTTCCATGATATCTAAGAAGTGTAAACATCATATCTTCCATTTGAAACCACTACAAGAACAATAACTCTATACAATTTGGTGAAACCTATCTGCAAACTCAATGGTGTCTCTCATTAACAATGTGAGGTGTTTTGCCTATCTTGCTCTTAACACAAGTAAAAACCAAACCAATAACCATATTATAAGGTTATTAATTCTACTCATAATAAAGTACAACCGCTAGTTTGTATAGAACTAGGCAAACAAAAGAGAAACCTTGAGGTGGTGGGGATGAGAATGCAAAAAAAGGTAGTAGACTTCTACACAATGGTTCATAGAGCATAAAAAATCAATCCTTGAACTCCTAATATGAAATGGAAGTAAACTAATATTAATATATACCACCAAGTGGATTCATCTTGAATCAACACTTATTGTCCATACTAGACCAAAACCAATTGGACATTTTTGCCTACGTAGTGGAGCAATTAAAAAATAAAATGGTATTAGGCCATTTTTAAGTATTTCAAAGATGACCAAATGTGATAATGAGTTTATGGGAGTTGAAAATTCATTAAATAATCCTGCCACATGTGTTACACTCTTATGGAAGCCATACAACTGCCTAAACTTCCTTTTTTCAACTATTTTCTTGTTCTAACATAGAAACTTTCAAGTTTTTAGTTAGGACTAACATGTCTAACAATAAACTGACATAGGGAATGTTGAGAAACACTTGGACACCATTTCTTACATGTAAAACAATACAAACCTCCATAAATGACTCAAATATGACCCCTAACATGACATAGACTATCTAAGGACTAAAAGTGACCATGACAAAGCTAATGACATCAAATGACCTCAACTAAGACCATGGTACACACTATAAGACCTTAATAATCCCCTATACAAGTTTTAAAATATAATGGGTTGACCTATTTTGACTTGTGGTCAAAATAGTCAATACTTTGACTAATCAAAATCTTACCATCCTCCCTCCATACTTCAATGCCTAAGCAATAATGCATTTGTCCAAGATCCTTGATTTCAAATTCATTTGATAGGTCTATTTTTATTTCATCAATAAAGTCTATATCACTCCCTATTGTTATCAAATCATCAAAATATAATGAAATAAAATAAAAATTCTCGTGTTCATTTTTCTTTATGTACATATTTGGGTCATTTTTACATTTGATGAATCCTTGTTGAGAAAAGAAGTTATCAATTTTTACATACCATGATATTGGTGCCTATTTAAGACCATATATTTCTTTATTTAACTTACATACAAGACACTCGTATCCCAATTTCACAAAACCTTTGGGTTGAATAAGATATAACTCTTCTTTTAAGTTAATATTCAATAATGTTGCCTTAACATCCATGTGATGCAATACCAATCATAATTAGTAGAAAATGAAATCATAAGTGTAATGGTGTCCATTTTAGCTATATGTGAAAATGTGTCTTCATAATCTGATCCTTCTTTTTGTGAATATCCTTTTGCAACCAATATTTCTTTAAATCTATCTATATTGGGCCATAAACATTGAATTTAGACTTGAACAACCATTTGAAGCCTATAAGAACTTTATTTACAAGTAATTCAATTAGATCCCAAGCGTAATTTTTCACAATAGAAACATATTCTTCTTGCATACCAATCATCCTTTCATTTATAACCCTTAGCTTATTCAAAATTTAGTTTTTCATCTACACTTATTACATGAGACATCAAAGCATATTCCTTGTACTTGATTAGTGTCTTGATTTGTCTAGTTGAACTTCTTTGTCCCTCACTACTTGGTGTATTCTTGTTACTTGTAGCTTCAACTCTACTTTGAATTTCAAAAACATCTTATTAGTTTTCAATTACTTATGCACTTTTAACATCTTATTCAAGAAGTTTCTAAGAACCTTGATTATCTTCCTCTTCTTTTAGAACCTTGACATCTTCCTCTTAAATATCATATGCATGTTCATGAAATGTAACATCCCTACTTACAAATACTTTATGAGTAACAAGATCATATATTTATAAGCTTTATGATCTGCACAATAAATAATGAAAATACTGTTAACTTACTTTGCATCAAGTTTCCTTCTATTTTCTTTTGGGATGTGAGAAAATACTTTAGTCCCAAAAACTCTCAAGTGATTAATAATTGGTTGTGGCCAATTAACACTTCATAAGGATTTTTATACTCTAAGAACTTGGTTGGAATTATATTCTATAAATACACAATTACACTTACATCTTCAACCCATTAACTATTTAGAATCACATTCAGCTATGGTTATATTTTTCATCTCAGGCACTCCATTTTGATAAGGATTATAAAATATTGTGTATTGTTTCATAATTCCCTCTTATTTACAATATGTCAAGAATTATTTTGAAGTGTATTCCCCCCTTGATCTAACAAAAGAATATTGATGTGTCTAACTATCTATTTTCCAACCATATTTCTAAACTCTTTGAAGTAGTTAAAACATCACTTTTATTTTCTATGAAATATGCCCATGTAAATCTAGTTATATTATCAAAAAAGATCAAAAAATAGTAATCTCCCCCAAGTGATCTAGTTTGTATTGGTTCACACACATTATAATGCACTAATTCAATAACATCTCTTTGCCTATTATTAATCCTTATTATAAACTCATTTCGATGTTATTTTCCTAGTGCACAACTATCACATTCAACATGTTCATTCGTAAAAATTAGAAGACATTTCAACCATGCCTTTTCTTTGAAGAGAAACTAGATCTCTAATATTTACATGACCATACCTTAAGTACCATAACTTTGTTATGGACATCATTATTGATGCCAATGCTTGATGACTTTCAAAAATTACATCAATCTAGTATAGTCCCTCCACTCTAATCCCTTCTACTATCTCTTTGTAATAATCACGTGTGTCCTTCACATAATAACTTGACTTGGAAAAATCAACTTTAAATCCTTGATCAACAATTGTTGAAATAGATTAGATTTTGCTTAATCCTTGGTACATACATCACATTTTTATTTTTTTTCACATTCCCACTTGGAAATAACACATATATCACCATATATTTTATTTCATGAGTTATATTATCATCTAGATAGATTTTAGTACCATATGTTTTCTCATGAAAGATTTTAAACTAATTTATATTACAAGTCATCTAAATGGAAGCTATTGAATCTATAAACCATGCATACTTTAATTTTTTTCAATAGATAAGGTTATATCTAAAATAAACAATTTGAGATCATCTTTTACCTTTCTTCTCAATCAACAAAATTACCTTTTTATCTCTTATATTTGGACTCATTAAAATTCTTTTTCCTACACTCATAATCATAGTGTCCAAAATTACCACAATAATTACAATTACCATTCTTATTTACATTGGTATTTTTGCTTGGCAATGCTCCTTCTCCATACTTATTCATGTCAGGTTTGCCTCCTTTATTGTGCACCTCTATCTTTCCTTCATATGGTTGCTTGCCTTTATCCATCAATTCTAAATCTAAAGTCTATTATCCATTAACTACATGCTTCCTCCTTTCCTCTTATTACATAAGGATACCTACTAAATCTTCAAAAGAAGGTTTTTTTTTTTCTTGATGATAGACTAGTGATAAAAACTTGGTTTTCATGAAACATACCATTCAATGTAATAATTAATAAATCACTACTAACTTTATCTCCAATATCACCAAGTTTATCACTTAACTCCTTTACTCTCGACAAATAACCACTGATGTTTTTAGTTCTTCCATTTTAAAGAAAATAAGTTTGTTTTTAAGAAATAAAACTCTTTGTATTGAGTGTTTCATAAAAAAAATTAATACTAATCATGTCTCAGTGAATGTTTTGTTGTCCCTTATATGAGAAACTATCATGTCTTTTATAAACATTCACAAGAGAATCTTTTCCTTGCTCTTTATTTTCTCCCAATATAGAACAAAGGTTGGGATTAAATATGGATTAAATTTAGTTCCGTTCACAATGGTTTGGGCATTAATCCCTTCCATTAATGTATACATATTAAATTTCCAATTCACATAATTAATATCATGTAATCTATTTACTTCAGTAATGTAAGAATCCATCAGATTTTTCATATTAAACATGGTGGGGAAACACATAAATAAATATTACTAGATCTTTTTGGAAT